>PVIH01000329.1:244816-387052 GCA_004025045.1 Sigmodon hispidus | reverse complement strand
ATTGTTCTTTCAAGGTCCAAAAAATATTGTGTTGGGATTTTGATGGGCAGTGCATTGAATCTGTAGATTGCCTTTGGTAGAATTGCCATTTTTACTATGTTGATCCTACCAATCCAGGAACATGGGAGAGCTTTCCATTTTCTGATATCCTCTTCAATTTCTTTCTTCAGTGATTTAAAATTTTTGTCAAATATGTCTGTTACTTCTTTTGTTACTCCAAGGTAATTAATACTATTTGCAGCTATTATGAAGGGTAATGTTTCCCTTATTTCTTTTTCAGCTCTTCTATCTTTAGTGTATAGAAGGGCTACTGATTTCTTTGAGTTAATCTTGTATCCTGCTACATTGCTGAAGGTGTTTATCAGCTGTAGCAGTTCTATGGCTATGATGAAACACCATGACCATAAAGCAAGTTGGGAAGAAAAGCATTTACTCTGCTCACACTTCCACTTTGGTGTTTATCATCAAATGAAGTCAGGACAGAAACTCAAACAGGGCAGGAACCTGGAGGCAAGATCTGATGCAGAGGCCATGGACGGATGCTACTGACTGGCTTGCTCCCCATGGCTTGCTCAGCCTGCTTTCTTATAGAATCCAGGACCACCAGCTCAAGGACAAAACTACCCACCATGGGCTGAGTCCTCCCCCATCAATCACTAATTGAGAAAATGCCTTACAGATAGATCTTATGGAGGCATTCCCTCAACTGAAGCTCCTTCCTCTCTGATGACTAGCTTGTATCAAGTTGATACAAAAAACCAGCCCATTCATAGTTCAAGCTGGCCTCAAACTCTATGTAGCAGATTCCTGCTCCTCCTGCATTCTGCTCCTAAATGTTGAGACTGTAGGAGGGCAGTGATGTCCAGCAGCTCTTCTCATTCTAATGGTGAAGAAAATGAACATAGTTGATAGTCAAAATCTGTGTAAATAGATGTTATAATGATATATTTATTAGTTATTCCCACTGAGTTTTGGTTTATTTTGTTTTTTAAATGCAAGACTCAAAACACAAATGCAGCATGATCTCACTGCTGTGTAATTTTTCTAAAGAAGCTGCTCTCAGAGGTGGAGCATGAGATGATAGTTATTGATGACTGGCACCATGGAAGAACAAATGGGTTCATGTTACCAAAGACACAAAATTTAAAGTAAGTATTATGGAGCACTCCTGTAATCCTAGCATTCAGAAGGCTGGGGCAGGAGGATCATAGTTCAAGGCCAGCCTGAGACATATAAAAAGACTCTCAAAAAAAGAAGACACAGATTTTTAGTTAGACAGGCAGAATAAATTCAGGAGATTTGTGGTATAAGAAACTGACTATGATTAATAATAATAGCACTGAAAAATACCGAGAGTCAATTTTATATTTTGCTTTATTTTTATTTTAAATAAAAAATAAATTTAAATGTTCATTTAAAATAAAATTTATTTTAAATGTAGTGTATAGTCACTACATATCACTTGGTTATATCATGTATATTATGTAAGGACATTTTCATACAAGTATATACTGTACATTGAGCTTATTCTCTCAGCACATTTTAGATTTTAAAGGCTTTAACTATAAAAATAGTAACCATAGACTCAGCCATTTCCCAGTGTGTAGCAAACAGATGAAGTCCTGAGTGAATGTGTATTTTTGACATGGGCCTCAGGCTCAGGGGAGTGTCAAAGGCATCCTCTAGTTTGTGTGTGGATGCTGATGGTGTGTGCAAGAACTAGCAACACAAGTCTGTCTTCCTGGATGACAGTAATCTAAGACTGGTCCCTACAGAGACCCCTTGCTGAGCCCAGCTAGTCTTTCCTGGCAGCGCTATACAGGACAAGTGCTCTACACTGCAGGTGAGTGTAAGGAGTGCAGCCCACCAGCCTCAACGTCTCTGTGACAGTCTATGGTGTTATTCCTGCATTGCCCCAGTCAGGTTTCCAGGATGCAGCCCTGCAGAAGGAAGCACCAGTGCATGAATATCTTAAAACACCGAACTTCACATGAGAAATTCATAGACTTTTATCTAACATTTTTAAGAATTTGTGCATGTGTACCTTTGTGCATTTATGTGGGCCAAGTGTGTTTTGGATCCCCAGAAACTGAGTCACTGGTTGCCAACCACCTGATGTAGGTGCAGGAAACTCAGTCCAGGTCCAGTACCAGAGAAGTAAGTATTCTTAACCATTGAGCCATTTCTCCAGGCTGGCTTCTGATGGTTTTTTCCAGTGGATTCCATTTTGGTGGGTAACTCTGTTGTTTGGGCTTTAGAGTTGCCCGTCAGCCATCACTAGAAAGTCCATAGCAAATGGACTGTTTGGGGTGTTAGCACTTAGTGTAGCATCAGCACAGCTCACAATAGTTCACCGTGACCGCTGGAGGTGCCAGGAAGCTGCAGGCTATCCTGCAAGTTCAGGGTGGTGACTGCAGATCTCCCCTCCCCAAGCTCCCATACTTGCTTTTCAGTCTTCCCAGTTACTACATGAATCAAATTACAGGCACCTCTGCTGGGTTTCCTGTGAAATAACAGATCTCACTGTAACCAAATATTACCATCTCGAGAAACCCTTACGCAACCAGCAAGGACGCTTCATTCTCAGGCAACAGAGAAAAGCTTCTTTGTTCCGAGGCCGAACACCTGGAACATGTTATCCAGGGCAGTCACAGCAGAGAGGGCCTCTGGGAACCCAAACACAGCCCAGCCCTTGGAGGAACAAGCCACCCGAGGCTGCCTCCTGGCTGTGTTTGGTCCAGTCTCCTCAGACCCCGTCCTGTGGCCCTGTGGAAGGACCATGCTGCCATAAAGCCCTCTGGTACAGCACTTAGGGAACAGAAGAGAAAGAATCGCGGACACGGAGACAGCAGGCCTGGAGTCTGCCCTCCTACCCCAGACTTCTCCCGCCCTCCAGAGCAGTTATCGGAAAAGACTGGGCTGTGAATATGAGAGGCAGCCACTCCACGCGGGATCAGCTCATGCTGGAGGACACTTCTCTTGGAATCAGTGAAACCCAGTGCTGTTTGTGATGTCCCTGAAGAAAGCCTTGCCTCACTTCCGCTATGGACTCATACAACAGTTGCAGGAAAGGAACAGGCCAAGGGTTTGAAGGGGAGACCACGGAGAAGAGGGCCAAAGCTGTGTGAAGAGCTCAGGGTGACGTGGGACCAACCACAACTGTGGCCTTCCTTTGAGAGGCCAATAAGAGAAGCAAAGGACGTCCCAAGACAGATGCAGCTTCAACAGCAATGTGACTTTTTAAAGAAAATCCTTCAGTTTTGCTCATATTATTTAGTCTTAATAGAACCTCAGGCCATTGTTGAAAGGGACCTTCATGCTCAGTCATCTTAGGGTCCCATTACATGGTGTCTGAATAGAAATGGATAGGGTTCCATCCACATCATCTACTAGACCCTCAAGCGTGCAGCAGGGTCCTGGTGCCAGGCACAGACATTAGACAGCCCCAGGAGAGGTCTGAAAACAGTGATTCTTCAACAATTTCTGACGATGCCAGGCCAAGGAAGTTAAAGAGATGTCACAATGACAGTCATTTGCCTACATAATGAGAGATTTCAAATAGCCAATAAAGTGCCCATTTTCAAGGACATTTAAAACGCTTATAAGAATATAGGTTTCTCTCTACACCAAATGACAATGAAGGAAGTGTAATCTGCTTTTGTGCTGGTTTTAATATCATATTACATGTGGAGTTTGAGTAATTAAATCAAGAGCTGTGAATACTGCTCAATAGAAGCTACATTTTGTGAAAAGTATGCAAAGCCTGGGTTGCCAAAACAAATCAATCATTAATCAAATAACCAATAAGCAGCCAATCAATTCTCACACAATCTTAGGTGATTATCTGGAAAAACAAAGCAATAACTATATCCCATAGCTGGAAAGGTAGAAAGTGCATTTCTGATGAACTATGACTAATCTGAATAATTTTAAAAAGATTTTAATGAGCATCAAATACACAGTGCACTTTTAAGAGGCACAGAAGCCCAAGTGCAGATGCTTCTGAGGCTCCAGTCATCCCAGAGCCTATGACTGGTTTCTTGTTTGAAAGCACATCATTTTGCTTCTGAACCAGGATGTTATAGGACCATCATTTTCTGGGCAGTGTCAAGTTTCATAGAGCAAGTGTGTTTTCATTCATTTAAGTTGATCTCTTTGGCAAGCAACATTTCGGCAGCTTCACCCCACTCAAAAGCAAGTTTAATTTCCTTGATTAAAAGTACACCCATGTTCGGCATGTCTCACGAGGCCAGAAAGGGACATTAATGAAGACTTTCCCTTTGAAATAAAATATACAGATTTTGTTTCCTGGTGTCTCTGTGTTCCCCGCTTTCCTAGTTTTCATGTCATATCCGATATCACAGAGCCTGGCAGTGCAGGGACATGGCAGCGCTTCTCATGGGGGCGTTTACTGTGCTTGTAGGCGTGACATAGATTTTATAGGAACAATAAGAAAGCAGTAAGGGGTCCTCTCTTTACCCACTCTGATGGAAGAAATGCTGTCTCGTGTAGAAGTGGGGCCCAGAGGATAAAAGGTTATCATCAAAAGCATCAGAAAAAGAAAGCATGTCGAGTTCTTAAAATGTACTGTCACTCTGTGACTGCTTTCAAAGGTTTTGTCTAGAAGATTCACAAAAACTATAAATGCTACTGAAATACTGTCCTATTAACTAAGAGTCCATGCAGAACCGGAAGAAAAGCATGTTTTATATGTGTCTGTATATTTATATCTTCCGGGGGTAATATACCCTGCATATTATTTTTACCATGATGTGCAGAAATCTCTCAAGCTGATATATAATTAGACATTTTAAAATATAAACCATCTTTATTTAAAGTTCATAACCACACATTTATTTTTATTTATCCAGAAGATGGACACAACATTTTCTTGAATTTGTTTTCTTGGGCTTCTTGTTTAAATATATAATTAGGCAGTGTTTGAACATACCTAATAACCCTGAGGTAACTGAGGGAGATCTTTTCAAAGCTTAGGGGGAAAAAAGAAAAAAGGACTGGCCAGAAGATGTCTTCATTCCTTTTCACCTGATTTGTAAGCTTGGCTGTTCATTTCCTGTAGCCAATACCCAGGTGCCAGACTCCAGGTAATGAGAACTTGATGCTTGAACATCTGAACATCTCAAAGTTGGAACTGCTTGCTGCTGCTCAGACTTCAGTACAGAGAAAGATGCAGGGATCCCTCCTTGGAGAGAGAAAAGTCTAGAAGAGCGTGTCATGTTCCCTAAAATTACTTGGAAAGTCTCAGTCCAGGAGGCAACCTGATATGTATACTATTTTTGTTTGTTTGGGAGGAAGATGATCAGTTCTTCATTGTTAATGAAAAAAGTCTTTGAACACCTCAGAAAGATCCAGCAAAGCTACAGGCTACTTGCTTTCACTTCGCTTTCCTCTGTAAACATAGACAAATAAAACAAACACTTTTTACCTTTCAGGTTTCTTTCTGTCTCCTCTTTGCCAGTGCTGCAGCCTTGAGCAAGCTGGGCAAGCACTCCACCACTGAGCTACACCTCCTGTGTTCTCACATAGTCTGCTAGTTGCTTTACTTCTGTATACGTCCACATGAGACCAGTTCCAGCCCCTAAAGGCTCTCGGATTCTTCCTGTGATCACAAAAGGAAACTACACTGGTGATTCAGATCCCCGTGACAGGGTCATGACCTACACACTCTTCTCTGAGACTAGTATCTGCAGTCTCACTGGTCTGCAGGTAGACTCACCCTTCAATGGCAGTGGACTTTCCTTTAAAGTGTGACACCGAAGTGCAGCTATCTACTCTACATTTCATGCACAATTTAGTATTTCCTCGTTAAGCTAATCAGCTTTCCGTTGATGCGACAAAATACTGAATAAACACCTTTAAAAGATGAGTGATTTATTTTGGCTTTTGGTTTGAGGCATAGGCTTTTGTTCGGCTCTGTTGTTTTTGGCCTGTGATAAGGCAGAACTCTGTGAAAGGGAAGGGACTGTGTGGGGATGGGGTGGAGTGAGCTAGCTCCTTGAGGAGGAGCTAGCCCATACTGAATAAGCTGTGGACAACATGCTTCTGGAATAAGACCCTTTCTACTCTGGCTGGCCAAGGTGAGGGGCATGGCTGGGCAACCTATTTATGCAAGATTTTCATCTCTGTGTGCACAGTGAAGGAGCAAGTGAGGCTTCCTTAGGGTCGGGCTACTTCCAGTGTCTTCTACTGGGCTCCACCCTATAGGACATTACTGCTAGCACCTGTCTCTTGGATCCAGTGTCACAGGAGCCCTTCTCCTTTGGCCAAAGGTACATATGCTCATTTAAAATAACAATAATAATAAATATCATTATAATTATATTATTAATATTAATATATTATTATTATTAAGTTTTTTAGTTCTTGATCAAAAAGTAACAAGGCTATTGGAGGAAACCCACCACTCTGACCAGCATCCTCCAATTTCTCCCCACAGTATACCACACCCTATGCGTTTCCTTCCTGACTTTGGGACAGAATGCCCCACACTCCTATGTAGATGCTCATATCCTGAAAGGTGTCTTCAGACTCTGGGGTCTAACTAGGCTGTAACTGTCTCGCCAGGGCTCAGCCTCCCAGCTCTCCAAATACCTAAGATGAGGCTGCAAGCAGACAAAACTCACCCCTCACAGCTTGTCCTTTTCTCATTTTTTCCCTTCCTTCTTTTCAAGCTTCTTTCCTTGGGGTCTTGGAGCTGGACTCAGACTCCTGCTAAATCAGGTAATTCAGGTACAGACGACAACTTTCAAAGTACTGATTCCTACCTGTGGGTCACGACAGCCTGGGCGGTCCCCATATCAGTTATCCTGTACATCAGATATTTTATAGTTCATAACAGTGTAAAATTACAGTTATGATGTAGCAATGAAATAATGTAATGATTACAGGCTGCCACAATATGAGGAAGTGTGTTAAAGGGTTGCAGGCATAGGAAGGCTGAGAACCACTGATCGCTCGATCTAGAACACTAGCTTTTACATTTAAAAAACACCCCACTCCTACCCCTACCTGAAAATCTTCCACAGTCTCTGTGTAGGCTGTGTCTTCCTCACTCTTGTCCTGGTCATTTTCCTACTGGGCTTTCTCTCAGGGCCTCTGATGTCCTGCCCATCACTGGACAGATTGGTTAACACCTCCATCCAGTGTTGTGCCAGGGTGGTCAGAAGCTCTTGAGCCCTGAAATGTTACCTGTATCCAGGAGTTATGGGATGATGGCTTGTCAGCTAGCTATAGCACAGAGCTAAGCTTGTGGGCTGAGCATACGTTTGGCTTCTGAGAAGTTCGGCTGTTTGCTGTCCTGCACAAAGGGTATGGCTCAATCTACCAGGAAGGGATCTTGATTCCAACAGACCAAACCCTGCAGTAGTAAATTTCCAAGGCTAGCATCTGCCTCACCCTCTCTCTCCTTCTCCCTCCTCCCTCTGGAAAATAACAGCTGCTATGTCATGAATACCCTCAGGCTCCACAGTAGACCAGCCCACACAGTAAGGAACTGAAGCCTTGTGCCAATAGTCCTGTGGGTAAATCTTCTTGGAAACAGCCTGTCCAGCCTCAGTGAAGCCTTCTGATGCCTACAGCCCTGCCCACTTCTTGAGTTCAACTTCATGAGAAAGCATGAACAGAAACTACCCAGCTAAGCTGCTTCCATTGAAGAAGACAATACATGGTCTCAGCATTGTGGAGTAATTTGTTACACAGCATTAGCTAACTAAAACACTGTTTATCAAATGTTTCTGGTTCTAGCTTTTCAGAATGATGATAGAACTATTTATCTCTCTCTGTTGAAAGTTAGGTAGGTATATGAAAATCCGTGGCTAGTGAAATGGATATGTGTCATCTTGATGACAATTGATGAGAGCTTTTCAAGAACTAGTGGAGGTATCACCAACTCTCTTCCTTTCTCAAAGTGGGGGGATGGTTAAATAACTTGATGAGACTCTACCCACTGTGGGCCATGAGTAAAGGATATAGTGCTGCTAGCAGGCCCACCATGGACAGCAAAATAAATACATAACTGGGGCTTTCCACAGCTTTATTGTAGGTGTTTGTTACTGCAGCACACCCTGCCCTGCCCTGACTGATGTAGACAGAGATGCAAAGATCTTATTCTCTCCACCTCTGCTGTTTACATTCTTTGAGCCCAGCAAAGCCATTGTCTTCTCTGAGGTCAGGATAGCATCTTGAGTGTAAGATCTTGATTCTTTTTTAAAAATTTTTTTTATTATGAATAAAGTCACATTTTCTGTGTATATATATATATATATATATATATATATCCTTATTCCAAGTCTCTTCCCCCTCCCACCCCCTCAGGTCACTCTCTCTTCTTCACATCTTCCCATCTCCTCCCCAGCATGGGCAGGAGGTCCTAAGGTTCCAATATGGCTCAGTTCAGCCTCCACTCCTGGCAGATTCAGTTTTCACCCCCCAACATTGAGACTGAGTCAGGTGTTCCTCTAGGGGGAGTGGGATCCAAGGTGTCAGTCCAAGCTGTTTCTGATCCCAAGCTGTTCAGTGGTTGCGGTTTGCAGCTTGGACATGTTTTGCTTTTTGCTTTTTTGTTTAGAGACCACTAATGAGTGAGTACATCCCCTGCTTATCTTTCTGGGTTTGAGATTCCTCACTCAGGAGGATATTCCCCAAATCCATCCATTTGCCTGCAAACTTTAGGATATCATTTTTTCTTACTGCTGAGTAGTACTCCATTGTGTAGATGTACCACAGTTTGCTAATCCATTCTTCAGTTGAGGGGCATCTAAGTTGTTTCCAGGTTCTTGCTATTACAAATAATGCTGCTATGAACATAGTTGAGCTAATGCCTTTGGAGTACAACTGTGCATCTTTAGGGTATATACCCAGAAGTGGTATTGCTGGATCCTTGGGGAGATTGATTCCCAGTTTTCTGAGAAACTGCCATACTGCATTCCAGAGTGGCTGAACAAGCTTATACTTCCACCAACAATGGAGGAGTGTTCCCCTTGCTCTGCAACCTCTCCAGCATAGGCTGTCATCTGTGTCTTTTATCTTAGCCAATCTGACAGGTGTCAGGTGGTATCTCAAACTTGTTTTGATTTGCATTTCTCTGATGGCTAAAGATGTTGAGCACTTTTTCTTTTTTTTTAATGTTTTATTATGAATAAAGTCACATTTTCTATCCGTGTATATCCTTATTCAAGGTCCCTTCCCCCTCCCACTCCCTCAGGTCACGCTCTCTTCTCCATATCTCCCCATCTCCTCCCCAGCATGGGCAGAAGGTTCCAAGAATCTGGAAACAACCTAGATGCCCCTCAACTGAAGAATGGATTAGCAAACTGTGGTACATCTACACAATGGAGTACTACTCAGCAGTAAGAGAAAAAATGACATCCTAAAATTTGCAGGCAAATGGATGGATTTGGAGAATATCCTCCTGAGTGAGGAATCTCAAACCCAGAAAGATAAGCAGGGGATGTACTCACTCATTAGTGGACTCTAAACAAAAAAGCAAAAAGCAAAACATGTCCAAGCTGCAAACCACAACCACTGAGCAGCTTGGGATCAGAAACAGCTTGGACTAACACCTTGGATCCCACTCCCCCTAGAGGAACACCTGACTCAGTCTTGATGTTGTGGGTAGGAAACTGGATCTGCCAGGAGTGGAGGCTGAACTGAGCAATATTGGGGCCTTCAAGTGCCTTTCAGCCATTCATAATTCTTCTGCTGAGAATTCCCTTTTTAGATCTGAACCCCATTTTTTGATTGGATTATTCAAGGTTTAGGCTCTAGATTCTTGAGTTCCTTATATATTTTAGAGATTAATCCTCTGTCACTTGTGGGGTTGGTGAAAATCTTTTCCCATTCTGTAGGCTGTCGTTTTGTCCTATTGACAGTGTCCTTGGCTTTACAGAAGCTTCTCAGCTTCAGGAGATACCACTTATTGATTGTTGTTCTTAGTGTCTGTGCCACTGGTGTTATATTTAGGAAGTGGTTGCCTGTGCCAATTCGTAAAAGGCACAGATCTTTCTAAGATCTTGATTCTGTATAAGAGCTGTACCTATCCATGCCCAGGGCAGGTGAAAAGTATGGAGCATGGAGAAGGAGAGGGTAGGGCTTGACCAGTCACCATGTCTCCATAGACTAGAAGCCATGGATGGGAGCAGTTTGTGAGGCAGGGAGAATGGAAAGTGTTAAAGAAGAGCCCCTGTGATCGATCCTTTGCTTTCTTTTCCAGAACCATAGAGAATTGGAGGAAATTACTGTGTGGCCACCCAGAAGACAAAGGCTTTAGGTTTGTTTTATTTTCTTTTCTTTCCAGACCAATCCACAGTTCCCTGGGGACCTGCTGTGGTTTTGGGGCTTCCTTTGGGCCTTCTCGATCTCCACCACACACTCCTCCTCCTCCCAGCCCCTCACTGCCTCTCTGCCTCCCCTTGCGCACAACTCCATCTCCCTCCCCAGCTCTCCAAATCTGGCCCCTCATTATGAAGTGTTAGAAAGTTGCTGGAGTGAGAAATGAGCCTGTGAGAGCTCGTCCTCGTCGTCCTAATTAAACCTCCACAAGGAGCAAGACAAGAGGTGACAGGGAGGAAACAGTAAGACCATCAGAATCCCAGCCTGGGCTCAGGTTGGGCAAGGCCTTTTGTCCTACAGAACAAAAGCTACTGTTTACGTGTGTTAAACCTCATCAGACTTCATCAGACTCAGGTGCAAAAGCCCACATCCCAGCTCATGCCACCTTCCCTGAACACTGATGGTCCCCAGCCGTCAACCCCAATCAGGGCCAGGAACCACATCAAAGCTTCGTTCCCTCCACAGACTACTTCTGCTCTGAAATGCATTGTTGTTGTGACTTCCTATGCTCCTACCCTGAGGAATTAGGCCACAGAGCCCCCCATGGCATGTCTGGACCCTGTAGCATTGTTAATGAGGTAGGAAGGGTGGGATTGCCCTAGCCTGGGCCGACATAATCACATAAAGCTGTAGCTTTGGAACAGACCCCCAACTGCTCCAGAGTCAATTTCCCTGGGAGCAAAGTGTAGCAGAGCTTCCTGGGAGAAGAGACAATGGCCTGTTTTGTCTCTGTCACCTCCCTCCGCCCGCCCAGATTAAGCAGCCACTTCGGAGGCACAACCCTGTGCAAACCATATTGGTTGATGCCCAATCCTCCTTCCAAACCCTCCTGAGAAGCAGTTTCTCTCACAGCCATTGCTTCCAGACTGGCCAAGCTGGCAGAGAAGACCAGACTGGGGCAGAGGAGATCTGGGGGCAGCTTGCAACCCAGGACCTTGGTGGCTAGTGGTGTTTCTTGGGGAGCTGGGAGACATGCTCAAGGCCTAGGTAGAGAGGCTAGAGGGCTACAAACTCTCCACCCTGCTTCTCTCTTTAACAAGACCCTGGGAGGAAGCTCCAGACGGGGAGAGACCCAAAGGTGGGCTATGCAGTGAGCCCACAGAACAGTCCTGGAAATTCTATACTAGGCCTTCCAAAATCAGCCTTCCTTCCCTCCCTCCTTCTTCCTTCCTTCCCTCCCTCCTTCTTCCTTCTCCTCTCCCTCCTTCCCTCCCCCCTTTTTCCTTCTCCCTTCCACCTCCCACACCTTTTCTCACTGCTGCAGGAGATCAGTCTTAGGCCCTGAATACACCAGGCAAGTATTGCACTACCAGACTACAACCCAGTGCACACCCTGCGCTTCCCCAGCATTCTCAGCCACCATCCTGTCCTCCCTCCACTTAGCCCAACTATTTCCCCAGCTGCCCAGTCCCATAGTCTCTGGAAGCTTCCTAGAAGTGATTGTGATGGGAGAAACTTCCCAATATACACACCTGATGTTTGTATTTATCCTCCCTCTGGACTATGAAGTGCTCTGAACTGAATGTGACTGAGAAGCCCAGGTAGGCAGCATAGATAGGGCTGGGACAGAAGAGAGGTGAGGAAGACATGAGAAATGGTGTGGATCTGTGCTGAGCATGGTAGGGTCAGGAAACTTGTCCTGGAAGCTATAACCCACATCCTTCTCGGAATACTTTTGGGGGCTTCTGGCATATTCAAAACCAGGATGCTGGCCCCTCCTCTCACTTATGGGGAGACCAACATGTGTATAACCAACTAGTCAAGACAGAAGTTCTAATAATAGGTTAAGGAAGAGGGATGGCAAGATTTGGTACTGAGAATAGAATGTTCCTGAAAGAATTGCCCTTACTCTGGGCCTCAGTGCATCATCAGGGGTCATAGCGGGATGTAGGCCAGAGATATATATGGCTGCTTTCCTGACATATCACTGAGGGACATAGACACGTGTACTTTCCCAAGCCTGAATTAGCCATCTCTCCAATTGTGGCATTTTTGGGAAAGTGTGACTTCCATTTGGCACTGACTTGCCACAATTTCCCACACTGTCCTGCTGCAGTCCGGCATATGGGATAGGCCTCAGAGAACAGTTACTGGTGTTTTGAAAAATGAAGCCATTTTTTGGGGTCCTAGGACCTAAGGTGTCTCATGTAGATAGAAATTACTGGTGACTATGACAGGAGTGAACTCATTTCCTAGGTATCTTGTAGTGTGTTTCTTTTTAACTCTAGAGCTATTTTAAAAGGCTGACGTGCAAACCCAGCCCAAGAATACCTTGGCTCTGGCTCAACTAGATGAAACTTTAAAAAATGATTTAATGTCATGTCAGACTGTTGCATATTAAACCAGTATCATACCTTCCAAAGAAACCAGTTCAGATCCTTAAAGCAAGGCCTTAGGCAAAGTTAAGTTATAACTCATGTTTCATGTAAACATGCTCGCCAACATGTACAGCAGCCTGGACTTCTAATGACACTTGGTGAAGTCTCTTACCCCAGAGCGCGAAGCTCATATTTTCTCTTCTCCATCTCAAACCACATATTTTCTAAACATCTGTGTGTGGGATGGGTTGCTTGCTCCTCAGAGAAGAAAACTTGGGACTATCTTGGCTTGTGGAGTGAGGCTGTATGGTTCTTGCTTTGTTACAAAGGCTTCCCAGGAAACCTGAGTTTCTGACTCTCTGAGTGGAGGGGGACAGAAGGGGTCCTGTGTGGACACTGGGTATGTTGTCTCTCCAGCTGTGCTGCGGTGGAGGCCTCTCCATACAGAGCCACTAATGGACAATGACTGGGCACTGAGCCCACAGCAGATGTGCTGGGGAATGGAGCCAGGGGGGGGCTGGGATGCAGCAGAGAGACTAAAGAGCCTGAGAAGACTCGAAAGGTAACCACAGGCAGAAACCTAAAAAAATGAAGACAATCCCACCATTCCCCAAAACGAGGCTAACATCATGCAGCCTTTTCCTTGAAGTGGGCTTGGCAGGCCCAGCTGTTGAAAGACAAAAAGGAAAAAGGAAGAAAAATCAACGTGTTTTACATTTGTCTGGCCTGCATATCTAGATGTGCTCGCCCGCCACAGACCTTTTACATACATTATTGATGTGGGAGAGGAGAACAAAAGGCATTGTAGATAGAGTGAAGGAAGGGACATCTTACAAATGTTTGTCTCATGCATTTATTAAGTTGAATTTGTAAATAGGTAGCAACCTCTAGGTTCCCTCTGAAGTCATCAAAAATCTTATAGTGGCTGTGGCTTTGGGGGGTAGGGGTACACCTATCTCTCCCAGAGGTCACCTTTGCTGTGCAATAATCAATCCTTCTATACACTGTGTAAATGTATGTCGCTATGATTAGTTTAATGGATGAGCTGACTAGCCAATAGCTACACAGGATAAAGTTAGGCAGGAAAGCCACACTGAGAATGGGATGAGCAAGGGTGAAGTCAGGAAAGTCACCAGCCAGGCAGAGAATGAATGAAACACCCAAAATGGGATTAGAGGTAAATGCCATGAGCCTCAGGGCAGCTCATAGATTAATAGAAATGTTTTAAGTTGTAAGAGATAGTTAATAACAGGTCTGAGCTATCAGCCAAGCATTTATCTCAAGTCTCTTTAAGTCTTGTGTTGGTTATTTGAGAGCAGTTGTAGAACAGGAAAAGTCCACCAACACACCTCAGCTTGCTAAAGGATGGCAGTACCCTGATGTTGAAGGTCCCAGTTTCCCGGTTCCCATTTTGTAGCCTCAGTTCCTCTACATCCTTCCTCTTCTGCCATTTGCCATAGAGTTAGGCAAGATGCTGGGATATCACAAGCCAGGGCCTATGAGAGGTCAGGGCACACACACAGGCAGGAGAACCACCTGCTACCTGCATGTGTGACAAGGCCATGGGGCCACCTATGTCTGACCACCTGCTGCAGATTCAGGAAAGGAGCTGTCATGAGCTTGCTCTCCAGAATGAGCCTAAATAGGAAAGAGTCTTATGATCACAGAGGCTGTGACCGGGCCTTGAAGTGGGGGAGCAATTAAGAAAGATACTCCATCAGACCAGAAATGTTAAAATGGGTCCTTAGAAGGAGGGAGGGAGGGAGGGAGAGAGGGAGGAAGGGAGGGAGGGAGGGAGTGCTCCCTTCAAAACCCAAGAGGAGCTGCACCAGGAGTCAGGACCCCTGAGAGGACAGAGCATGCCTTCATGTCCAGAGGGGAGCTGCGTCAGGAAAGACAGGTACCGTCTATTGCGTGATGAAAGCCAAAGAGAAGAGCATTTAAATCCCTGTTGAAAAACCTTGGAGAATAAAAAGGCTTCTATTTTTTTTTTTTTTTTTTTTTTTGCTGGGGGTGGGGGATGGAATGAGGGGGATACATGGAATTACACACCTGCCAAGGCGCAGGAACTAGGTCCTAATAGGATCGTAAACTTACCTTACAGTTGCAAGGGGGTTGGGAGAGACTAGGCTCACATCTCCTCCCCATCCCCATTTTTGTGTGATACCCATCCCATTAGAGACTAGTCAGCCTTTTGACAGACTAAGAAGTGGGAAGCAGGGCCTGATTTCTGAGGAGAGAGAGGACAAGATTGGATCTCATACCTAGGATCTTCATACCCCAGTCCTCACAGTGAGTGTTACCTAGGTTACTGCCAGTCCTTACCTTAGGCTATGTCCCAGTTCCACAACTTAAATCATGTAGCAGGCTGCCCCAAACTCAAAGCTTGAAACTCTTGAAACTCTGGTATACTCTAGTCCTCTTATGGGTCTAAGGGTCCAGTGGGGCTCAGCTCACATTTCCCTTTGCTGGTCTTGCCTGGAGTCTCTCACTAGCCATAGTTGTCCAGCATGGGGGCAACAGGGTCTGTCTCTCTGGGGTCCTAGAGCCTCTCCCTTCCCACAAGGCTTTTTTTCATGGTCACTACTAGGAGGACCCTGAAAGACCGTAAGGTCAGACCCACAGGGATATGGCATCATCTCCTGGTGTGTTATAGTGCTAAGGCAGTGAGAAGCCAGCGCTGGGTTACAGTGGAAGGATGTGAGCACCAAGAAACACCATTCAGGGCTATCTCTGAGGTCCAGCTGCTACACCTCCTGAGTGGGTCTGACTCTGTCTGACTCTTATGGGTAGGGAGACCAAGGCTGAGGGAAACACAGGGTCTTGCCTGGGACAGTATACCATTAAGGCTGAGTCCTTCACTCCTAGCCTCTCAGTGATGGCATCTTAGTCTCTTCAATGGCTGTAACAAAATGTCAGAGGCCAAAGAACATATAAAATAAAGGAAATTTTTTTAGCTCACTGCTTTAAAAGTTAAAAGGCCAAAGAGCACCCAGAAGTGATAGCACATGCCTTTATTCTTGGGAGGCAGAGGCAGACAGATCTCCTTGATTTCAAGGCCAGTCTGGTCTACAAAGTGAGTTTCAGGACAGCCAGCAGTACACAGAAAACTCCTGTGTTGGAGGGAAGAGAAGGGACGGAGGCCAAACAGCATGGAAGAGGTACGCTTTAGTGAAGGCTTCATGACAGACCAATAGCACTGTGGCAGAAAAGACCATTTGGCAAAATGGGATATTGGAGAGAAAGAATCAAGTTTACTTTTTTAGAACAACCCACTCACAGACACTACACAAGGACCCATTCCCTCAATCCCATCAAGGGGTACTTGTACAGTGAATGTACCACCTCTCAATAGGTCCCCACCTCTTAAAGGTACCACCACCTCTCATACTGTTACATTAAGGACCAGAGCAGATATAATTTCTGATGTTAAAACTCAGTACTGTAGACTGAGTCATTTATAAAGATAAGACATTAATTTCTTACAGTTTAGAAGCTTGGAAGTTCAAGGCAATGGCAGTATCTGGGGAAGTTCCTGATAGTAAGGGCTCTCTGCAGGGTTCTATGAGTACCACAGGGTGAGAGAGATCAAGGATGCTAACATGTGTCGCACTTCATCTTTGTAAAAGCTACTGAGACCAGTATGGGAACCTATCCTCATGACCCCATCTAACCCTGATCACTCATTCACTGAACGGTCCACCTCCAATTCCTGCTTCCATGTGACTGTGAAGATTAAACATGTACTTGGGTGTCAACTCAAGTACACTCAATCTCACTCAAACCCCTGAAGGTACATCTGCCACCAAGATGAAGAGTTGATTTGCTAGAGGGGCTGCTATGTGGAGAGTCAAGATATCCACAATGCCTCACCACAGATGCAGATCCCCTGCTCACTCATGCCAATCAGACACCACCATGCCAACCTGCCACATGTCCTGGCATGCTCTTCATCCATGGGATCTCTGCAAATATAGCAGGTACAAGACCTCGAGAACAAGGCACTCCAGTCTGAGGAGTAAGGCCCCAAGGAGAGGTCTCTCAAAGTGTGAGAGTTTCTTTGTCCACCCATCATTTGCTTCCTTCCCTTCGGGTATGTTTTTGGACTTGCAGAGTCCAGCCAGCCCAACCCCCTGGCCTCCCAGCACAGCCTTCAGGGCAGGGCAGGAGAAAGAATGCACTGGGAGTTATAGCTTAAGGAAGTGAACCGTGATAACCGTAAACAGACAGTTTGGGATTTGGTCTGGTATTTTGTGCACAGCAGTACCTTCCAAAAGCCACTGGTGTCAGGGTCAGGCTTGAACATTTTCATGTCATCAGCAACATAAAAAAAACAAAAACACAGTAGTGCCATTGTTACAATACAATACGGTACTTTTCCACCTTAAAATGAGATTGGTTTTGTGGATTGGGGAAGTTTCCAAAACTAAATGCCCTCCATCACAAAGTTAACAGAAAGAGCTGTTACAGACAATCAGTATGCAGGCTCCCTACCCAAACATTTAATATTGATGTTTAAATATGTGTCATAGGTAATGGATCTTGTACAATAAGAGGAGGAAAACTTGTCTATCAGTTCTGTTGTACAGGGCTCAGCAGAAATAGCTGTGTGTAGTAGGTCAGGAGGCATGCTCTGACCACTGGGCTGGGGAGGTATCTCAGCCAATCAAGTTCTTGTCCGGCAATCATGAAGACCTGAGCTGGAGCCTCTGAACATGTTTAAAAACCACTGGGTACAGTAATGCTCGCTTGAATTTTAGTGCAGGGAAGGTTGGCTCTCAGTTAGTCTACTTGACAAGTGCTGGGCCAGTTAGGTACCCTGACTCAAAATGAATGAATGAATGAGTGAATGAATGAATAGATAGATATAAATAAATAAATAAAACCTTAAAGTGGATGGCAGCCATTGTTGTCCTCTGGTCTCCAGGTGCAGGCTCACTCACATGTTCTGCATACACAAGTATACTTGCACATTCATAAACACTCATACACATGCATGCACGTGCATACCCTCCACACACAAGTGGACTTTACAGAAAGTTTCTCTCTTGCAACCAATACTCCCAAATGGAGGGCGTCCAGGGCTGTGTCATGCAGTCCTGGTGGAATACACTCCTGCCACCACCCTCAGGTGGAGTGAACAATTGAGGGCATGAACAGCTCCCTAAACCACATTTCTGCAATCTCTAAAAGGCTGATGATGACCTTTGTGTTGCATTAAAATACAGGCAAGATATTATTACCTCATTGTCGCTGAAGTTGGGACCATTCTCAGAACTTTTCAAACTGAGATCATTTGGTGGTCCTCCATAGAGTTGTTCATTTTTAAAATGCAAGCTAGAAACAGGTCTCAAATACCTCTAAACTGATACTGACCTGAAATGAAGACTTCCTTCCTGAGAACTAGCTTCCATGATACCAGAAAGAACCATGCAAGCTTCCAAAGAACAAAGGCAACCAACAGTCCTACCCAGATATGATGCCTATGAACCATAGCAATGACCAACATGGCAAGATAACCCTTTGGATGCAATAGTATCATGCATACCTTGGCAGTAACAATTCACTCTCTAATTGGACTTAAGACCCACTCAATCAAAAGGAAGCCATGCCTGGTAAGTGGAAACCTAGCTAGGTATTCAGTGCTAGTGATGTCATGGTTATGGGAAGAGAGTCTATAGCTACTAATTTACTAAACCAACATAATCTATAAACATTTGTCCTACAGTCACAGATAAATGTGGTCTTCACCCCTTCTCAGGGAAATTTCTCTTTGCAACAGACAGATATCACTATATGTTGGGCCCTTCTGAGGCCACGAGGTTGAGGCCCAGCGTAAATTCCTAAGCCTTCCTAGAGTCCGGAGACCTGTCTCTGGCCATAAGCTCCATGTGTGGTTGGCTCAGCACCGCCTCTGCCTAGCCTCTGCTAACATGATAAAATGCTATTGGCCCTTTTTCCCCACCCCACCTACCCCATCCCAAGATTCCCACCCCTTTCTCACAACCCTACATAAGCCCCAGACTGATGCAATAAAATGAGTTCTTGCTTCGACAAGGCTTCCAACTCAGTGTGTGATTTCCCCCAGTGGCTAGGGGGTGCTGGGTCGTCGACACCCACGACCCTGCTCCAACCCCAGGAAGAGGCCGGCTGGTCAGGATCTCCCTCCACCTTACCTGTCAGAGAAAAAGAGTCTGGCAACTATACAAAACCAAACCAATCAAAATGCCAAATCATGGAGCCCCATCCACAAAACATTCCTCTATCTAAGTCTCGGGGACACTGTGGAAGGGGGGACAGAAAGACTGGTAAGAGCCAAAGGATCTGGGAAACTTCTGTGAAACTGTGTTTCCTCATACTATCAGAAGCTACACCCATAGCTTTATGACACCTACATGACTGCTATATGGGAACAGAACAAGGACACCAGTGCAGATGCCAGAGTGGGAGGGAAAGCCCAAGAGGTAACCCCACACAGAGAACTGGGCAACTGGGGAAATGTAGGAGCAGGAGAGGTGGTCTCCTCCAGGGAAGTACATGACAACTGGTTGTCCAGTGAATAGAAACACATGAGAAACATTACACGGACCGAGCAGGTTATATTTAGAGATAGATGTGTAGATACATATATGTGTGTAATAACAGTGACCAAAAAGGCTGTGAATTTGAAAGAGAGTGGGGAAGGCTCTATGGAAAGGTTTGAAGGCAAGAAAGGGAAAGATGAAATGTTGTAATTATAATCTCAAAAATAAAAAATGAAAAATAAAACCACAAGCTGGAAGTATATCTGAAGGAGATGCTGAGGACGGTGCAGAAATAACAAGTATGAAGAATGATGGGAACAGGTGCTACAGTTCCCAGTCCCAGGATACAAAGCAGTGTGCACAGAGCCCTCCTCAGACATCAAGCCAGATCCCCAAGATCCTGCAGTCTATCTGAGCCAGGGGTCCCAGCTTATGATTGATATAAGAATGACGCAAGCTCTTAGGTCTTTTTTCTCTCTAAAACATCTTCTCTATACCCAGGAATACCATTCCTTACCCCAACTCCTTCCTCTCAGATGCGCTATGAATATCATCTTAATTAGTCACTAATTGGACTAATTACCTGGACATAGCTAAGTCCCCAGTTGAATCTCAAAGCCATCTTGAAGCATGGTGTTCATTTCATATGCTACTTCATAACAGACCTCAAATTCCCAAGGGGTAACAGAGTGCCTTCTGTTCTGGAGATGCCCTCCCATAAGGCATATGCTGGATCCCATGCTATACTATACTGCACTGGGAACCTGTGTCCCTTCTCCATCCTAGCTCAGTCTCTGCTGACTTGGCTGTGACTTTGAACTCTACACTTTGTCTACAAAGTAAGGACATAGTTTTGGAGATGGCTGTGGTCTCTACTGGGGCTGTGGCACTAAGCTAGCCAGTGACATTATTTCATCCACAAACATCTCTAGCACAGGTAGAGATACCAAGACATGATCTTTCATTACTCCAAAATAAATCTATTTTCTTTTGTTCTAGAAATATTATTTCTGATTTATTTACCATACATCTAATAATAAACTATCCAATGCCCAGTGGTGAACATGTCCTGTGCATAAGGGGTCTTGTAAATATTCTGGGACTGCTAGGGAGACTTAGGATCAAATTGTCCTGGGCCAAGGCTCTACCTTGTGGCTAGTGAGAGCATCTCTGTGGCAGGAACTTCCATTGGAAAATTAGGAATCCAGATAGCAAACAAAATTTATAGCTGATGAAAGTGGGGATGTGCCATTTCAGACAGACTACTCATCAAGGGAGTCCTTAGAGGACCAACTATTTGCCCCAAAATTCAGTGAGAAGAGGCCAGCCAATAAAGATAACAGAAAGAAGACAATCCAACTGAGGGGGCAAGGGTCAGACTAAGAGGGCAAAGGTCAAACTGAAGGAAAAGCCTCGGGGTGGGAGCCAGACAACAGTGCTTCTGGGACAGAAAACCTTGCCAGCTGGGTCTGCAAACAGCGTGGGTCACTGTGGACAGACAGAGGCCCATCTACAAGTCTTTCCTGTGTGAGCCATGGACTCAAGGGCAGAAGGTTAGAAGTCAGGGTCAAGAAGGAGGGTGGTATGGGTCAGGCAGAAGTTCCAGCTTGCTCCATCTTTGACCTTGGTCTTTTGAGTTGCCTTGGGGTCAACACTTCTAGAACAAATTAAAGGGAGGTTTTGGGTGAAGACAAAAACCGTTTTTGTGGCTGGGTTACAGCTTTCTTTCTTGATTATTCATCATAAAGATTTTCTGCTTTAGACAACATGGTTATTCTTTGGGATCCAAAATCCTCAGATGCTCAAGCCTCCTATAGAAAAGAATGCAGTATACCATAGACCAGTGTACATCCTTCGACAAAGCAAACCATCCTTCATGGCTTACAGTACACAGTACAGTATGATGCCATGCAGGTGGCTGTCATATGTCATTGTCTAGGAAATAGTAAAAAGAAAGTTATCTTCCCTTAAGTAACCTCCATGCCATCACTGGGAACAAAGCTAACCCTGACCTTGGCCAGTGAATGCATTGTGACTTTGGGAACCCTTCCTTTAGTAGATGAAGAACGACTGATCACATGCTCTCTGCCTTACCTGTCATGTTCCTTGGAATTGCCCATTTCCAGAACAACCGAGCACCACAACACCAGACCATCTTCATAGTTGATCTCTACAAACCTGTCTCCTGATGCAGAAGAGGAAGCAGATGACAATAGAGTCTCCAGCACTGCAGCTACTTACTTAAACTGTCTACATTGAGAGCACGATATAGGGGAGCTGCCTCCTCTCTGTGTTCTTCCATGCTTCAACCATCCATTAACCACACCTGTCCCACTTTAGGGACATTGACTTGCTATAACCTTTGACCCTAAGGTTCATGTCCCATGATCTATTTAACTCTCCAATTGTCACAGGAACAAACCCTCACACTGCCCTGAATAGTCTTTATGCCTGGATTTCTGAGTGAAAGAACATTTTTATCTGCTTTATGAAGACATAACCTCTTTTTGATAGTTTTGCCTTGATGTTTCTAGACTTGGGTCTTGTAAAAGTATTCACTAAAAATCTCCAGTGCTATCTCCTGGGTGGGGGGCGATTGTCTAGTGCCCCCAAAGAGCAGGGCCTCAGTTGAGTGTTGAACTTCCCTTTGACTCACAGAGGAACATGACTCCATCCTGATCTGAAATTAAGCTGAAAACTGAAAAGAGAAGAGGAATTCATTTCAGCCCTCCTGATGAGGTGGAGCCAGGATGCTTCCCTCAAAAGAATTAACTCAACCACGTCTGGTACCTTTCTCATACTACCCTGCAGATCTGAAGTTTGGGGAAATCTTATCAACTTACAGATTCTGTGCCAGGGGGTCTCAGACTCAGCCCAAGAGTCTGCAATATTAACAAGTGCACAGATAATGCTGATGTAGAGGATGCCTGTTAAATGCATATTGGTAGCAGGTTAGAATGTTCAACTCCTGAGAAGCCCTCCTCTGACTGTGAATGGGGCAAGTTCAACAACAAGGTTCCCAGGTCCTTATGCATGTTCCAGAGTGACAGCTGGTTTCTTGGAATGGGATTCATCTTTCTATTCATGGCAGACATAGCTAATCAATCAAGATGTTTTGATGATCTTTCTTGATATAGCATTACGGTGTCAAGCAATGCCTGAGAGGCAACCTAGAAAAAACACCTTGCAGCTAAGTCTTGAGAAAAATCATCCATGACTTCACTAAAAAAAAATTAAATAAATAAATAAAGAGAAACTGTCCAAGGTCAAGTTGGGGTTTCAGAAGCCCCAGTCAGGGAGGTTTCCAGAAAGTATTCCAAGTGTCTACAATGTCAGAGAAAGCATAGGTACACACAGCTATCACAGTTCTCTTGTGGTGGCCTTTCCTCCCATAGTTCTGAAGTTGCTGGAATCCACCTGTGATTACTTCACATAGAAAATCAGAAAAAAATTCTAGAAGGGCCAAAACACTACTCACCAGACTAGGAGTTTCTTGGCCTGTAATGAAAGAAGGCACCAGAGTCTATTACTCTAGTGGGTCTCAAGAGGCATAAACAGACTGCCCACCACACACCAAACAGCAACTGGTCTTCCCACACTGAGGATGTCTGTCAGGGTTCTCATTCCAGGAAGGGTGACAGCATCACTTTAAAGGTGAGGACTCTGAGGTAAAGGAGGCCAAGCAATAAAGCTGGCAAGTGCCCAACAGGAAGCCTCGCCTTCTCTCTGCCTGCCAGGCTACCCTTCAGACCACACAGAGTATCTCTTGGCACTTGTAACCATTTTGCAATTTCTTGGCATGTTTGCTTTACTGTGTCCTTGCTTGTCATCCTTCTGGAGAACCTTTGAGGGATAAGAAGCAGGTGGCACTTGGGACAGTGTATTTTGTTGACTCAGTCAAGAGTCGGGCTACAGCAATCTCTTCTTGTACAGTGGATACATGGCACCTGCTGTCTAATCCCTCTTTGCTGGGAGGGAATCATCATTCCCAAGTTCAGTAGAAGAGCAGGATGACACAGAGCAAGTGCCAGGCCCTAGTTCAACCTGGACTGTGACTGGCACCTCTATCTCACTGACCTCAAAAATGGGAATCTGTAGGACTCACATTGAAGCCTACTGGGCAGCAGTTCTGCCTATGGAACCACTGAGGCTTGGGACTAGGACTTCAGTAAGTTTTCATACAGTTGTTTATTTGTAATTGGGAAGTGAATGTCTATGCATCTTCTCTATAAAATACATTTTTTGTGGCAATTTCCTACTCAACTTGGTCCCATGACATCTAGTGGCCAACAGAGGAAGTGCAAGGCAGTCGTGACACAGGCAGGTGCAAATGCACACTGGTGTTTTGTGGGATAAAAGATAGGCAGAAATTCATCATTAGCTGAAATATCTGTAGAGACAGGCAGATGCACATTTAAGCCATGAAAGTCCTGTGTTTTATTCCTCATACTTATTCTGATTTGCTATCACCAATGGAAACTACCCTACGCAGAATTTGTCTCTTAATTGATAAACTATGTTTACAGTAACCATATGATAGTAGCATCAAGATGCAATGCAATGCAAGCCCAGTGATTGAATGGCTGCTCAAGAATGAGAAGCATGAGAAATTGGAAAATGCTGTAGTTACTCATTAAGCTGGGTCAGTCCCCTGGGAACAGGGTGAGGGTATTAGGGTAATCATAATGCCATATGAAACAGTTAGGTGAAAAATTGCACAAACAGGCTTGTCACACCTTCAGACATGATGTGCTGTACAGAGGAAGGAAAACCCTACCAAAGAATTCACAATTAGGGTGTGGCTACAGGGAGATCCCCAGGACACCAACCTCACCATTCCATAGACTTCACTTCCCCAATCTCTACTCCAGGATCCAAAGAGTGGCAAAACTCCAAGAAAAGATTCCTTAGAAATCAGTTCCTTTACAGCAAGTCCCACTGTGGGGCCAGGACACAGGAACCCAGGAGTACTTTGCCAAACCTTAACATACTCAAATTATTTTTTAAGACATTTTGGGTTTGGAAAAATGTATTCTGATACGTCCCTTTTCTCAGCATTTTTACACCCATGTGAATTTCAAAGAAAATCTAATATGTATGTTTCTGATTCACTTAGGCCTAAGTGAACGACATTGTTCACTGAGGATCATTCTTTGTCCAAGTCTCTCCCTATCAGTTCATTAACACTTTCCCTTCTAACCAGGAAACCTGCATTGTCTTGATTAAATTGAGCTCAAACTCCTTCAAACTCAGGGAAGCTCTCCTAGTGTTGCGGTTTCACTCAGAACACAGCGGATCCCAAGAAGGGACCGTAGTATGGAGGGCTGCCTGCCCAGCTGTGGGGACATCTGTACCAAGCTATTCTCTTCCTTGGGTGGAATCCCACTGTTGGGATTTAGACAATAACAGCTGTGAATAAATTTGTGAAGTAGATTCATTTATTCCATCTTGGGATTCAATTTTTTGTTGTTTTAAATTTCCTATCAGATATAAACACAGCACATCTAGGCCATTTTAAAAATTGGTGCTTGTATGTGTGAGGTGTGTAGACATGTACATGTGCACATGTGGAGATCCCTCTCTCCCCAGGAATTAAACAAAAGAGGACAACTTAGCAGGATGCACTTTTGTGCATGGAGCCATCTTGCTGGCCCCAGGGATAAGGTTGGTTAAGCATAGGAGAGCAGAGGTGGAGAGAGCATTTTTTTAAAAGCAGGCTGTTCTTTAGATATGAAAATGGAATAAGTAGTCCACTGGAGGCTTTTTGTTGTTGTCATAGTGATGGGTTGGGTTTGCACATCCTGTTCAGGGTGATAACCCGAACAGTAGTCTTTAATGAGATAGGGGCTGTCCTCTGCTCATATGGAAGAAACCCAGTGAAGGAAATCCACTGAAGAGCAGAAGGTTGGCTCCAGGATCCTCAGGGTCTAGGTTCTTTCTTTGTCTATTGCAAAATCGTTACCTTAAAATTCCGCTTCAGAAGTGCTTAACTGTTGCAGGATGGCTGCTGCAACCTCAGCCCTTATGTCTGTGTTCCAGGAAATGAGAATGAAAGGATCTGAGTGGATTCTACCCCATGGATACTAAGGCCAAGATTTCATCTCATATTTTTTTCACCACCTCTGTCTACAAGAGAAGTTGGTAAATATTTTTTATCAAAACATATTGATGCTGTTGATTATGTAGGGTTCTTATGGCCCTAAAGAAGAGAACATTGGAAAGTCAACCAGCTGTCATCCTTACCCACATATTCTTTCCTGGTCTTGTCACAGCTCCTAACCACTGGAAGGCAGGAAAGTTTCAAAAGTCATGTACTGTCAGACCTTGTGTGAGGTCTCATCAAGGCCAGACCCACAAATATTGTGATGTATTCTTTTTGCTTTTATATGTTTGGTTCTCTGTTTGCTTCTGCCTGGTTGGGGTTTGATTTACCTCAGGTTAATGTGTGTTTATGTGGAAGACATTTCCTTGGGATCAGGAAGGATGAGCAGGGTTGAAGAGAAAAAGCAGCTGAAAGAGACAATGAGGTAGCCATTCAGTCTTTGCCTTGCTCGTGTTTGTCAATATATCTTCCTTCTACATGGGCTGCTTCTCACTCACATGATCCTGGTTATCCTGGTTTGAATATGTAATGGCCCTCAAAGACCCACGTGTTACAGCTTTGGTCTTTATCCTGTGGTGAATACCTTTAGTAGAGAGGGCCTAATAGAAGGCCCTTTAGTCATTGGAGGTGTGTCCTAAAGGCCATGTTAGGGCCCTGGCCACTTCCTGTTTTTCTCTTTCTTTTGCTTCCCAGTCATTGTGAGGTGAACTCTGCCACCTGCTCCTTCCATGGTATGCTACCTCACCATGAGCCCAAGAAAATAGGTCCAAGAGAGACCCTGGGAGTATGAGTTGAAAGCCAGATACTTATCCCAGTCATCTTGTTTCAGAACCAGAAAGCTAACTCACACTTGTGCTGATTAGTTTTTGCTGACACAACCTAGAATCATCTTAGAAGAGGGAACTATCCTTGAAGAATTGTCCAGGTCAGATTGGCCTAGGACCATGTCTGTGAAAGACTGTCTTCGTTGGCCATTGATATGGAAGAGCTTAGTCTACTATGGACAGCACCATCCCTATGCGGATGAATCTGGGCTGTATGTGAAAAGTAGCTAGCTAAGGATAAGCCATTGAATGAACCAATAAGAGCATTCCTCCATGGTTCCTGCCTCTAGGTTCCTTCCTTGAGTTCCTGCCTGACTTCCATATAAGCCAAATAAACCCTTTCCTCACTCACTTAAGTTGCTTTTGATCAAAATATTTTTGTCACAGCCAAAGCAAAGTAGTAAAACAAATTCATTTGCATGTTTCTACAAAGTTGTAGCACAGGGGAGGAGGACTCCATGACCCATAATTTGTAAAATTTGAATGGTAAGAAGTTGCCTGTTCAAATGAATTTCATCAACATTAAATAATTCCCACAGAATTACAATGTTTCAATGATACTAGTAAGGAAGCATTCATAATGAAATCAACCTTGCCTTAGTTCTGGGGCACCGATCACCACCATTTATAGCCAAGAAAATGGAGGTTGAGTTATGTGTCCTGAGCCACCAGAGGCCACCTAAGATTCACAGGGCCTTAACATTAGCAAAGAGCCTCCTTATTGGAAAAGCTTAGCTCTCTGGGAAGCATTTCAGAGTTCTCAGTGGGTCAGAGTTCTAGTCACTGAGTGAGATAAGTGTTCTGGGCAAGGAGAGATAGTTCTGGAATACTAAAGACCCAGGAGGGTCCAGGCGCTCAGACACCAGATTTAAAATAAAGTAAAATAAAGTGTGAGTTCTGTTACTTATGATAGATTTGACATCTCCCACAAACACTCATGGTTTGAAAATGAAATTAGGTTGGGATGTGAGAGACACTATCTGTCCTTTCTTGTTATTTTGGTTTTTCCTTTATGTGAATTTGTGTGGAGGCCAGAAGTTGACATCAGATGTTGCTCTCCTCGCTCATCACTTCAGCAAAACTGGCTGGCCAATGAACTCCAGGAATCTGCCTGTTTCTACCTATCCATTTAGTGCTGGAATTAAGGCACCCGCTGCCAACAAAGGGTTTTTTTACACAGGTGCTGAGGAGCCAACTGTCCTTCTGGCCCTGCAGCATATTAGTGACTGAGCCATTTCTCCAGCCCCCATGCTTTGTAAGCATATGTGTATAGGTTTATGAGTGCTTTGCCTGCATGTATATATGTGCACCACATATGTGAAATGTCCAAACAAAGGTGTCAGATCCCCTGGAACTGGAGTTACAGACAGTTGTGAGTTGTCCTATTGGTACTGAGAACCAAACCATCTCTCCATGTTGCCTTCATGATGCTTATTTCTATTAAATGGTTATCACACAAGCAAACCTTCAACATAGCCAAGCTTCAGACAGTGCCAGCACCACCAACCTGGAAAAAAAATGAAATTAGCAGGAAAGTATGTAGGCTGGGACAGCTCTATCAAGTCAGGAAGAAACAAAGGTAGCATGCTGACTTCTGAGGAGAAATGTCTGCTAGTGGGAAAATTAAGAACGGACATGTACAGAGCACTGTACAGTTTGTCTATTATTATCTTGCTTGAGCCTTTCTAAGCACTGGGAAGTGGGAAGCCTGTCACAGGAAAGGAAATGGAAGTCCAGAGCTCCAATGTTCAACCATGAACACACAACTGGATTTGAGGAAGGGATGGGGGAGGGAGGCTGGGCCCTCACCAACCACGGTACAGGAAGCTCCCAAACACCCGATGACCCACTGAGCAAAGTGATGGGTCCCTCCCCTCCTTTAATCCCTAGAACTATGTTCCTGTGGCCAAGGCCATGACTTTGGTTCCCGTAGACAGGCCAGAAGGGACAATCTCACTGTTTTATCGCCTCATAAAGCACTTATTACCTTGACTACATCAGGCAACTGGGGCTACCTTGAGACACAGGCATATCCTTGGGTGAATAAATGTGACAGAGAAATTTAAGAAGAAACTCTCTGCACATCCTGTACCACCCTCTCCCACAGTTTGCATTTGGTTCCTCCAAGACAGTGATGTCTAGGGCAAGTATCCACCTGCCTCTGTTTACTCACCTGTAAAATGGGAACTTGAGCAGCTAAGCTTTTCCCTGCCTGCTGAATGACAAGCTGAGGGGAGTGGAGGAAGAACCTTCCAGTCGGGACAAGCCCAGAGCTAAGCTCATCCCACCCCCACCAGCTCTTTGGGAACTGCCGGCTACAGGGAAGGTCTCTAGTTGAGTGTTCGGCTCTGACTTCAGGGTCACTGAGAATCAGCAGGAAGAAGAAAAGGTGAGCTGGTCTGTCTGCAGACACCGCAGGTCAGGAGTGCTTGGGGTGTGAACTGAGGCTTCCTGCATTACCCACTCTGAGGCAGGCAGGGTGACAGTCCCTTTGGGGACAGTTCTACTCCCCAATTCCATTTGCCTCCTATCAATCAGTCCAGCAGCTATTTAATAAATACAACGTCCTCTGTACATCTTTGGAGTTTAAAGACCTGACAAATTGATAATCCAGGTAGGATCTCAAGTAAACTTGTGGAAGGCTTGTGACAACTGCCAGCTTTGGTCCTTGGCCACTGCACAGGGAAGAGTCACTATTTCAAAAACACATACTGGGACTCGGCATCCAGGGTCCCTGGAGGGAGGGGAGAGAGACATCCCAGATGTTTTCAATAGACCAAGGTGAGAACCACCGGACCAGCCACACGGCAGAGAGCTCCGGAAGTGACAAGGGAGATGCAGCAGGGAGAATGTTGGTTACCCGAGTGTCAAAGGTAGACTCTCAGATGTCTGTCAGTCCTCACTCACTCGGAGGCCAATAGTCTCCCTTCTCCAATCTCACCTGCGAGCTCTACCCATTAACAGCACAAGACCTTCCCACTGTCAAAGAGCAGAGCCTCTCCAAAGGTTCACAGATTATCCAGAAGTACGCCTAGAGAGTACCTAGAACAAAGAGAACCATTTCACTGACTCTCGTGAGATTTCTCCCAGAAAGAGATGGTTGAACCTCTCTGGGAATTAAAGCACCTCTCCCGTGGGGAATTCAAGATTTACTCTTTGATGAAACCACTCTCTGCCAGGATGTTTTATTCTAGTCTCTGGGATGAGTGAAGTACTCCCTAAAGGGCAAAATAAAAGGAACTGGACATGCCTTCATCCCTACCCCTTCTTGGCAGTTCTGAACAACATAAACATAAAGAGCTTTGAGCCTGAAAGCAAATCACTGCAAAGATCTCGTGGCTTTTGTGTTTGGGATTTAAAAAAAAAACAAAACGAAGATTTAATGTATTTGTTTCAAATATGAAATAATTGTCTCCTTTGGGCTGAGTGTGAGGATAGTATGCGCTTATGAAGATCAGAGGATCAGCAGCCTCAAGGCTCCCCAAGTCCTGTCGCCTAGCTTTTGCCTTCTGTCATGGGTGTGAAGGAAGTTTCTTGCTAGCCCGGCTCAGAGTGGACTTCCGGCGGCTGATGGCCCTAGCTTGGGTAGGATGGAGCGCGGGCGTCTGGCCTCTGGACCCCAAGGAGAGGCAGGGACGGGCAGTGGCCTCCGGATGCCCAGATTCCGGGCGCAGAGTATGGCCCCAGAGAGAGCGCTCACTCCGGCCAAAGTTGGACAAGCGCAGGGAGCGGAGTGCGGGGACCACAGGTGCCTCGGGCAAAGTCTCCTGATTGTCCGGAGAGGGGCCTGGTACCGCGATCGCTGCGCGCCTACCCTTAGCCCTTACAGATGCCCTAGTTCTCCGAATTCCCGGCCCTCAAGTCCCTCTCGGAGCTCGCGTAAGGACACCCTCCAGGGCTGCAGAAGCCCGCGTTGTGGCCGCCCGGAGACACGCAGAGCTCACCCCAGCAGCCCAGGTCGAACCGGGACCGTCCTGCTCCCGCAGGGGCAGGGACAGCGGGAGGGGTGGCTGCGGCTGCTCGGTCCCCTCCTCCCCTTCGGCGCCCGCCCTCCCTTCCTCCGTCCTGCAACCAATTAGGCAGCCCCCTTGGGCAGGAGGCGTGGGGTGCTGCATAAAGGCGCGGAGCTGTCACCCGGAGCAGGCTGCGCACCGCCCAGACAGAGCCCTTGCGACGGGCACTCGGACCGAGGAGCGCAGACCAGCCATGGCCACCACCAACGGGGCTGTAGAAAACGGACAGCCGGATGGGAAACCGCCTGCCCTGCCGCGCCCCATCCACAACTTGGAGGTTAAGTTCACCAAGGTGAGGAGGGCTCCCCTTCGACCCGAGGGCCTCTGACTCTCGCTCCCAGCAGTCTGGTAAGGAGAGCGTGGACCAGGAGCCAACTCTTCTGGAAGTCCACAGAGAGCTACCCACAACTAAGAGTCTCTGGTGGGGTCCAGCTCCTCGGAAACCTCACTAGGGTGGGGGGTGGGGGCACCCGTGTCTCTGGCTCCGCGATCTAAACCTCAAAACCTAAGAAACATGGTTCCAACTCCGCAAGCACCCAAGCTGCGGAGTTGCAACCTGCAGAGGCTCCGATGTGCTCGGCCATCGTCCACTTTGAGCGCTGGTGCTTGCAGCAAGACTGGGCGGCGGTGACTTCTTGACAGTGGGGTTTCTGGTCTGAAGGACTTGGGCTGTGGAAGGGCTAGAGGTACCCGAGGACTCCAAAATGAGTTTCAACTGTGAGCCTCATTGAGAACTGCAACTGGGAAGTACGCCTTCCTGGACAATGAGAGAAGAATCTAGTACCTTTGGTGTGCTCAACCTGAACTGGCTTATCAGTTGAATTGAACAGGGAAAATGGAGATCACTGATAAGCACTCAAACTCTGGCCCAGGGAAGGTGAGCTTCTGCGGGCTGAACAAGGCCACATACAGTGCCCAAGAGCAGTAGCGTTTGCCCTTTCCTGGGTGGCTGGAACAGGCAGAGTGAGAGATACCTGGTCTGAGCTGCAGGGACAATGGTGGTGATGTCTGGAAACGGAGCAGAGTTCCGTAAGAAGAAGGATTGTAAACTCTGGGATGCGCTGCTTTGTGCTTGCTGGATGCGGGGCATCTGAGGGACTCAGATCCAGGGCAGCTCTTGGCTTCAGGTCTGGAAATTTCAATCTATCTTATTTGCACATCTTAGTCCCCAACCCCAGCTGTCACGATGCTTAGAAGCCACCCTCAGAGATTTTATTTTCAAAAGTAGCAATTATCTCTCTGGAATAATTTTAGTCCAAAGGTGAAAGTGGCACGCCGCAATGTGTGGCCTCAGATTCTGATCTGTTGGCAGTTAAATTCCCAAAGTTAGCCAGGCCGACATATAAATTGCGTGACATTTATATGAACTGTTTTCCCAAGGAAGGCTCTGTAATCAAGAGAGGCACAGCCCTGAGAAGACTGAAAGATTTTATAATGTAGTTTCCTCAATCCTATCAGCTATACAGGGAGAATTCCCACACCAGCCGTGGGAACGGTAGAAATAATGGCTTCATTTTTCCGACCCACACTGTGACCAGGGTCTTGTTCCGGTGAGAGCGGTTTTGTTTTGTTTTAACAGTTCCATAAAATACCACAGAAATCAGAAAGTGAGCAGGATTGTCCCTTTGCTTAGTATTTTGAGTCCTCCTACACCCAGCAGGAAAAGTTGGCCTCTTTCTAGGCAAATCCCCAGACCACGTTAAAGGTGCCCTTGCAGCCTTATGGAGGGGATCCTGGGAGGTTCTAAGAGGAGTCATTGCTGTCCTGACACAGCCCCCCCCCCTTTTCTGGCTGAAAGTACAGGTATGTCTGATAGAGGCTGCAGAAACATGGTGAGATTCGGGGACTGGAAGCTGGGATCCTAGGAAGGCTCAGGAGATATTTTCTCCAACTGCCTAATGTCTGTCTCCACCTTCAGCCCCTTCCTTACTGCTTCTGCCTGCTCCCTCCTTGCCTCGAGTGTACCTCTGCAGAACCCTCCTATAACAATTAAAAGGCCAGGGTGGGCCTTGTAACATCAGGGTATGCTGGATGAAGGAATCGAGCCAAAGGTGCAGAATAGAATCCAGGCCCAGGACAGTCGACTGGGAGGCATGGGAGGCAGTGAACGGTTTTCCCGACTCACTGCACTTCTCCAACATGGAGGACCGACTTAGACTCAGGCCATGGCAGGCTGATCTACCAGTTTTTAGGAGGATGACTTTATTAAAGCTCCTTCATTTGTTCTCAAATTTTTATATTGGGCATAGAGTTATGTGTAGTGATGCTATACAGGGAGAATTCTGTATAGGGTGAGGAGAGGGAGGATCCTCTGGTGGGTCTCTGTACTGATGGTAGAGGATGACAATTCCTTCCATTTTAGAAACCCACGTTCTTTATGAAATTTCTTCCAGTAGCAGAACTTCTCTTCCAAGTGTTTTAATTCACTAGAATACCATAATTTTTACCATCTCTTTCATAAAAAGTAAAATTCCCCCAAATCTCCTGAAAATGAGTCCAATGGAAGTTACTAGAAATAATGCCAGCAGAGTTCTTTTTTTTATGACCATCACCTCTACATCTATTCTGCATGCCTTCGGGGGCTTTGGCAAAATTTGAATTCTGTTTGCACCTCCTGGAATCTTTAACCTTCTATCTCGATAATGTCCGGTCTCTACCGGTTCACAAGTCAATGAAGACAGTTTCTTTCTAGACCTGTCAGCCAGTATGTCACGATTCACAACAATTCAGCCAGCATCAGTGGTGGGCCATGCCCAGGACTGTGTCTTCATTTGTGTTTACGAGTTACTTTAGTGGAAAGAAAATCAGCAGTGGGAACCACTTAGAAGATGGCTTAGTAGTAGGTTAATGAAAAGAGCTTTCCTAGATGACAAAGGCTGTGGAGGAGAAATATGGTCAGCGAGGCTAAAGTTTGAAGAGGTCCTTGGTTTGCAAGGTCTAAGGATCAATGTCATGAACAACCAGGTAATTAATATATATGTTATATATATATATAATATAGTTTGAAGAGTGTGTCTAGAGATGAGGTGTATATAGCAGACATCCGATCACTGCACTCTGCCTCCATTCCCTGCTATCTAGACTCTGTTTTACCACCTTCTCATTTTCCCTCCCCCTTGGAATTGATACCAGGAAGGACCTAGAATCAGCAGTTTTCACTGACAGTCTCTATTATCTAACCGGCGAAACTTCATCTTCCTTCAAATGGACCTGCTCCTGGCTTCACATTCCTTTCCACACTAACTCCTTCCCTGCTTATTAATTTCTCACTGTTGCCGAGTAATTACTTGCTGCATAGCAAAAGTGAACTCTTGGATTTGGTTTCAGCTGGAAGAATAAACCTGTAATTGTAGCCAGGCCTTTTCCTCACATGCTTCCCTGGGGGCCTGGCCTCACATATAAGGAGGCACTGAGCTTCCAGAAGTTGGATGGATATGCCCTCCTGGAACTCACTCCATATGAAGGGTCTAGAGTAGCTTCTGTTCACCTGCCTGGCCAAAGCCTGCCCAGTGTTTTGAGGTTGGCTCCAGAAGTAGCCCAAGTTGGTTTCTTTCTGCTTTAAAACCCATACAAGGAAGTCTGAAGCAAGACAACCAAGCCACACACTCAGGGCAGGGCTGCTCTCACATCTACTAGCAGCAGGGAATTGTCCTGTTCTGAATGGATAGTCTGCCATCATTGAAATTAGCCTTGCACTGAAAAAAAAATTGTTATTATCATTTTGCTAGCTTGCACAATTATGGGAAATGTTTTAGGCTGTAGAATTTAGGCACACGCCAGCCTTTCCTGTGGGTGAGCTGCATGAATGAAGCCCCAGAAACTACAGAAATGGTGGCTGCCCTGGTGGCTGACAGGCCTTGTATGCCATCAGAGCCCGCTTTGTGTGTTATGAGGCCCCTTCCTTTCTGTTTCTTTCCAAAAACCACATTTAAAAACAAAAACAAAAAAACAAAACAAGAAACCTCTTATGTGTATTGGTGTTTTGTCAATTTGTGAGGGTGTCAGATCCCCTTAGCATTGGCATTGCAGACAGTTGTGAGCTGCTACATGGGTGCTGAGAATAGGACATGAGTCCTTTGCAAGAGCAGCCAGGGCTCTTTACTGCTCAGCCATTTCTACACACACACACACACACACACACACACACACACACACACACATACACACACACACACAAGCCACAACTTTTAATAGCACCTTTTAAAGGTGATTAGAGTTTAGAAAAAAAGTCAGAGTAGGTAGAATGGGTCTCGGTGCACCGATTTAATAAATTCTTTTTAAAATATTATATTTTCAGCTATGTTTTAGATGATTGAGGCTTCTATACAATAATGTTTTGTGAGCTACTTATTTCTGAATTTAAATGGTAGTTTGCAATATCCTTTAACTTAATCTAAACAGTTTCTAAGCCAGATGTTTAACTCTGTTTCAACACTGGCTTTTCAAAAAGTCCCCAGGAAACAAACACTGTGAAGGGGATGCAGAGACCATGCTACTATGTGGCTTAAGGAGTTAGAAAAAGCTCTTGAATAAACCTAGGTCCTGGGGGTCTTCTTGGAAGGAGGAAGGGGTGTGATTAGTGTACAGCCTTTCAGGAACTGGCAGATTATATGTATACAAGTCTGCTCAACCCTCTGTAAAAGCCGTATCACCATGCAAGCTCCGACACGCACACTCCTTATAATCATTGAATTCAGCTGTTCCTCAGCAAATCCCCGCTATTGCTACAGATGAAGATATAATTTAACAAAATAACTCTAGAGAACTTTAGATTAATTGTGTCCAATTAGTTCTAACTGAGGCTTATCCCATTGGTTGCTTTGTTGCTGAGATTCTGTGTTCTGTCCCCCACTCCAGGGCTCATCTATAAAGCATTCAGGGGCAGCGGATGGGGAAGAAGGCAGACAAGACGTTACCTAAGATCTTTAGCATGTTGAGATTGTATGATTTTGATTTAAACCTAATTTGTTGCACTTCCTTTCCTGGTTAGATATTTATCAACAACGACTGGCACAAATCCAAGAGTGGAAGAAAGTTTGCCACATATAACCCTTCGACTCTAGAGAAAATATGTGAGGTGGAAGAAGGCGATAAGGTGGGTCCTCTTCCCTTTTTCTAAGTAATTCGATTAGAGAGAAATGGAAGCTGAGGAAGCTGTGTGGCTTGGCTGTAAGACACGTGGTCCCACCTCCAGGTAGGGCCAGGGCAACCACAACAGCGGTTCAGTATGTGCAGCTCAGACACAGACTAGCATGGAATCAGTTACAGATGGTCCTCTGCAGAGAGTCACCATCTTTGATGGATGTTTCTCCATCTCCGAGGATGACCTCAGTTGTCTTCATCACACAGCTAAAGGGAAGGTTTTTATCAATTATTTCAACCTGTAAGCTTTAAAGAATCTTTTGAGAAGGCATTTCCTGCTGGTGTGTTTCACCAAAAGTAGCATTCTGGCAGGAAACACTTAAAAGGGAGGTGGAGGAGGACTGAAGGGTGAGGAGGGTGCTCCCAAATGATCTTAGGGGTCAGAATATGTCACATGACTGATTTCTTTGCTAGCAGAAACACACATGATCATATGAGACTGTAGTCTGTGTCAACATTTTGCCTAGTGTTAAGTCCCCTTTATCACACAGACATGTGTCTTATATAGAAGGGCCTGGCCTCTAAAGAAAAGATCATTAGAGGAACAGCCTCCTACAGAGGGAAAAAAATATGACCCTCTGTCTGCTTAAGCACTGGCGTAATGCTGGATGGATCGCCAGCCTGCCTGCCTTTCTTCCCCCTCCCCTCCCTGCCTTCTGCTCTTCTCCTTCCTTCTTCTCTTCCTGCTTCTCTCTCCTTTCTTCCCTTCATTTCATCCCTTCTCCTCATCATTGCTCTTTCCTTCCTCTGTCTCTCCGTTCCTCTCTGTCTTTCTTTTCTTCCCCTCCCCCTATTCTGAGATACCATCTTGCATTACTTTCTAGGCATGTGAAAAATTCCTAGGCTTCCAAGGATCTTCCTGGGACCACAGATGCTAGATAATTATCTTGGGGGGGTTGCAGGCGAACCCCAGGGCCTTTTTCATGCTGGTTTGGTCTTCCAGTACTGAGCAATAGCCTCAGCCATTGGTTTCTTTTCATTTTCATTGTTTAGCCCAGTCTTGCCTCCAAATCTTAATCCTCCTTCCTTTGCCTTCTGAAGTTACAGCAGTGTGCCATCACACCTGCTGAACAGACATCCCTACTATATACATTGGTGAGGCCAAGTGGATGAAAAAGGCTTGGATTCCCCACCACCCCAAATGACAGCTTTTACATGAACAAGAAAGATTGTGGCTCACCTGCATAGAACCTGCTCCCCTACTCAGAAAAAGCAAAAAAAAAAAAAAAAAAAGGAGAAGGGGGGGAGACATTTTGTTCTGTACCCAGAGACAGAGGCTGCCAATCCCTTGCAGCTGGAAAGGCTCTGGCTTCCCCTCAGGAACCAGGTCAAGAACCAAAGTGTTCCACATTTCTCTTGCTAAATCTCTCATTTTGTGAAGGTTTTAAGGACAGTCTTAGCAGAGGCCTCTCCTGATTGGGGTCCTCAACAACTACCTGCCACCTAGGTGTCTCTAGGGTGCTGCTACCTAGGTGCTGCTAGTTACCCTAGGGAGACAGGCTTGCTGTAGAGTGAGGCATTGTCTATCAGCAGCTAGATCCTGAAATGAGGATAGGTAGTTCTCCTCTGCATACCTCTCACTTTTGTCCCTTTAAAAGATTGAGGCCAGAGCAAGGCCAGGCAGGAGAGGGCTTGTTGAACCTGTGCAAGGCTCCAGCTCAGTTCTCAGCATTAAAAAAAATTCTCAAAGACTTTTGGAAGGTTGTTATTCTTCCAAAAGTACAACATTTGGTGTGTGAATGGTGATCTGTGCGCACTGAAATAGAGTTGACACTTGGGAAATCTTTCTAAATTTTTAAATCTTGTTTTATTTTTATAGCATGTATGTGACATGTGTGTGACTTCAGACACTCCTGTGTTCACTGGGAGGTCAGAGAGCAACCTTTGGGGATCATTCTCTTTGCATTATGGATTCTGAGGATTAAACTCAGATCTTCAGGTTTTCACAACCAAAACTTTTGCCAGCCCGGTGATCATCCCACTGCTCTGCAAACTCTTCTAGACCTGGGTCATCAAGAAAAATATTTGAGGTCAACAACTCTATAAAACATAACTATTTGGCCATTACAGAAATATCTTTAAAAAGTTACCATGTAAAGGGGAAAAAATTACTTGGACGCCCCCCCCCCCCATCCAAGGGATTTAAAAACTTGTTGCTTTAAGCATTGGGCTGCCCCCTTGGCTCCACCACAAGACACTTTTTTCTGTGGCCTCAGACTGCTGGTCAGTGGCATACAAAGTGACATGCTTTCTCTGTTTTGCCAAGCAGCCCGATGTGGATAAGGCTGTGGAGGCCGCACAAGCTGCCTTCCAGCGGGGATCCCCGTGGCGCCAGCTGGATGCCCTGGGAAGAGGCCAATTGCTGCAGCAGCTGGCTGATCTTATGGAAAGGGACCGCGCTGTCCTGGCAGTGAGTACAGGCACTGGGCAGATGTTGGGGACTGTCTTCACTGATCCCCTCACTGAGGGGATGTGTGGCTGGAAACATCTGAGGTTTTGTGTGGCCATGGGTCTGTTTGATCTTTGGATGTGGGTAGCAGGTGGCTATGCCTCAGGACTTCAGCCTTTTCATTTTGAAGTCAAAAGCTCAGCTTCTTGGTCAAGCTGTGTAAAGGAAGGTCCCCTGCCTCAGTGGTTCCTAGACTAGGGGACATTCACAACTGGTCACCTCTCTGGACATTTATATATTAACTATTTTCTTCTTCATATTAAGCACCTTGCAAGTATAAATATAACCTCACCATAGGTGTGCTAATCTCCCCTTTCCTGAGGTTCAGTTATCCAGAATCACCACCTAGCTCAAAAATACTGCATGAAAAATCCTAAGAATAAGCAATTGGCCTTGTATTGCAGGGAGCTGTTGTAACTGCATTTATTAGATGCTGCTTCTCATCTCTTATGGTGATTTGCAAACTAAGCTTTATTGTAGGCCCTTAGTATAGAAACAAATGCAGTATGTATTTAGGGATTAGGCACTACCTGCAGTTCTTGGGCTGCATAGAACATACATGAAATCACGGACTTAATGAGCTGGTTGTGATCTTTTTATTTTAATTATTAAAATGACACTGTTTATAGAAAATCAATGATCTTGTATTATCTAAACGCATTCCTTTTTCTCCTGAACTGGACAGCGGTGACGTCCAGAATGTTGGTAAGGACACGATTTGATTATAGAAGGGCACAGCATAAAGATCTGGGCTTAAACCCCCATTTCCCACTCACTACTTACGTGCTGGTTTCTTAAATGCCTGGGATTTATTTCTTCAGGTAAAATGCCATAGAGAATGATATCCAAGTGTTGGGGAAAAAGAGGCATTTAAAATTCTCAGCAGAGCCCCCGGCACACAGTAAGCACCAATGAGGAGATGGTTTTTATAAATAACAGCATCATCGTTCACGTTGATACTACATGCGCCCCAGGCTCTGGCTCAAGCTACCTCCCTCCCTGCTGGCCAGCAACTTTTAGAGACCTTAATTCCTCTGCTACTTCATAAGGACAAGGGTAAGAACACAGCCTACCCAGGGCTGGGACACAAAGGCTTCCGGGCTCAGAAGGCCTAATAGGTGGTAAGCCTGTTCTGTGACAAGGTTCAGAGCTGCATTGGTCCTTCGATAGATGACCTGACGACATCTCTGAACCATGGAGTCTTTTGTTTTTAAATGCTTTCAGACATTATTGTTTGTGGGGAGTGGGTGGGTGCGTGTGCAGGTGTGTACTTGTCAGGACACACACGTGGAGGTCGGAGGACAACTTTCAGGAGTTGGTTTTCGTCTTTTACCATGTGGCTTCCCAGGGTCCGACTCAGGTCCTCAGGCTTGGTTGCAAGAACCTGTGCAGGAGCTATGTCACTGGCCCCGCAGGGAGTCTCGAGACCATTACTGCCTTCACTCTACAGTTCAATTTCATGGTTAAATTTTTGTTTCAAAGCTTGAGAACCATTTTATAGGAAGGAACATCTTCTATTTGGTCTTTGATTTAGAAAAATGTTGGAATTTTTCTTGTTTTTTTTCTGTCTGATGTTGAGAACCAGGAGAGTTGCCCACTCTCAAGGAAGGATTTCATCATGAGTGTCCTCTTTGGGGCTAGGAGAGCTCTCCTTGAGAGGGGTCTGTGGATACCACGAGTTGTTACTTTCCTCCCAGTTGCTAGACCTCCTGTTCCCAGGAATGAAGCCGAGTGAGTGCAGCTTCCTCCCAGGGTAGAAGCTCCAGAGAGCCTCTGCCTTCTTCCTGCCCAGAAAACCAGCTACACTGTTTAAGCTGCCAAGCTGGCTTTTTCAAAAACATTTCTGTTTTCCCCCACATGAGCTCATCAGTCTGCAATGTCCGTGAGTACTAATAGCAGGCTCAAGAGGTTGCCCTGGGCAACCCTCCCCACCCTGTCCTGAAGTGTCGGTACCATCACTGATGCAAGCACTACAACGCCACCTTCCTGTGAGAGCACACAGACGCAGGTGGGAGGGGTGGGGACAGCACCCAGCCCATCATTCCTGCCACTGCAACCTGCTTGCCCACAAGAAATAAGATCCAGCTCTTGGCCACAACATTAAAGAAACCCAAGAATGACTGGGAAATTCGACTTTGAAAATTCTGACCACATCACAGGAGGGCCCCCCTCGCTCTCCACCTTGATATGGTTTCCTGCCTTTTTTAGCAGCAAAACACTTTATTCTGTCAGTCTCTTGCCAGATCAGTGGTTTGATGGAGCTGGGTGTTTATTTAGTGTTCAAAGTTTGGAAACAGATGTGGCAGCCTCAAAGACTTAGTGGCTTTCTAGCTCTGTTGAGGCACCCTGGACCAAAGCTGCAGCCTTTGGGTGCTTATTTAGTAGGTGTCAAAGAGGGCTTCCCCCATGAAAGATTAGACTTTCAACCTAGGTGCCACTTCCAGACCCTCATTTGCAGTCTTGGCATAGTACAGCCGTCCCAGCTCTTGTCCTGTAGCATCTGAATATTGAGATACATTCATCTTTCAGGAGGTGAATTTTTCCCTTAAAAGCTAAAGAAAGTAAACCTGGAGTGGCTGAGGAGGCTCATGTCTGAATTTGCAGAAGGTAACATCACAACGGTCTGTTTCTGTCAGGAGCTTGCATTTGATTTCTCAAACTCAGTCCTCTAATTCCATTCTCCTCTTCTTTCTCTGCTTTTTCTTTTCATTTTTTCTTTGTGCATGTGAAGAGGTACACATGTGTTAGTCAGAGTTTTTACTGCTGTCAAAAAAACATTATGGCAAAAAAGCAAGTTGGGGGAAAAGAGTTTATTTCAGCTTGCAGCTCTCAGGTCACACTCCATCATTGGAGGAAATCACAACAGGAACTAGAGGCAGGAGCTGAAGCAGAAGCCATGGAAGCATGATGCTGACTGGCTTGCTCCTCATGGCTTGCTCAGCCTGCTTTCTTACACTATCCAAGATTACCTTGCATGGGTAGCACTGCCCACAGTGAGCTGTAGGTCTTCCCCGTCAATCATTAATCAAGAACATGCTCCCACAGACTTGTGTACAGACCAGTATGGTGAGGGCATTTTCTCAATTGAGATTCTTTCTTCCAAAATGACTCTCATTTGTGTTGGGTTGACAAAACACTGGCCAGCCAGCACATGTGAGTGTAGATGTGTCAGCATATGAGTGTAGATGTGTCAGCACATGTGAGTGTAGATGTGTCAGCACATGAGTGTAGATGTGCATGCACATGTTTCAGGGTGTGTGTGGAGGCCAGAGGTCAACATCCTGTGTTGTTCCACAGGAGCAAGCCACTTTGTTTTTCGAGTTTTGTTTTGTTTTTGAAATAGAATTTCTGATTGGTTTGGAGCTCACTGATGAGGCAAGCTTTCTTGGCCACAGAGCCCCAGGGACCTGTCTTTGTCTCTCTCCTGCAGGAATTACGAGATTATGCCATGATACCTGGCTTCCCTTAAACATGCGCTCTGAGGTTTGAACGCAGGTCCTCATGCTTGCAAGGCGAGCACTTTACCAGCTGAGCCATCTCCTTTGTTTCTCCTCCCTTCTAAAGAATTTTCTGTCTAAATTTATTATGAACTGGGTTTTGTTTGTAGAAGTTCTTTACAACCAACCCAGAAAATTCAAGTTATTACTCTACTAAGCAATCTTGCCCAAATTAAGTATTTAAAAATCTGTGGGCAATGCTTATTGAATGCTCTCCAAGAGCATTTGTAGGCTCTGGACTGGTAGTATGTATTATCTCACTTCAAAGTCAGGAAGTTGAGGCCTAGAAAAAGTAAGTACCCTGTCCAAGGCCACCCAGCCAGAGGCAGAAATCCAGGATGGGAGACAGATGGTTGTCGTGATTAAAGTTTCCCACAATGCTCCACCAACGTCCTCTCACTTAGCCAAGAACAGACAGCCCCCTAGCTTCATGCACAGGTGTACTCTCATGCTTTGGGGCACTTCACAGAGTAGATGTCCTTTGGACATTCTTGGAAATGCTAGGCTTCTCCTTAGAAAATGGAAGTGCCGGGGCCTGGAGAGATGGCTTAGCGGTTAAGAGCACCATCTGCTCTTGCAGAGGACCCGGGTTCGATTCCCAGCACCCACATGGCAGCTAACAACTGTCTGTAGTTCCAGTTCCAGGCAAACACCAAGGCAAATAAATAAATAAAGTTTAAAAAAAAAAAAAAGAAAAAGAAAATGGAAGTGCCAACTTGGAAGCTAACCATGAGGGGCCAAAGGTACAGAGTACTGCAGGCAGGACCCAGACCTCAGTCAGACCTAGCCAAGTCCTGACACCTTCAGCAGGTCTAAGTTGTATCTCCTCAAGGACATAATGAGGATCACTGAGCGTAAGAGAAATGTTGGCCCTCCACCAGCTAGCCTCTGGACAACTGCAATGCAGTGGACTGCTTCTATGAGTGTTATGCCCCCTGATTCCTTTAACTTGCATACCAGGCCCAAGAGGGTGAGAATGTTAACATCTCCATTTTACAGCGGATGTAGCTGAGGTGGATGACTTTTGGGGGACTCAGCTGCATCAGCTAGAGGAGACTGCTCTGATAACTAGGAAGATGGCTCAGTCAACACAGTGTCTGCAGCACAAACATGAAGATCAGAGTTTGCATCCTCAGCACCACTTAAAAAGCTAGGCCCATCAGGGTGTACCTGTCAACCTCAGGGCTGGAGAGGTGGACACAGGGGGACCTTAGCGCCTACTGGCCAGCCAGTCTAGCTTAATGAGTGGACTCCAGGCTCAAGGAGAGACTGTCTCAAAAAGTAAGGTGAGGAGTGATTGAGGAAGCTTCTACAAGCATAAACACCCATATACACATGTGTCCACACACACATGAACATCTACACACATACCTACCATGCACAGGAAGTGGTTGTTTATTTTGCTTGTCTCTGAAGCAAAGGTCAGACAGAAGAACCCTGAATATCTTAAGCCTTCCAAATGCCTAGGGACAGCCAGCCATCAGCCTTACGGAGTCATTGGGCCCTTTTCTTGTCTGTATTGTTTCTTCTTCTTCTAATGATAACAGAGACATACAGCACATGATAAGACATAGGCAAGTGCTTTGGTGATAAAGCCCTGGGTAAGGGACTAGGGGGTGCCTCCCTTCCTCTTCCTAGGGTCATCTAGCTCCATAGACACTTCAACAGGAATCCAGCCCTAGGCAATGCATTGGTGGATACTTCCTGTGAAGCTGGATGACTGGACGTTTCAGCATAGTACTCCACAGGGCTGTTTGTGTGAGGGACAAAGGGGTTTCTTTCACTCAGGCTAGAAATAGGAAAAAAAAATGCCAACATTGAGCTGTGGCGCCCCTAGTGCAGCAAGCTCACCCTCCCTGCTTTGTTTCTGGAAGCATCCGGCCTGCAGCCTGCTTGGAAAACATTGCATCTCTGTGCTGGTGGCTTGACCCTCCTGAGCTCTGTCATTCTCTCCACTGCCACACTAACCAGCTCAGCTGAGAAGGAAAAGCCAATGTCTTCTTTTTCTCTTTTGTTGAAAGAAAGCATCCTCTTACTAGACAAACCTGTGGAAGCTCCCCAGGGTGCACGAATTTACACATCTGGATGGTACAGTAGAGACTGCTCTGGGTGGAAGAACAGATGCCAGAGTGGATGGCGCCCAGTACATCTTCAAATAAACACATGGTTCATGCATCAGGCACTCTGCTAAAAAAGGCTGGCCAGTCCTTTCCAGCGGGGGCAGGTCCTTTTCAATGTAGAGGCAGGAACTGCCATGTAAGGACTGTGGTATAGAGCTATGCCTGCCTTCTTTCCTTGCCCTCCCTCGCCCCTTCCCCCTCCCTCCCTCCCTCCCTCCCTCTCTCTCTCTTTGCTCCATCCCTCCACTTAACAAAGACAAAAAAAATATGTGTCTACAAAAGGAGCCACCTTGTTTTTGCAGACCCTGGAGACCATGGACACCGGCAAGCCATTCCTCCATGCCTATTTTGTCGACCTGGAGGGCTGTATTAAGACCTTCAGATATTTTGCCGGGTGGGCAGACAAAATCCAGGGCAGGACCATCCCCACAGGTGAGCACACACAGGATAGACTGTAGCATCTCTTGGGTCTGTTGGGGAATCTGTCTTCCCCTCCTCAGACCGTATCCTCTGTGGGACATCCTTCCTGCAGCCCTCTCCCCACATAGCAACCTGTTGACTCTTCAAGGGGACCTTATTTATGTGTTGAACTTGAGCTCAAATGATTTCTTTGTGTAAAACCTGGTACCTTTGCAGGCTTCTCCATTTCTTTTACTTTTACTATAAGAAATTCTTTTTTTGTTTGTTTGTGGTTTTTGTTGTTGTTGTTGGGTTTTGTTTTGTTTGTTTGAATTTTTGGTTTTTGAGATAGGATCATTCTGTTATGTAGCCCAGGCTGAGCTTGAACTCCTAGAGAATCACTTGCTTATACCTCCCAAGTGATCAAAGGTGTATGCCACCAAGCATGGGTCCATGTGAAAGTCTTAACCATGACCATGTTCTTCCCTGTATGACTTCTCCTCCAGATGACAACGTTGTATGCTTTACCAGGCACGAGCCCATTGGAGTGTGTGGAGCCATTACACCAGTGAGTCTAGAACTTTCCATCACAGACTGCCTCTTCCCACTACAGCCACCACCAGCTGAGTGCAGGCTGAGGACATGAGTGAGGTTCTGTGCCTCAAGGTGCCCAGGGTGGGTTAAGGTGTTTGGCAGGAGGTAAGGTAGATACCAACAGAGGGATCAGAAGTAGCCTGCTCCTCTAAGATTGAGGATCTCTTAAGTGGGCTGAAAAGTTCAGTCAACAGAAAAGAGGGCTTTGCAAGCATGGATTGGCCCTTCCTTGGGAGGAAGTAGAGGAAGGCTGGTGAGTGGGAGCTTAAGCTGGGATGAGTCCATTCCTGCAGCCTGGGATGTTAGGTCACTGAGACCTGCATCTGTCTGGAACTCAAGGCTGCCTATCTATTTGGGAAAACCTGGATCACTTCCATAGCAAGTGAGTGAATGAGGACAGAAAAGACAAGGAAAGTGTCACCCCTTTGGCAAGCCTTTTGGAGGGAATGGGAGGACACATAGGGTAACCCTTTCTCTGCGTTAGTATCTTCAGGGTGCATCTTGCACACACCAGTGCTATCCTTTGAAGCCCAATCCAGACCATGCAAAGAAAGTGTCCTCCACAGAGCAGGGGAGTAGGCCTTGGATTGGGGCACAGTGAGCCTGAGCCTCACAACCCCCTTCTTGTGCTTTGGCACAGTGGAACTTCCCCCTGCTGATGCTGGCCTGGAAACTGGCTCCTGCCCTGTGCTGCGGGAACACCGTGGTCCTGAAGCCAGCTGAGCAGACACCTCTCACTGCCCTGTACCTTGGCTCTCTCATCAAAGAGGTAAGAAGTCTGGAAACAAGACATTATGTATTCCAGTTAGATCCCCACACCCAGGAGCTAGGCACCATGAAAATCTGTGACAGTGGTCACCAGCTCATGGTACAGAGAGAAGGGCATGACTGTTTTTTGCATGTGGCAGCTGATCTGTTCCTACCCATGTTCCTGATATGAATTCTGTTGCTTTTATTAAGTCACAAACCTGTAGTTAGTACTCTGTTTCTAGAGCATTTGCAGGAGGAAATCAAAAAAAGGAGCCCCGAACTCCACAGGTCTTAGGCTCATTGGCTGTGAGATGTGAAAAGGTCTTTCCTCTGGGAAGGGTGACCTGGCCAGCAAGCTAGGTAGTTGCCGCTGTGACTAGGTCTTCAAGAGCCTTCACACTGTCCTCCCCACCCAAAGGGAGCTACAACTCAGGAAAGCCATGGCCTAGAGAGACACCTACCAGACATACCTGGCAATATATTTCAGCCATTCCATCGCCAACATGCATATAGCAAAGATTGAAAGACCAGGAAAAAAGATGAACCAGAAGAAAGGCCACCACTTCACTCCCAGTCTGACTAAGACAGCTAGGAAGAACCTACTGTACTTCTGAGGAAGGCTGGGGCCTCTGGAGTCATCCAGGTCTAACATCTGGGAGTCCAACATCACAACCATTACAGAATAATGTCGAGGAAACTAAAGATTCAAACATTGTGTCCTAAAATGGCATTTTAACAATAAAGTCATATACAAGACCCAGCTGTGCTGGGAATGACACCTTTACCTCACTAGGTTGGTGAGAGTCTTGTTAATGGGGAGGTCCCCCATATGTGTTCTCCACTAAGTATGAGTAAGGAAGAAACAGCAGCCCCCTGCCTCAGCAAGTGCCAACCCTGGATGAATTCAATGGGGTCAGCAAGGAGAAGATTTCTCATTTTATCTGGATGAGGGTGGAGCAGAGAAAGATCCAACATTGACTTGGCAAGAGTATAGATGCTCTGGGTGGCAGTGTGACCAAGGTACTTCTCCTCTCAACACATGAGCGCGCACATACACAGTCACATATATTCTCATATTCATATGCTCACACAGAGTCACATATGCTCTGTCACACACATACAGGTGCACCCATTCACACACTCATACTCATTCATTCATACAAATACACACTCTCACACATACATGCTTTTATGTTCTCATGCTCTTACACACACACACACACACACACACACACACACACACACGTACGTAGACACATTCTCACATACACATTGTCATGTTCACATGTATACACATAAAGACATACAAACTCCCACGTACATGCACACACTCTCCCCAACACACACACACACACACACACACACACACACACACCCTGACAATTTTATTCAAGAGGCCACTGCCACCTAGTGGCATCCATGAACCTTTGCCCCTGAGCCCTGCTGGGGTGAGAGGCTTCAAGGGGGAGGGTGAGCCATTCACCTCAGAGCTGGCCCTCCCAGCTTTCCTCAGAGGATTAGGAGGCCAGCTCAGCGAGATGAGTGGGGTGGGGAGGGGGGGGAGTGGTGGGGAGGAGTTCCCTGCTGATGTGGCCAGTTGCTCTAGAAGGAAGCTGCTCTGTTTGGGGACATTACAAGACCATGATTCTTGGGCCCCTGGGGATGTAGTGCAGCTGCAGTTCCTGCAGGCCATCTGATCCTTTGATGCCCTTTGTGTTCCTCTTAGGTTGGGTTCCCTCCAGGTGTGGTGAACATCGTGCCAGGCTTTGGGCCCACAGTGGGAGCAGCAATTTCTTCTCATCCACAGATCAACAAGATTGCCTTCACGGGGTCCACAGAGGTAAATCCTCTTCATGAGCTGCTGGTAAACACAACAACCCCTCTATCATCTGAAACTCTCAGATAAAAACCTTCTTTTCTCTAACTCTATGTTCTAACTATTAGTAAATGTCTCAGTTCCAGTTTCCAAACTAAACAAATAGTTAGTAGAATTTGGAAGCCTTTTAAAAAAATAAATGAGAGGTAAGATAAAATAAAAATGTAAACATTGTATAGTAAACAATATTATGATTAAGGTTAGGAGATGATAAGCTGGTAGAAAGCCAGTTGTACTTCTTGTAGCTCCCCAAATGTTTATGTTTTCATGTGAAAAGCATCTAAAAATCAATGAAAAAAAAGATGAAGACAAACAAAATGATGAGGAAAATGGACATTTCTTAGATTATCTGGCCCTATCAGAAGCCTCTACCCACTCTACCCTGCCCTCCCCTTTGGCAGCCAGTGTGAGCATCCTTAGAGACTAGTCAGGGTTAGACCGTGGCCTATAGCCACCATTCCCCAGCATGGCATTAACAGTCCTGGCACTGTGCACACTGAGCGAGTTATCCAGATCTAAGTTGTGGGGTCTTCCCTGGTCTCCTGGGTTCCCAGCTCAGAGGTTCTTGGTGTCTGAATAAGCTTGTTGCTAGGATGTAAACCTCCATCTGTATACCCAGGGCACAGAGAGACCCTGCCAGGGTGCTTGGGAGTGTTGTCCTGTGTTACTATATCAACTACCGTTTCTCACTCCTCCCCCCCAAGGTGAGCTCAGTTTTTAAATGGGTCCAGAGAATTGTCTACATGTCATCACAATGATGAGGTCTCTTTGCTGTCCCTCTAAATTGACAGTTTCCTCAAATCAGCATGACGTCCATAAGGGACTGACAGTCTTTTGGCTCTAACTAGCAAGAGTGGAAGGTCACCCTCAGCAGGGTACCCAGTGGCAGTGGCTAGCCTAGGGAGTTGAAGCTGTGTGACAATGTGATGCATCAGGCCTGGGCTGCTTCACTGACTCAGCGGGTGACCACAGTACTATTAGGCATGCCTCCATCTCCTGGGCCAAGTTAACAAAGCCTGATTCTTATCCCGAAGGTTGGAAAGCTGGTTAAAGAAGCTGCTTCCAGGAGCAACCTGAAGCGGGTCACCCTGGAGCTGGGGGGCAAGAACCCATGCATCGTGTGTGCTGATGCTGACCGTGAGTCACTGGGGCTGTAGGTCTTTGCTTACTTCCTGGTGTGCATTCAGGACCCATGAAAACAGGGACATGCACACACAATGGGATGCTTCCCTTATGGGACAGGCTGCCTGTTGTTCCACAGGCCCAGCCTATGGAGGAAAGAGCACCAATGCTGAGGCTGAGATGGGCAAGCCTGTGGCTTACAGGTACTGCAGGGTCTGCCCTGAAGGCTAAGATCACTTTCCTGTACCTGAGGAAATATAGGGGGTTGAGAGTAGCCAAAGACAGAGTCCAGTTTCTCCCTCAGGAGTCTTTCTGGCCTGGAGAAGGAGGAGGCAAGCTCCCCACTCTGGGAGTCCATTTTTCTATCCTTCAAGTCAGTATCACTACAGTATTTTCAGGCTCTTGAAAGAGTTGAAGTGTTTCTTCTTTGTCTTGGGCCTGACATACCAGAGGACACCCTTACTGACCCTCCAGAGCACAAAACAAAAATGTGCTCTGGGTGTCATTCCTGTATCACCTCTTTCCTGGGAAAGCCACCTGCACAGCGGCTGGGAGCAGCTAGTATCTTGTGGGACACAATATTAAGATGCATGCATGTTATTGTTGGCTGCTATGTCCAGAAGAAGGCAGAGAGGGCCACACTGGGCATCCATTCAGCTGACCACTTGGTCACCTCTCAAAAGGCATGACTCTTCAAGTACCTTAGAGTGCCCATGCTTTAAAGAACAGCCTCCTTGCTGTCCACTGGTGCCAGAAATCCCTGCCACAGAAAACAAAGCCTTTCATTCCACACTCAGATAAGACCAGAATCACAAATAGCCCCAAGAAATAATGACACTGGCACAATTTCTCACTAAGATGTGAAGGGTTGGTAACAACTGCCATCCCTAAAGCTGGCTTTCAGTGGGAGAGGAGAGTGAGGAAGGAAATCAGGGAGGCTGTGGAGATGGATTGCCCCTCCCGCACCCGAGCAATGTCGCTGCTGGAGTCACTGGAAACAGTTGTACACGTTTTCCTACTGTGACTCACATTTGGGGTCCCAAAGTCCCATCCCAAAGGACCAGAGCTACTTTGTATTCTTTGGTCACCATAGCGGGTATCCCACCTGCTATGAAGCGAACCCCACAGCCAAGCTGATATTCCATGGTCATAAAAACAGAGCTGAGTTCCCCCCCCCCCACTGTCTTCTCCTCCAGGCAGCGCCATTTCACAAAATTAAACCCTGACATAATGTCCAGGGTGTCACACAACATTCTGCCACTTCAGTCATCTTTCCTGGCTTTCATCAGGGACCAGGAAATGAACTGGTGTCTTGAGAGGGATTTGAGCCTAGCTTCTAACCAAGCTGCAGAGGTGGGGTACAGTGAGGACAGACCCTGCTGGGGTACAGTCCCTCCAGACTGCCCCCAGTTTCAAACAGGACCGGAAATCCTTGGGTGGGAGTTCCACCGATAGATAAGCTGGAAAGTGTTCCGGCATTTATTAGCATATTAATGGCGCTGAGAAGTCTTGGAGTTTCTTGACTTAGACTTGATGGATCTAAAATCCTTGCCCCCATTCTCTCCTTTGGGAAGCACTGAGGAAGAAAAATTGGTTTCTGAAACGCAGTCATCTGGGGCCTGTTTTCTTGTGGAGTAATTAGAGTTGCAGCTGTCGCCAGGCTGTAACAACTTAATCGCTTCCTCTTGCCTCCCCGACCCCCAGTGGACTTGGCCGTGGAGTGTGCTCACCAGGGAGTGTTCTTCAACCAAGGCCAGTGCTGTACAGCTGCCTCCAGGGTGTTCGTGGAAGAGCAGGTTTATGGGGAGTTTGTGAGGAAGAGTGTGGAGTACGCCACGAAGAGGCCAGTTGGAGACCCCTTTGATGCCAAAACGGAGCAGGGGCCCCAGGTAATCCGCCAATGAGCATGTCTCCAGTGTGCTGCTTCACTGGGGCTGAGCTAGGCAGAAGTATGGCCACAGATAGTGTTCCCCCTTGAAGGAAAAGAACTAGCTTGTGATGTCACTCAAGGCTTTTATTTAGAAACTGGTGGAGTTGGTTTTGTCAGGAAATGAAACTGGAGCCATGGAGAAGAGGGAGGAGCCAGTGGATCCAGGGCACAAGGCTATCCATCCACACCCTGTGACCTTCAAACCCTGGGGATAGGTCACATAGAGAGTTCCCTGAACCCTTCGGAAGTGGGGCACAGCCAGGACACGCACCGACTCAAGAGCCCTGAAGGCCACATTCTTTACAGCATCAGGAACCAGAGGCAGAGAGACTCTTGGGATTGGAGTATATCCTGAGCAGTGGGAACAGGTTTCTACTGGCCTGGTTTGGAAAGCCTGGACAGGATGCAAGTGGCCATAACCATGAAGTTTAATAATGTTTGTAAAGGGCGCATCCTGTGTGGCTTGCTCACTAATGGTACATGAAGCCGATAGATGGATATTCAAGAGGGCAGCTTGGCCATCCTTGTACTATGGCAGCAGAGCAGGATGGCAACTTTCTGGGTTTTGCCAGACTCCTGCTCAAGCCAAGTTTCTAGCCATATCCATGACTTTTCCATCACTGTCTAACCCATTGAGTTGGCACCAAATGTTATACGAGAAGTCACTGAGCTCAAACTAGGCTCTGGCTTTGCTCCTTCAGGCCTAGCTTTCTCATCTGAGAAATGGGAACAGTAGAGAGTGTCCAATCACCAGGAAGGACTCAACAGGGGAAAGGTATTTGTTCTAAGGGAAAAGTCCTGACTGGCAACTCTCTGACCTGGAAGGCACACACATCCCTGTGGGATTTCAGGACATCTCAGTCAGTTTGGCATAACCATCCTGTGCAGATGCTGGCTAGGGAAGATGTTCTGATGGCAGCTCATGTATTCTGTGGCTCTAGTGTCATGTGTGCCTGGCAGGGAAGCTGTATGCGGTTTTCATCTCCATCCTCAATCACAAACTCTGAAGTCCTGATACAAGGTGGTCCGTGGCCTCAGTGAAAACATGGCCACAAATCAGTATCGAATCCACAAGTTTTAGAGTTAATCTGGAATGGTGGGAGACACACAAGTACAGCGTTTTCCTCCTATCATCTTCTTCCTTTTCTGCCCACGTCTCCAGTGTGATGTTTGGAGCCAGATACACAGCCTCTTCCAGGGAGCGGATGTCCATTCTACCTGGGCTCTGCCACACAGCTCCTTTTGGAACTCCGTTACGCTATCTACCTTGGACATTATGTTGGGATCCTCATGATGTTCTTTCCTCTTCCAAGGCCTTTAAGGATGCAAGGGTGTCCAGCTGCCTAAACATTCTTGTCTCAGGCCTGTTGAAGAGCTGGTTGACTTAGATTGGGGGCCAGGGCTGGAGACTGCTTACTGGAACACTCCATCATCTCTTGGCTTAGCTTGGCAGACAAGCAAGGAGGCCACCTGGCCTACTCAGGATCTGGAGGTCCTCTGTAGAACAAGCACAGCCGTGAAAGGCCCCGTGGGAACCATTTTTTCCCCACTTCTGGTGCTGTGCCCTGATCTTTCTTCCTGTACTGTAGGCACCAGCTGACATTTCATGGGTGCTATTAGATTTAAACAATGTGTTTATGAGGGTTCATGGTGGGTGGAGTTTGGGTGTATAGAAGTTCTGACAAGGACCCAAGCTGCTTGCAGAGAAGATGGGGTCTGTCAGTACAACATAGTTTCAGCCAGCTAAGACCTAAGGCCTGATACGTGTCTTCAGTGAGCTTTGTCAGCCACCTAAAAGGAGAGAGGTCTCATAACATACAGGACTTTTATTCACATTTTCTTTTAAAAAAAATGCTTTAAGTCACATTTATTTAATTTGTATGTGTATACCTTTGTGTATATGTATAGGGTGCACATGCCACTCTGCTTATGTGGAGAGCAGAGGACAGTTTGTTAGAGACAGGTGTCTTTCCCACTGTGTGGGACCCTTGCTGAGCTCAGAACTGCACTCAAGTTGTCGATTTGACGGCCAGCACTGTCATTTTCTGAACATCTTCTCACCAGCCCCATTTGGAACTTTCAAACCAAGATGTAGTTCACCCAGAGAAAGGCTGACAGGGTCTGGAACTGCATGTATTTTGGTTTTCTTCATTACTTTTTTGAAATATGTCAAAAATTTGATATGTCAGCATGTGACTCTGAACCCTCATCATGTAGGAAAAGGTTTCCTCAACACCACCCCACCAACACCTATTCTTACCGCTCCCCACAGTGGGGTTACCATGGTATTTATTCCTGATGTACCCCTCCAGGATTTTCTTACAGGTAGGCAAGCAAATATGATTATTAGACACTCGAATTTCCTTCCAAATCTGTATGTGAAAGAGACCATGCTGCCTCCTCCATTTGGTTCTTTTTTTATTGTTCCTTAAGCAACTCAAAGAACGTTCTGTACTTGAAATGGGTTTATTCATTTTTTATCCTTTTTCTATTTGTATGTATTTGTGGTATATGCATTTGTGTGGGTTCATGTGTGTGTGTGTGTGTGTGTGTGTGTGTGCTTACCTATGTGTTTACATGTATTATATGCTTGTGTGGAGGTCAGAGGTCAAAGTCGGGTTCTTTCTCTATCACGGTCCACCCTATTGTTTGAGAGGATTATAGGTGAGGGTCACCATAACCAGGTTTTCCCATGGATTCCAGAGATCTGAACTCGAGTTCTTAAGTTTTACTGACTGAGTTATCTCCTTGGCTCTGAAGTTTTTTTTCCTACTTAATATTACTGGAATGAAACCAAGTCTCTTATCTAAAAGTCTCAGTAACAGTGTATTTGCTTAAATTCTGTTTCTCTCAGCCTGGAAGGGAGGGAACCGCCAACTGGGTCATGATAAGAGCATTTGGATTTGAGGACAGGAAGAGCATCTTCCATGTTGAGCCATCCACAGGAGGGGTGGCCTTTTGACAGATGGTTGAGGACTGTGTCCCACAGCTGGATGTTAATCTGTCGCTGTGGCATAGGACACGTTGGAGCCAATAAGAAGGTAGCAGAAGGTAGAACTTTTCTGAGTTTTCCTGCAGTGGGGAAGCAGCACCCATCCCCTACCATGAGGCTCACTCCACTGTTCCAGGGAGCCCTTGCTCCCTCTGCACTATGATGGGATAATTCCATTGTGTACTCCCCCTCCCCCATCTATGGTGCACAGGTAAATATTGACATCCCTAGACTTGAATCTTAGGCAAACTGAAGGCATCTTAGTTTAAGTATATCCCAAATACTGTTTGTGTTGTGTTTCTGATAGCAGCATTTATTTGGGCATCCTGTGTTTTTATTTGTTAAATCCAGTCATTCTAGCAGAATGCTAAGAGCTGAGAGAATGCAAACATTTCAAAATCCATTTCACCCTTAAACTTAACCTCTCAGCATAAGGACAGCAAGTGGACATGAGAAGGTGAGAACAGCCGGCCTCCCCATAGCCCCTTGTTCTAAAGAGTCCAGGTTTGTGCATGGGAAGGCTGTCTGCCCACAAGGCTGTCTACTTTCTGATCTTACAACTTGACAAGGACACAGAGCAGAGGACCACTGATGGTACGGAAGGCCACTCAAAGCACAACGGCCCCTCTGGAAGGAAACGCTTACAGTTCCCTTCTATGTTTTGCAGATTGATCAAAAGCAGTTTAACAAAATCCTCGAGCTGATTGAGAGTGGGAAGAAGGAAGGAGCCAAATTAGAATGTGGGGGGTCAGCCCTGGAGGACAGAGGGCTGTTCATCAAACCCACCGTCTTCTCGGACGTTACAGACAACATGAGGATTGCCAAGGAGGAGGTAGGTATGACTACATCCAAAACTGGGGCCCAGGGGTCCTTCAAAGAATTCTTCTGAGGCCCCAGAAATCCTGGGCTTTTACAGGATGAACAGTTCTATTTCTGGGTGGCCCTGCGGTCCTTTGGGGGCTCTGGTGCCTCTGGTGAACCCCGAGACCTGCAGCAGCTACAGTTGTTCCAGCTGCATGTCCACCTTTGCTCATGGTCTCCGGGCAGCAGGAGCTGTCCATCTCCTTCCAACACACGCAATGCCCAGGTCCAACACCTCTTGTTGTTGTCAGGTACCAAACTATGGATTCAGGATGGATGGGTGGCTACTTCACCCTCTTCAGACTGTCCCTAAACAACAGGTGTCCCTCAAGGAATGTGTCCCAGCTATGAGTCCACAGTTGTTCTAGACAATGATGGAGAATAGGCAGATCCCCCAGAAAAGCAGAAATCTCCCTTTGCCTCTCAGCCCCAACATTAGGCACAGGGCAACTGCTCCTACACAGAATCAGAAAGAAGCAAGTTTGAGGTCAAGTGACTAGACCTTCCAGAATGGCCATGTGAGAGATGGGCATGGACTTCCCTCGTAAGGAGCTTATCTGGCACTTTCTCCTTGAAATGTTGAAAGGTTTTTCACCTCTCTGTGGCAGTACACAGTTCAGCTCTTTATGATCCTCTTTATAAAGTTCCCCCTTCGTTGTTGTTGTTTTGCACACTTTTTTATGAGAAGCCCCGAGGAAGCCAAGAGGCCATTTCCAGTGGCTGCATACTGTCCTAGTGTATAATCCTGCCCAGGGTTGGATCAATCACAAGCTCCCTTCAGAATCCCTCTAAATGGGCAACCCCGTGGCTCTTCCTCTTCTTTGCTGTGTGACGGTTGCTCCATTTCTTCCCCTGGGACTCTCTACAGAAACAGTTTAAGTATCTTCATTAAGGGACAGAAAAAGATTCCAGGAAGGCAGCATGCGCCCACCTGTGAACACCCTTCTAGAGTGCTCTCTAGAAAGGCTCTGAGGCTGACAGTTATCAAAAACAGTGCTAGCATGGAGGGATCATAAATGCAGTATATGTATTTTTGGATTATCTTTCATTTTTGTTCTACTTGATCCCCTCATTAAAATTCCAGCCTCTTTCAGTTAAAGAGGTTTCAGAGGTCCTTTGTCTTGGTGGGAGGAACTCTGAGACTATGGGAAGGTGTAGAAGCTGGATGCCTATAACCGTTCTCACACATCTCCTACTACCCTCCTTGTAATTGATTACAGATTTTTGGACCAGTGCAGCCAATACTGAAGTTCAAAAATCTTGAAGAAGTGATCAAAAGAGCGAACAGCACTGATTATGGGCTCACGGCGGCAGTGTTCACCAAAAACCTCGACAAAGCTCTCAAGCTGGCATCTGCACTGGAGTCGGGCACAATCTGGTGAGCCAAGCATGCCTGTCAGAGCATCTGTGTTATCTGGGCTGCAGGCTAGCTTCATTCTTCCTTTGTTAGCAGAGACTATGTGATGTGCTCTCACCGTTTGAGTGCCTTGTTAACTGTCCTGTGAATCAGGTATCCTATTGGCCTTAAGTCCTTCATTTTTCATATGAAGAAATCAAGGCACAAAAAGGGATGGAATTGCTGGTCCAGCATCATACAGCTAGTGCTTATGATGTGTTTAATTGCAGAGAATTCATTCTTTGCTTAGAGACCAAAGTCTGTGGTCACTCAAGTCTCTCTGTGTGCAGACAGCTGAGAAACATCCTCCAGCTTGCTTGATTATCTGTTATTATTTCTTTATCTATTTATTTATTTGTACCATGCTGGCACTCTGGCCCAGGACCTGGGACCTACCAGAAAGGCATTTTATTACCAAGGTATACCCCATCCCCTCCTGCATACTTCAAAATCATCTATATACTTTGTGACACCTAATGCAATGCTTTGTTGATATTTATTCTACACTATTTGTGAAGAAAAATAATTCTACACAAAAACTTTGGGTCTGAAGTTGATTGAATCTGAGGATACAGAATCTATGGTTCTCAAGGGCCATGGGACATAGCCGAGGAGACTCCAAAGCCTGGACCTCTGACAACTGTGTCACACTACCTCTTAAATTTTGTCTGTGGTAGATTCTAAAGACAGCACATAACTAACCTGTAAGGTGTGGACACTTATCTCTGTTCGCTGATAATTCTGCAGAGTGGATACTCATCTTCAGATGAATGCAGTGAGACTCAAAGAGGTTGAACATGCTCAGAGTCACACACGTAGACTAGGGAGTAGAACTCTGAGGTCAGGCCTGCATCATTCCACAGCTAGCTTGTCCCATAGCTCTCTTCCTTTATATAATTCCAATGGTAGCTTCTGACAGATAAAAAGGAAGCATATATGGAGTGTGCAGTGTTCAATGCATGTCCAAAGGTCATGCATTGGGCATCACTGCACCTCTAGTGTCTTAAAATGCAGGCAAATGTACTCCAGGTAACCAGAGCACTCTATACTTTTCTCCAGGATCAATTGCTACAATGCATTCTATGCACAAGCTCCATTTGGTGGCTTCAAAATGTCTGGAAATGGCAGAGAACTGTAAGTGTTTATTCTGACCCCTCACACTCCTCTCTTCCATGAAGGCTCGTGGTCCCTCAGGATCTGCTGGTCACTCAAGTCTGCTCAGGATCTGTGTCTTCTTCTCTCCCTCCTTCCCATCCTAAACTCCAGAGCCAACCTGCAGCTTCAGCTTCTTGTCCTGCCCAGCACCATCACCCTAGGGACATTCTATGGCTCTTTGGCCTAGGATAGCAGGATAAGGGGGTGGCAAATGAGGCTCCTAGGACACACATCTCCACTTTGGGCAGAGCAGACAGACTGGCTCAAGTCAGACACTGAATCTGCCTGGCTTTGCTTTTAGAGCCTGGCACAAGCTTTGAGATCATACCATGGGTGACTCCACTTCCTTCTGGATATATTTGTTTTTCCAGAGCTGTGCTGTACTTCCATGGCCCCAGCAGAACATGCTAGGCCTAAACAAGTTCCTCTGTGTCTCTTTTCTGCCTGGCCTCCAAAGATTCACAGATAGGCCATCTTGTCTCTGGCCCTGGCCAGAAGCTGGGTGGAGATGCTGGGCTCCCCAGTTATATTCTGGCATCTTTCTTCATTCCCTTCCTGGTTTTTATTAGCCAGTGTGGACAAACATCTTGGTAGGCTCAATGTTCCCAGGGAGCCATCTGTGACAACACCCCAAGGCTATTCCTGGGCAATTCTGAGGGCTTGTGTTTAAACAGTTTGTGTCATTTATATACAAATGTTTCACCTTCTACATGTTTGTGCCTGTAGTCAGAACAGACACTGGGCACTTCTTAGACTGGGCCTTGGTAGGACACTGAGGAGCTCTGCTTTTACGTTCTTGAGGATACTACAAGAGGAGCGGCTGACTTCCACTGGCTCTTGATTGGTCTTCGTGGAACTGGGGCCACTTACTCCGCCTCAGCTCTGTTCAGACCGTCCTCCACTCAGGACAGATGTTCAGGAGGCATCTGCAGAGTGTCCTTTGGTCCTGTGACTGGTTCTCTCGCAGTGACTTACAGATTCTTGACCACAAAGACCCGTCGCAGGAGCTCAGTGCTCCATGCTCAGGTCTGTTGTGTTTGCCATTTTGGAACCTCCACTTCATGGCCTCTCAAGGGGAGCCTTGCAGCTGAGGATGGGAGGCCAGAGCTAGGGTCACTGCGTTCCTTCCAGGCTCCTCCAATAGTAACAATGTTGGTGACAGCCAGCACTTGCTGAGCCCAGCCTCTAGGTGGTTTTATGAAAGCCCCTGCACAGTTAGTTGTTCATGTTCTTGTGGAGACAGTCTGTGAAAGGAGATAACCAGCTTTCAGGGGACGAAATGGACCCAGGAGGCAGGCAGGTACAAGGGTAGGGTTGGAGATATGGCTCAGCCATTAAAGGCTAGGCTCACATCAGAAAAGACAGGAGTTAAGAATAACACTGGCCCCTGGCTTGGGCTTCTTGTAGCCCAGGGCTTGTCAGGCAGAGATCACCTGTGCCTTGGTCTTTTGAATATTGTTTTGGGAGATTTGGCTTTGTTTTGCAGTACTGGGAATTAGACTTAGGTCATCCAGCATGTGAGGCAAGTTCTTTACCACTGAGCTAAGCCCTGCCCTGGAAGGTATCTGTTAAGCCACGTCAGATAAAGCCTCCTGAGCTCTTGCACTCACTTGTGCCCTCTGGTCCTCTGTCTTCAGCCAGGCTAGTTGTGACAATTAAGGAATCCAAACCCCTTACGGCCTGTCTTCTAGAGGCTGGCAGGCAGCAAGCACTCCAGTTCCCTAAGTGAAGGTCACTGGGAGGACATGGGTGGACTGGAAGGCATATGGGGACACCTGCTGCCTGGCCTTCTCTAGAACCACTGTAGATGTATTGTATGCTTTCTTATCTGGGCCACTCATAATATCCCTGGGGTTCGTGGTCCTGATGCCTGCCACAGATTGTCATGGTAAGCTTACAGACCTTGGACCTTGGTCATGTTTCCTCCTGACAGTGCCATGGACTTTCTTGAATGTCTGGGTATGTTTGTTTGTTTTGGATCTTTCTTTTTTATTAAGTATTTTAAATCATTTGCAAGGAGCCTGGAAACTGCCTTGAAAAATGATGTCTATTTCCTGTTGTTATTAATGTTTCCTTGTTGTAACAAGTTCCCTTTTCTAAGCTGGAGCAACATAAAGTGGATGGCTCGGTTTTCCCCACACTGGTCACTGGTGCTGGGCTGGTTACTGGCTGCTTACCTGGTGACCTCTCCAGGATGTTTCTGGGCTGGTCTTAGAGCCTGAAAAGTCTGTTCCTCTTGGGACATTGCTTCCTGGTTCTTTGCATTGCAGCGTCATCCAAGCTAGCTAACAAAGACTCATACAGCAGAGATGCAACAAAGTCAGGGCTTCCTCCCTTGTCCTTAGTTCTACTTGTTAGGGAAACTACAGATCACTCGTTTTGTTCAGTCACTCGCTGATTCACATGACAAATATTTATTTTTGGTTTTGTTTTTCTAAATTAAAAAAATAATTTTCAATTAAAAAACTTAATTGAATGGTGGAAACAAAGCCAAAGCTTCTGGAAAAAGCCCTTTATCTGGTGTATGGTGATATATATTTAATTAAAAATAGTCTGAAATATTAGAGGGCAGAGCTGCCTACAGAACTAAATCATGAAGGTCAGGGAGTGGTGACCCACGGCTTTAATCCCAGCACTTGGGAGACCAAGGTCCTTCTAGATCTCTGTGAGTCTAACAGAGGCAGCCTTGGTGGCACACACCTTTAATCCTAGCCCTGGGGAAGTGAGATAGCTGGGCGGAGAAAGAAAGATAAGGCTGGGCAGGCAGGACTTTTGCCCTTGGCCTGCCACTTCCCTTTTCTGCTGAGGACAGAGAGACTTTCCTTTGGAGGATTTTATGGAGACAAGCCTGAGGAGTTGGCTGAGTGAGAAGTGGCTGTGTTTTGTTTCTCTGTCTCTCTGATATGTCAGCTTTTCTCCAGTATCTGGCTCTTGGCTTTTTATTATAATATCAAATAGAATTCATTCAATACTGGCCTGTTTTGCATTGCTCTTCAAACTTGACCTTGGTCTCTCAGCTGGGTCTCTACAGACCTCCTTGCTGACATTTGTTCAAGGACATGATCACAGCAGACCCTGTGGGCACAAGGTTAAGTGCAGTCACACATTTCCCCAAAGGACAAGATTCTTTATCTCTGGGTGATTTTCTTCTTACAAATATTTGCTGAGCATCTTTACTACTTCAAGCTTGGTGACAGGCTCTGGGCATTTGTAGGTGACCTGTTATCAATCCTTGTTGCCATTGATATTCTAGGAAGGCTTATTAGGAGAAAGGCTGAGCTCCCAAATGGCTTCAATTTTTGAGGTAAAAAAGACAGGGTGAGGGGTTGAATGAAAACACAGGAACTTGAACCAGAACAACAGATGAGGAAATAGAAGGAAGAATGATAAATCTGCTGCCTGTTTCCTGCAAGAATGCTGACACTTCTGAGCCTGTCCAACACAAGCTAATTCAGGAAGATTTCATTCCGTGTTTTTTTTTTTTTTCACTAGATTGATAAATCACTAACACTTAGGCTTTTTACAAAACAATGCTATTTGCTTATTTTGAAAGCTTATGATGCATTTTCTGTGGATATGCATACATCCACTTATTCTTTTCTGTTTGCTACTATGGAAGCAAGCTTTTTGCCCTCGAAGATGGGGTTTGGATATCTTTAAGTCTTTTAGGGACAGCCATCTAGGATAGACTCTGGTGTTATTTGCCTGGGCCTTTATTATTATTATTATTGTTACAAACCCTATCTATAAACTTCCTTGTGTATAAATATTTATGTACTTAGGATGGTGGTTTTCAGAATGAGTTCCTAGAATCCAGTGCCCCGCCGCAGGAAAGTATCTCTGTGTGGGTTCACATGTTTTCAAGTGTGAGACATTGAGTGTCCTTCCACACTTATTGGAATTTGCATTTTTTTCTGTAAAACTGCATATGTCCTTTGTAGAATTTTTCCATTCAATTGCTTGGTTTTGTTGTTGTTGCTTTGTAAGAACATTTAGTACATTGAAAACAGCACACCTTCTTAATAGTGACATTACTTATTCAGCACAGAGTGGCCTATGAGAATTCTCTCTAGTTGATGTAACTGAACAGGAATGATGGCATTCTCACTGCACAGTTGAAACAGTCTCAAAGATTTCAGTTAGGATGTAGGTCCTAGTTGCTGTTACGGTCAAATAGGCATCAGAATCACCGGGGAACTTACTGAACACAGATTTCTTGACTCCACTGAGAAAATCTGACCTCATACATACATCAGTTTTCTAATGATACTGAAAAACACGTGTCTTAGATGACACCAACACGTGACCCCAAGCTCTATGATAGGAGCAGCCCTCTCTGAGCTTACATAAAGCCGTTTGCTAGACTAGAGACTGTGAGGACTGTGTTTTCTAGCCTTTCCCAGCCCCCAGAGGCTTATTTCATACTTGACTGGAGGCTTCTGCCATCTTCCCGACCAGCCTGGTGGTACCTTTTTGTTTCTGGTCTTGTTTTGGCTCAACTTTCTTCTTCAATTCTTGAGGGGCATTGATGCACCTAAACAACCCAGAAAAGTTTCAGTTATGAAGTCAATTAATTAACCACAAGAATTCCGTCTTCAGCATCGGTTTTCTCTTGGCGTGTAACCTGACACGGACACCAGGATAGGGGGTAGACTGTGGACACATGTTACTATTCCTCCTTCTCTGTTTTACCTACCACAATAGTCCTAGCTGAGGCCCAGGATCTTCATTTCTAACATGTTCAGAAGTAAAAGTGATAACACTGGGCTGAGTAGCCTACCTGCAGGTCTCAGAGATGAGATGGGATTGTGGCTCAGGTGTTTTTGTTCAGAGACTAGAGATGGCATCTCTACCCCTACCTTTTCTGGAACTGGAATCTTTTCTTTTCTTTTCTTTTTTTCTTTCTTTTTTTTTTGTAACAGCTAAGAGTGTACTATGGAGGAATGTTGGGAAAGGGATCTTCTCCAAAGATGCTCTATGATCTTTGGAAAGATCCGTGGCCTCTATAAGACATAAGGAATGGAAAATGTACCAAAGATGCTAACATGAGGGCCCTCACCTTCCTGTGTCTAGCCTGTGCCAGCATCTGTTCTTCTTCCCCTGCATTCTGACCCAACTCCTCTTGTAGCTGTGCCCTTCAGAGCCAGATGACCCTAGGCTCCCCTGAGTGTCTGCAAAGGCTTCTCCCTCCTTTGCAGCCGCCTCCCTGACCCAGAGAACTGCCCCCGTGTTTGTTCTAATGTTTTTGTGTCTCATCGTCCAGGAGCAGACCCGGAGTTCTTTTAACTACTTCAAAAGCATTACACACAGGAACTTAGAATTTAAACTCGCATTTCCAGTTCCTGACTCTTACTAAGGTCATCACAGTGTCTACTGCTCCTACCACATCCAGGCTCCACATTGTGTCCTGTCACATAAACCCCCCAAATTGTGCAACAAAGTGCTCAAGCATTAGAAGAGTTTTCCAAAACCATGAACTGACATTGTGAACTGCCCCCTTTTTCTGTCATCACAGAGGTGAATATGCTCTGGCTGAGTATACAGAAGTAAAAACTGTCACCATCAAACTCGATGACAAGAGCCCCTGAGGGACAGGCCACTATCTTCCTCAAAAGCTGGACAGCTGTCTGTGGCGACTCCAACTTGCCAGGAGCAGAAAGCAGGATGACAGTCGTCTTCCCAGGACCTTCTCTTCTGGACACTCGGTCTACTAGAGTTTAATGGTTTTGACCTTTCCTCTCAAACTCATGCTTTATGGACCAAACTGTGGGTGGCTGGATGTTATATGTGCAGACCTGCCTGAGGAGGAACTGGTATCCAGCTGTGACTTCACCTTTAGACTAAGTGCAGGACACAGAAAAGACATCCAGGGCTCTGTTAATATGAGATGGTTTCTGGAGTGTCCCGCAATTATTTTAAATGATTTGTTGGCCCCAGTAGGAATGTGGAAAGAGCTCACTGCATGCGCTACAAGCAGATCTGCTCTCATGGGTTCCTTGGGGTCGTCTGCACACAGAACAATGTTGTTCTGACATTGAAGTGGGACTCTCACAAGCAAAGGATTAGTGTTGGTATGAAAAGGGAATTTCAGGGACCCAGTATGGGGAGCTTAGGGGAAACATACACCAATGAAAGGCTCAGAAGTCTTTGGTCTGTGGGGCTGCCAGTCCTTAGCACTGCATATTGACATGTGGGATTCATGCTGAAAACAATCCTGACTTTGGAGTGATCAAATCAACATCCCAAAGAGTTTGCCCTTATAGCTATGAGATGGTGGTCAGCTATAATATCCTTAGTGTCACCTTTGCTACCGACGACGACTCATTTTGGAACTATCATAACAGAGCAAGCCCGAGGCATCTGAGCTGCACACTCAGAGCCATCATTCACTTTTACAAATGACTCGTTTCTACCACATTCAGTATTGGGTACTCCCACTTCCTTTTTTTTTTCTCCTGCTCCATTGCTCATTTTAGATCAGTAAAGTACAAGCCACTGAGAGACAGCTGCCACTCTGCATATCTGTAGCTGTCAAGTCCCATTTGGGCTTTTGTTTCTGACTGATTAACTAAATAGCACCTGGATCCCATAGGGGACCTGAGTACTAGTCCAGTGACCTTGATATTATTCACATTTTTCTTTTCCTCTTTGGAGCATCCATGTGATATGCAAATTCCAGTTTTAACTTGGAAGACTAAAACTGTTCCCATAATGCTTTAAGAATAAAGAAAGTCTGTTCTTTAAGAACAAGCTGCTCTTTGGGTGGCTCACTGTCAGTAACACACACCTCTCTAATTGGCTATGATGCTCACACTTTAAGATTAAAGTTGGACTGAGCAACAGTAAAAACAAAGGCTCATATCAGAACCAGTGTGTGCATGAAGACTATGATATGTGAACTGAGGCCCTCAGCCCTGTCAGAGACAAGCAATATTCCACCCACCTTCTTTACCTGCTCAACACTTATACTACCAGTAACTGGTTAAAGGGATTTGACCTCATCCACTGAATTTCCAGTATCTCAATAACTCTAGGCACTACCCTTCACCATAGTACATTAGAGGGTTGCTACTCCTCCATTGTACAATAATGCCTTTAATATGAAATGTTACATTATTTATAATTGGTATCATTAATGTATCTTTTTATAGCTGTAAGTACACAGAGGTAGTATATTTAACCTTCTGTAATATACTGTATTTAGAAATGAAAATCTATATAATGTTAGATTTTGCTTCTTTAAGGTTTACCCCTGTGGTATGATTTTTAAATTGATTGGACTGGGAATTCTGATCCTAACTTCAGATTGTGTTCAGCAATGATAAAATAAAATTGGACATTTGAGAAACATTCTTTTTTTTTTCACTGAAGGACTAACCCCATTTGAATTCTGTGGCAAAACCTTTCTGAGGCTTCTGTATACTGTGGCTTTTGATAAGGCGGTGGCAATGGCAATAATAAAATTATACTCTTTTAGTCGGCCACACACAGGCTTTCTTTTCCTGATGGTAACATCCATTTTTATATAGTCTCAGATGTTGAACACCCTGTGCCCAAGCCCCTTTTAAACAAAGAAATCATTAGTGAATACAGAAAATGAGGATTTAGGGGAAACAGCTTGTCCCCAAATAGTGACCATGTTTTCTGGGTTGTTTTGTTTTGTTTGCGATGTTTCTCTATAATGGTCATCAGATCCAGGCCTAACTTAGCTAAAGTTCTTAAGGCTGTTTTCTAACGTGCACTCCTTTCTAGAATCCATCCAGGAGACTGTGCTTGCAGGTGGAAATTTGGGGTGTGTTTAAATCATTGTTGGGGGTATCAGAAGAAAGTGGGGATATGGCTGGATAAAGACAAACATCAAAACAATGATTCAGAGAAGTAGGTGGCTGACCTACCGCTGACCATGGTTCATAGCTGGAGATGGTCATTCCAACCTCAGGCTTCTGAAAGTCTTTCAGACAAATGAAAGAACATGGGACGGCAGGAATGACAAAGGATAAGGGATCCTAACTGCTGTAATAGTCTCCTTTGCAAACTTGTGACTATTGCATTCCTATAGCTGAATGCTGGGACAAGGCCATACATGTGTCCAATGTTCCAGATGCTTTCTACATTTGGGCACTTTTCCTAGCCTATTCCCAAGCTTGTTTAAAGTGGAAATATTCTTGCCACAGGATTGGAAACAAGAATGCCCTAGTCTGTTCAGGCATGGATTTCCTCCTAATAACGCTAGGTGGCAGCGATGTATACTCTGAAGGCGACACCAGCCAGGCTCATCGAAACTGCTGACGCCATGCCTTGCAAACTATTAGGAACTTTTCCGAGGCAGTCTTACTGCTGCCCTTGCTAATTGGTCCGAGAACCTCGGTGACGGTGACGAGGACAGATTTGCAGAACCGCGCCTTCTTTTTTCAGAATGGTGGTCGGTGGAGGGAAAGCAGAGCACAGAAGGGCTGCGAGGTAGTCCCCTTGCCAACCGGAGATCCAAACACTAACCAACACTAACTCAGGCGGCCCACAGCTGCTTTACCAGATGCTGTGAACTGGTAAAGAGGGTTATGGCGATCTGTCTACGTGCTTTGTGCACAGTCTCGGGAATATTCCTTGTTACCTTCCCAGAGAAGCGTCTAGATGCAGAACTGGTTTTCTACAAAGGGCTAGCCTTTCTGGGTGAAAATCAGAGCCGAATTGGAAGCCTGTCTGCCACTTAGCCATGAGTGTTTAGACTGAATTTGGTTATTATCCTTAGTGGCATCGACTGACACAACATTCCACCATGCTTTACACCTCACCACCACAATCAGCCAAACGATATGACATACGCCTGGAGTTCCAGCGACTCCAGAGGCCAAACATATAACCAACTCGTAATATCTTTGCAAATGTTCTTAATCAAGTTAGCGAACTAGTGTTGAAAAGGTGCCGTTTACAAAACATCAAAAGTAGTTCCTGTACAGCTCCCTAAAGACCTGCACACACATTAATATCCTCGCCCTTCTGTATTTTACCGTCAGAGTATATGGCCAGCATACAAGATAGAAATTAATCTGTTACTAGAGCACAGAAAGGAGTAATCTTGTCACTGTGTCTGTCTCCAGGGTATCCAAACTTTGGAGAGAATCCTACAAACTCCCAGGGCCCTAGCGTCTACCAACTAGACGTGAGTGATGTCACTAGCAATGAGGTTGGTCGCCTACATCTAGCAGCTTGAGAAAGCGAGGCAGGATATCAGGGGGACCGCGCCCTCATCTGCCGAGGCAGGAGACAACCGACCCTCTAGCGCGGCCCTGCTTCCGCGCCACCCGCCCTCTTCGCCCGCCAGGCGGCCGCAGGATTGAGGAAGTGTGTTTGGCCCCGCCGCGGCCAGAATCTCGCAGGGCAGATCTCCGTAGTATCCGCAGGCTCGGGCCTGCTAGCGTTGCCTGTCCGAAGAGCCCCTACCCCACAACCCCATCGCCGCAGGTAAGTGCTGCTCCGGCCCGCGCCCTACTCGGGGACATGACTGAAACTAGGGGCCGGAGAGCCAAGCTTCGCCCGAGCCTCCCCGACCCGTAATCGGGTCCCCGCGTGCTGCCGCGGCCGCCTGCCCAGCGCCCTGCTCCCTGCGCCCTGAGCTGCAGCCCCTCGCCCCGCTCCCCAGGCTGGCACCCTGCACCCCTAGGGGCCGCGTGCTCTGGACCCCATCCTGTGCCCGAGACTCACAGGTCACAGCTCTGGGGGCACCTGGATCTCAGGGTGACCCGGGTCTCCCTGCGCCGCGACCCTCGCCCCTTAAAAAATTAAGTGGGTGCAGTACTAGAGCCCAGGAGCCGGGAGGACCCCGAAATTCCGCGCGGGAGCGGAGCGGGGGCGGGAGCAGAGTTTAGAAATAAAAGTAGGAAACATTAGGGCGGCTACAAAGTTCTTTTGCTTTTGAAGAAAGCCTAACTTTTAACCTAGAGCGCGCAGGGTAGCGGGGAGGGGGGGTGTCTAAGCGTGTGTGCGCACGGGGGTGCGTGAGCTCCAGTGGCAGGAGCCAACCGTCCTGCAGCCTCTTCACGCGCTGGGGACCCGGATGGCGTGGGGTGGACTTGAGGTCTTCCCCTCCTCCACTTCTGGGCGTTTCTGTACCAGTGGTCGCCTCTCTGTGGCGAGTGAGAAAAGCTGTCCTTTCTGTTGCTTGAGCTTGCTGTGATCCCCAGTGCAGGCGAATCCTAGGAGGCAAGGGGTGTCAACAAAGATAAGGACCCAGAGGCTCTAAGGATGCCAAGGGCCAGTTCAGCCTGGATTTTCGTAGTTCAAGGCCATTAAGTTTTTCTCTTGCATGTGCTCACCCCTGCAAAGACTGAAGCTGTGTTCTTAGCAAATTCTCACCAAATACCCATTTATAATGAGTTGATCGTAGCACTAAAGGGCCCATAATATGTACATTTTGGAAAACCTTGACATTCAACTTTCTCTGATTTGGTTTTCACTGTCCTTGCTCATGTTCCAGAAAAAAAAAGCATACCAACACCTGATTTGTCCCTAAAGGAAGTTTTAGGGCCAGCCAAGCCTTTCCTCCACCCAGACGCTATATCTCCTTAATAGCTTAGATAATAATAATAATTATATATTTATATAATTTATATAAAAATAATAATAATAATTATAATAATTATATATATATTTTTTATATAAATAATAATAAACAACCAGCTGGGGAGATGGCTCAATATGTAAAGCACTTGCTAGTCACATGTAAGGATCTGAATTGAGATTCAGAATCTGCATAAAGCCCCATGTGGTTGTAATGGTAGCATGGGGGGTGCAGGGGAGACTTCTTGGAAGCTCACTGACTAGCAGTGAATAAAGAGGCTGGGGGTCTCGAACATGGTGCAAAGCAAAGACTAGCACCAGAGGTTGTCCTATGATTGCAACACACACACACACACACACACACACACACACACACACACACACACACACACACGAGAGAGAGAGAGAGAGAGAGAGAGAGAGAGAGAGAGAGAGAGAGAGAGAGAGAGAGAGAATTAAAAACAAGAAACAAGAACCTACAAATTCTCTTCATCTCTGAATTCAATCTACTGTCTTCTTGGTTCCCCCACCCCCACCTCCTCAAATATCCTGGTCTAGTCCCTTCTTCTTACAGCCTCCTCCATAGTCCAAATTACCATTGTCTCTGCTACAAGATCACAAAGTCCTCCCTCTGCTCTAGCTGACAGGCACAGTGATATAGGATATATACATTCTTTGTTTTAATATTTATCCTCTAGAATTATTTGTACAATATATTTGTCATATTATTTTCCCCACCCCAACACCTCCCATATCATTTTCCTCTCTACCCCCCCAACGTTATATTCTTTCTATCAAGACCAAACAAAGCACTAAATTAAGTAAACCAACCGAACAAACAAAAAAAGCACACACACAAAAACATGAGGTCTGCTTTGTGTGGGTCAGATGCTCTTGGGCATGAGGCCTGCCCTGGAATATGACTGAACACTGACTTTCCATATCCCAGCAGGTATCACAACTGCAAATAGCTTTTGGTTGAGAGATAGGAGGGTTGGTGTCCCCCCACCCCCTTCTCAGGGCGGGGATTTCTGTCTGCTTTGCACTGGTGCAGGCCCTATGCATGCTGCCACAGTCTCTATAAGCTCGTGTGCACCAGTCCTGTTGTGTTTCCTTGGAGCCATCCATCACCTCTGGTTCTTACAATCTTTCCACCTCCTCTTACCCATAGGTCCCCAGGCTTGAGGGGAGGAGTATGACAAAGACATCCCATTTAGGGTGACTGAGTGCTCCAAAGTCATATTCTCTCCATTGACCGCTGTAGGTCTCTTTCTATGTTAATTCCCATCTACTGCAAGAAGAAGCTTCTCTGATGCTGGTTGAGCTGTGCTCTGATTTATGGATACAGCCATTGTCGTTGGGAGTCATTTAATCACTATGCCCCTTTAACAGAATAATAGCAGTGGTTTTCCCCTAGGCAAAGGATAGTGTGCATACATTCTTAGTGGCTTGATGGGATGCCTCTTCATGGAGTCTTCAATACTCTCTCTTTGCCTTTCATTCCGCCCTCTGCCACCCCACAGTGGCAGGCCACTGCCGCCAGCATCCCTGGTTGTGCTCATTCTCCATCCCGAAGCCTCTGTTCTGCTGCTGCATGTCTCTGCATGTGACCTCTCAAGCCCCCGGGCATGCACTGTCTACCCTATCTCTCCCTTCCTTTCTTCTGTTTCCTCCTTCCTTTGTTTATCCTCTGCCTTGTTCACTGTGGCACCCTCCTATAACCATGTCAGGAGGCACTTGTGGATGGTAAGATATACAGTGACGGAATAGTGAAAGAATAGCCTTAAGATAGATGTGGCTTCAGACATTTCTGTCCTACGACCTTCTGCACTTGTGGGGTTTCAAACATTTTGACAGCCATTTTTGTAGGTACCAACATTTTTCAGAGGATGCTGAAACCACTGAGGTACCTACAATCATCGACTATTCATCTCCCTGACCAGACTTTGACTGAAGAAGGAGCTAGGTGGTGTGAGCAGTCCCAGCATGCTTCACTCAGACATTCAATGCCTGTATTGACTATCCTTTCTAAACTTTTTGCAGAAACACCTGTAGCTCTTCTCAGTCAGAAACCTTATAGTAATGAGTGACCCTGCAGTAGCACAAACTCATTTATATTCACTCTTATAGTAATGAGTAACCCTGCAGTAGCACAAACTCATTTATATTCACTCTTATAGTAATGAGTAACCCTGCAGTAGCACAAACTCATTTATATTCACTCTTATAGTAATGAGTAACCCTGCAGTAGCACAAACTCATTTATATTCACTCTTATAGTAATGAGTAACCCCCTGCAGTAGCACAAACTCATTTATATTCACTCTTCACTGAAATAGCTCAGTACAAGCCTTTTCAGGATAAATGGTGATATATTTGTATATTTAATAAAAGTAGCCTGAAATATCAGAGGACAGAGCCATCCACAGAGCCAAGTCATGAAGGTCAGGGAGTGATGACCCATGCCTTTAATCCCAGCACTCAGGAGGCACAAATTCTCTGGATCTTTGCAAGTTCAAGACCAAACAGAGAACACCAGCCACTTGTGGTGGTGCATGCTGGTAGGATTTGCTGAAGTAGGCCAAGGCAGGCAGATCTCTGAGTTCAAGGCCAGCTTGTTTTTGTTTTTCAATAATCATTTAGGTATGTTCATTCTTATAGCCATGAAGAGTTGGCAAAAGGAAATAGGTGGCATTTAAAAATATGTTCCAAGTAGTCACTACTGAAGAAAACCTCTCAAGGCCCTCTGCAGGGTGTAAAATGGAACCTTACAATTGAGCACAGCTATCTGTCCCATTGCCCTGTATCTAAGGGAAGCAGGAGCAACTCCAGATACCTCATCCTAAAGCACTGCCTTAGGGTCTAAACCCAAATACAAAATTCAATGTCAAAACCACTCTGATGACAGAATCCTCTCTCTGTGGAGTGATTTGCAAAAGAAACCGAAAGGGGAACCAAGTATGCTGGGTGAGAGTTTTAAATTTCAAACTGTGTGTGTCGCTTAAACATATTATATCCCAAGCCACTTCTGTTCTGAGAAGGAATGTAGGAATGTCTGCCTTGAGGGGATCCTTGAACTGTGTCCTGTTGGCTGTAGAAAGGCATTTGAAAGCCAATGACCACTGTGGTTCTCTGTTTCTGGGTTTCCATGTGTAATGTGAACCTTTATTTTTAACCAGACTCTGGCTTGATGCTCTCCCTCTCTCTTTTTCTACTGGGCTGCAGACCTTACAAAGCTTCCAAGCAGCTTCTCCTGTGTTTCCTACTTTCTCTAGGCTTGAGAGACTTCTCATCTCTAAATCCCTTTCTTTGGAGGGTTGGTCCTCTAGTTCAGAGAAGAGTGGGTCATAGGAACGACCACTGATGTGGACTCTTCTTGGCCACATCCGCTCCTACCTGGAAGAGTTCCCACCACTCCACCCTGTGAGGGCAGGTGCCTCATCCCTAAGCTTTTAAAGGAGAAATTGGAAGAACTCTTTAGCTTTCCTTTGTTCTGTGGCTTTTTCTGTGGTTATACAGTTTGGAGGAAGCTTCTAGAACTTGTGTGCTGGGACACAATGATATTCTGAGTATGTTTATCAAAAGGGGGACACGAGACCCTGCTGACCTCCCAAGTCCTCGCTTGTTTCAGTACTGGCCACATTAGTCCTATTAGAGAGAGTTTTCAAACTCTGCCTTATGTGAAGTCCTCCAGAAGTCCTGTGAGATTGCCAGGGGTTCTGAGGGTGATGGGATCTATTCTTAGCAGAGGAGAAAACCCAAGTATCAACTGAATGTTACACTGCTAATACCTAACAGAACAGTCCACAGTTTGACAGCTACCACATATGTAATGTTCAAGCTATTTACTTAAATGGCTTTTAGCTCTTCTTGTTATTTTTGGTTATATTCTCGCTTCCAATTTTAGGGTTGTCTTAAGTGCTTATGGCCCTGAACTTATAGGATGAGTTATGGGAACATGCTATATATATGTGTGTGTGACCACACACACACACACACACACACACACACACACACACACACACACACAATGCATGTTCTAGCTTCTTCCTGTCCTGGTCAGGTCTAAGCACATCTTTCAAAATATGTCGGTCCCTTTCTTCAGCAAAGCAGCATAGGCCTCCAGAGTCAGAGGGAATCCAAGCATGGAGAGCAGTGTTTAGCCACAGATCAGTTTGCTCAGTTTTAAGAGATGAGTGTTTGATTCCCAGCATCCGCATGGCAGCTAACAACTGTCTGTGATTCCAGGATCTGACACCTTAAACAGTTGTATATGCAGGTAAAACACCAATTCACATAAAAATGAAAATGATTATTTAAAAAAAGAGAGAGATGAATCTTAATTTGGTTAGAACTCTGTGTGGCCAGATAATTGAATGGTAAGGTGTTTAATCTTGTATCTGGCCTTTACTCACTATGTGCCTTTAGCACTCCCTCTCCCAAGCTGTGACAAGTATTGTCAAATGTCACCTTGTCACCTTGAAGAGAGGCCACATTTACAGGTTCATCACCAGTAGCAACTTCTTCCAGACCCTCTGTCTTTGGGATAGTTGCCTGCCTCCCCGTTGGGGAGTGTGTGTACACCTCCCAGGCACCCATAGATAGTAGTCCTGGGAAAGGGATGGCCTTAGATTGTGACCAACCGTGTGCCTGCCCTATCCCAATGTATGCGTTCTGACAATAGGAGCCTTATTTTTGGTGTTGGTGGCACCAGGTTCCACACAGGGCCTGGCTGCTTTGCCAGATAAAATGGGTAAGCCCTGACTGAAGAACTGAACACAAGTGATTGCTTTGTGATGATCCTGAGTTTCTTTTCAGAATCACCTGAGTGAGTGTTAGGGTGGAAGGGGGTGGGGCACCGTGGTCGCTATCTGACAGAAATGGCTAGGTACATGAACTATGAAGAAATAGGGAAAACAGAAAGAGGGAAAGCCAAGGGAAGGAGTGGCTATCTGCCAGGGCTTGCCACAGAGGAGCTTTCTTTCTAATTTGATGTTTTTCCATCAGAATGAACGCGAGCCTACCGCACAGTGACTGTATGTCCCTGCGTTAACCCAGCTGCATGGTGGCGGTTGTGTTGACAACAGCAAGGCCTTCTTTTTGGAGATCTGCTGCCTGGGGGTTGATGGCTGGCATGTCACAGCGACCACCCAGTATGTACTGGTGTGTGGGGACAGAGGGATCTTCCACGTGTCCAGAACATGCCATGGAGACCCATAATGGTAAGTGAGGGGCTGAGCAGGGTCTGCCATGCTTGACTATGGGGAGCTTAGACTCACCAACAACAGGTATTTCAACCAAAGAAGATAAAATTATGATTACTTGGTGTGTTTTTGTTCTATATCTTGGGATTCTCACTTAAATTCCTAAAATGGAGAGGCTCTGTACAAAATTTATTATGCTTCAAAGATTTTGAAAGTCAGGGGATTTTTTTTTTATAAGGATTGCTTTTAGTTTTTACACTATAAAAATACTTGTTTACCAAAGAAAAATGGAGAAGAAAAAGAGAGAAATTTAAAAACAAGCAAAGCTCCCTAGGAGTTTCACCCCAACAGCAGCATAATCCATGTCTTGCCTGTTTCCTTTAGCACAGCCTCTACTTGTGTGTATTTGGGATGGTTTCGAGGCTGATGCATGTGTAAGCACAGACCCAACTGTGGCATGGTGGAAGGTGGTCTACATGTTCACCAAGTGTCTATGTGGCATGCATGTGAGCCAGGAAGGTGTGTCACGCCTTAGCCTTGTGAGAATATCAAAGGGGGACTCCCCTGAGGTGCAGGAGACACGTTAGACACTCGGTTTCCAAAGGTGTTAATTGGCAGGAGAAGCAGTGGACCCTTTGCTAGGCCAGAGCTGCTGCTAGCAGCTACACAACTCCTTTGACAAACATGATGTTAGATGTTCTGAATGTCTGATACTACCCACAGTGGAAAAACCTGTTCTACCAGCTGAGGAGAGGCACCTAGGAAAGTAGACCAGACCTGCCAGGAAACTTCCAGTAATTCAGCCTCTCCTACACAGTTGAAGCTATAGGGAGAGGATATCATCTTTGTGTGAGGTCCTGCCCTTGGCCCTGAAAGATCTGACATAGCTACCTACCTCTTAAAGTACTACCAACTGTCAGACTCGGCATGGATGGAAGAAGATGGAACATTCCAGAAGATCTTCAAATTTCAGGTTGTTACATAGATACTTGAAATATCCTCTCTCTCTCTCTCTCTCTCTCTCTCTCTCTCTCTCTCTCTCTCTCTCTTTTCCTTTGGCTTTAATTATTTGATATGTTAGTATAGCCATGAGGTTTGCTTAAGTGGGGACTCATCTTACCTCCAGGAAGAAGGAAATAGACTGTATTAGGAAATGCATCTAATACATTAGCCTACATACTCCTTGTATCAGTGTTCAGTTAGGTTTGCTGGGATGTATGGGTACATGGACAGATGGTACATTTCTGGCTAGGTCATGGTGAGTGGAGCCACCTTCTGAAACTTGAGTTGGGGTTGAGGCACATTGAGCCTCTCCAGAAAGCATGTGGGCCGAGTGTAGTTGGCAGTTTTTGCTCTTTGGGCTCTTTTGACTCTTTGGAAGCATGCTACCCAGCTCCCAAAAAAATTACACACGGAGGCTCATTGTTGCTTATTAAACCCAATCTTAGCTTGGCTTGTTGCTAGCCAGCTTTTCTTAATTTAAGACTCTCCTGTCAATGTTATGCCTTTGGGCTTTTACCATTCTCTTCTGTAAATCTCACTCTTATTCTGTGGCTGGCTGGGTGGCTGGTCCCTTGTATCCTCTTCTTCCTCCTTATTCCTAGATCTCTCTTCTTTCCCTGATTTCTCCTATTTATTCTCTATGCCTGCCACCCCCGTCTATCCTTTCTCCTGCTTTGCTATTGGCTGTTCAGTTCTTTATTAGATCATAAAGTATTTGGGGCAAACAGGGTTAAACAAATGCAACATAAACAAAAGTAACAAACCTTAGGACAATATTCTACTACAGTCAAGTAAGTAGTCTCTTCTTAAATGGGCAAAGGAAGAGTGGCTGGGAGATTGCCTTGTTGGTCACTGCTGGTCCATGCAGACAGCAATTAATTCAGCTGTGCTTCATTCCTACAAAGCCTAGCCAAGCTATGTAAGCTCTGGGGCTCAGTGAGACATATAACACTTCTCTTAATCTGAGGTTGGAGCTTCACTTAACTATTAGTTCAGAATATGCATGCTCACTTCCAGCAACAGGGAGCTCACTAGCCATGCAGTGATACCAGGCAGGCTTTGTTTGGATGGGGATGCTTGGGAGACTGTCTTGCTGTCAGTGAGCTCCACCCAGTAAGATGACTTCAGTCCCTTCAGCCCTTTCTTTAGGAGCCAAAAGCCAGTACTTGGCTCTCCTTGCAGATCCCTTCTCAGGCCGACCTTTCTGGATGTTCTGCTCTGTAGTGTAGTGTTTAACCACTTTCCACCCTCAGTCTGCCTTGGAGCAATCCTTGGCCAGTGGCTTCCTGCCTACAGGGAAGAGCAGCTCCCATCTTCTCCAGCCTGTTATTCGAGGGTTCTAGGACAGTGCCTACATTCCCTTCCCTCACTCTGAGCCCGAAGATGGTGGCTCATTCAAAGCTCCACCTGATGGCCTCTGTGCTGAGGCCTAACCCAGGGCCATTTGTTATACTCAGTAGTGAGCAGAAATGTTCACCCCTGCCATTCACAGGCAATGAGGAAGAGGCCAGTGTCCTGTAAGCACAGATTCCTGTGCAGAAAAACAGAAGTTTCATGCCCCTGTTTAGATTCTGTGGTATCATTTTGTGGGAACCCTGCTGAGCACTTCCCTGGGTATGAATGCTGTGCACATTATGTGATACCATTTTCCTGGGTCTTTGGCTTCTGATCTAGTGCTCTCTCAGAATTCTGGGAAGCAGCAGAGAGCCTCAGCTTCCAGTGGGCAACAGAATTTCAAGGGAAATAATTAACTCTCCACAAGGCCATGTTACCCGTTTGGGATGTCCCATAGCTTATGTGCATTGGAGGCCTTTCCACTGGACACCCCATTTGAGGTGAGTTAATCAGGACATAATCCCATCACAAGATGAATTTCTTTGGCCTCTCTTTGCAGAATTTACCATCCAGGCCCTTGTCTTCAATCTATCCAGATTCTATTTAGCCACATTCTACTTATTGAATGATATTTGCATGGGGGGGGGTGCCAGGTAAGAACTACAGAATGGAAATGTATTTCTCAAGCAATATGCTCTTCCTGGGCTCCTAGCTCCAATGTTGTGAGAAGAGTCACACATTAGTTAGACATTGTATTTTAACAATCTGAACAATTTCAGATTTCAATTTGCTTTTCCAGTTTCTTCTGAGGTTGGACCTTTTCAGCACTGATCCCCAGTCCAGGAACCAGGGGTGTGTTGCCAAGAGTGTCTTAAAATCACTTAGCTGGCCCTCTCATGAGAACCAAAAGGAAATATTTAACTTCTGTGACACTTCAAGCGTTTCAAAGACTCGGAGATATTTAAAGTCCCTGAGAGCTTGTGGTCTGTTGTTGCAAATATAGAATTGTGAGATGTGCCAATATGAGGTTGGAATTTGAATACAAAAGACAAGAATGACACTGAGATTCCTGCCAGAAACTGGTTCTAGACTTAAGATGGCTGAATGAGCACCCAGAGACAAGTAGGTAGTTATGGGGCCCACACCTATGGGGACTAGAGACAGAGGAACAGGGCCTGGCTTTGCAGTGGTGCTGGGTGTGGGTGGAGGCACGAGAGGGTCCTCAGGCTTCCCACTCCCACCCCAGCCACCAGGTTGAAGCAATAACAGTGAGTAATTGTTCTTGCCTCTATGCAGACATCAGCAACACCTCTGGATTCTAGTATAAAAAGGCAAACAAAGGCCTGCGCACAATGGGCAGAGAACATTCTCCTAGACCTAGTTCCTGTAATAGGCTTTCACTTAGGCTACCAACCAACTCTGAAAACATCATATGGAGAATTATTATTAGTTATGAATGCTTGGCCTAGCTTAGGCTCATTTCTTACTAGCTCTTATGACGTAAATTAATCTGTTTATCTACCTTTTGCCTCAGGGCTTTTTCTTTTCCTTTCCTTCTGTATATCTTATTATATAAATTATTATATATCCTTCTATATATACTTCTCATCTGATTCTGAGCTCAGGCCAACACACACACACACACACACACACACACACACACTCACTATTATGGCATGACAAGTATGATATTCACTTGTACTTTTTGTGGGTCTAGAGTCTTACTCTGGGCCTCATTCATCCTCTGTTAGTATATGCTATCCCTAAGCTATACTCCCAGCCCCATTAAGTATGCACATTAAACATGCAGCTTTTATACCTGAGAGATGTCAGAGCTCACCCCATGTGGGCTATGTGCATAAATACAATACTATTCTTTTATCATTCTTAGGAAAGTGTCTCCAGCCTCCCTACATTTTTCACATTGTCTTAAGAGTTGAGTGCTACTGTATGTATCCTAGCAGAATTGTGGAATCACAGAGTAGTCACATTAAATGTTATCAATGTCCAGTGTCTCTGGCCAAAGAGACCACTAGAACACAAGGAGCCATGATATAGAAAAACTAAAGGGCAAAGCCCTGCCCAATGATCTTGTGTCCTATTCCTGGGTTTCTTGTTTGGAGAATATGCTTGTTCCTCTCTGCCTGGTCCACCAAGACAACCTCTGTGGACTTCTAGCCATAAGGATGTCCATCACCTTCCTAAACACATTTCTTCCAGGGCTCATCCTATTGGCATTGAGCCATCTCCATGTCACTTGTGTCACTTTGTGTTTGTTCTCATTGCTAGGGCTTCTGCTCAGAGACCTAGAACCAGTGCCTTCCTGTGAGGCTCCAGAGAATGCACCTCTATCCAACATCTCCCTCCCTCCTGAGCCCTTACTTTGGGCTGTTTGACTAGAGTACCCTAGAAAGTTCTTAAGAAAGCCTTTGAGGGAAGCCCCATGGGACTGTGTTCTGGGAGGTATCTTTACCTTCACCTCCCCTGGTCCCTGCTTTGCCCCACCTGCCTTCTGGGTTTGGAAGAACCTGTTCTTGTTCTTTGGTGTGGTTTGCTCTCATTGTTCTGTTCCGTCCATCTTCCTCTTCTTCTCTATTGAGCATGTTCTCCTGGCAGACTCAGTATTCTGAAGGGTAATAACAAACAAGATAAGGGTCCTTTCTCATCATGTTTGATACTGTTTTTCTCCTCTGTTTCCTCTCCTTTTGTCTGTGTCTGTGAAATCCTTTTGGATGCATGTCCATCCATGTTGTCACCTGTTTTTGTTATTTGTTTGTTTAAATAGAGGGTCTCATGCTGCACCTGAAGCCAGATTGGAAGTCACTATGAAGCTCAGGCTAGCCTACAACTCATGGACATTCTCCAGCCTCAGCATTATAAGTAGTAGAATTATAGGCACAAGCCCAACTCCCAACTTGTCACTTGTGCTTAATTTCCCAAACCTTTTTCTCCTTCACTGTCCTGTTCGTGTCTTCTGGGCCTCTGCTATAGGTGTGGTATATCCTTGAATTCTACAGAGAACTGTAATTGGAAGTTATTTATTTTAATGCCAATGATTTTAATGTTTTCTTGGTTAACTTTTTAAACCATAAGAAAATTGTATTTATCATACATCATCTTTTTCTTGGTTAATTTTTATCTTTTAAATAGTAAATGTATTTTAAAAATATACCTACAATAAATTCTAGGCAAACCAACAATTGTGTATTATATTCCAAAGCATTTTTCCATCCTCTAGATCTTACATTCTTTCCACCCCCTCTTTTTAAATGTTTCCTGAGTTTTGGTAGAGAGCAGGTTGGGATAGATGCCCCATCTACAGCTGAGCATTCAGTTACTTAGCACTTAGCAGTAAGTACTGTGTCTCTGCTTTAAGCAGTACTCACTGCAGTAAGAAGCTTTACTGAGCAAGATTGGGAGACACACAGTCTATGAATAAAATCAGAACGCAGTTTGACAACACAACTATTCAACAAAATCACACCAATAGGGCTTCCCCTAGGGCCTACATCTCCCCTAGTGAGAGAATTTTACTGTATTTCTAGTACAAGCGTAAACTTCCTCCTGTGGACCAGGCCTCAAATCCAATCAAGAGAAAAGTTGATTACCCCATAAACTGTCTTATTACTGTTGTACCAATGGGGAAATCCTGCCTGGTAGGTCAGTGCTGTAGTGTGAAGGGTCCAGTGCTGAATAAAGACCATGGATGGCTTTTCTCCCTAGCAGCCTGCACAGTGCCTTTCAACACTATGAAAGCCACCAAGAAGAGCTTCCCTATCAGTTCAAGACTGATTTCTCTGCATCCTGAACCCCAAATTTGTGGTGTCTTCAGCGGTAAGGTCTTATCATCTAGTAATGATGGGAACCCAAGAGCAGCGGTGATAGCCTGTGCTGTTTGGGGACCTTGGAACCTCTCTGCTTAGAAACTTGCTTGCAGGGACGTGATCTGTGTCTGGCATTAAGATCTTCATTTAAAACATGTCAGTAGATGGCATAGGCTCTCAGATTTTCCTGCTTGACTAGAAGGAGGGAGCCATGAGAAGGTAGAATCAACATTTGTTGAGCATACTAAAAACAACAGAGAACAATGTGCCTAGCCCTCGTTCCTTTGAGAATTTATTCTCTGCACAGTATGTCAAAGCCTGCTATGAACCCTGCTTGGGAAACCAGAAATGCTTTCCTAATGCTTAGAATCCAGAGAGGAAATGCAAAAGCAAGACTTAGCCTGATACAATAAACACTCCATGATTGTCTAGCTGTGTCTGGGTCAAGAGTCTGGGCAGGGCTCAGCTAAGCAGATCTTGTTTCACCCCATGTGTCTGATGCCTCAGTGCTCCTCTGTGACTTTTACAGGTCTTCTCATCACCCGGTCACATGGCCCCAGTTTCTTCACAGCTTTCAGTAGAAAGTTTCAGAATTCCAGTGGTAGGAGCTTCTACACTTTCTGAAGGCTAAGGTGCAGAGCTGGAGCAGTATCACTTCAGCTATCTTCCACAAGCTAAAATAAGTCAGAAAGCAAGTTGAGATTCAGCCACCATAGGAAATTGGCTTCATTTCTGCATAAAAGAAAGGACAGAAAGTTAGTGGTTTTCTTTAATTTGGTAACTCTTCATACAGTATCTATTTTTAGTTACCCTAAGTCATTTTGAAAAGATTTAAAGTGCACAGAAGGATGTGCATAGGTTCTGTGTAACTACTATAGGACACTTTACATAAAAGTCATAGCATCCATGTATTTGCCATCCAGAAGGATTCTGGACCAATCCCTGCAGATGCCAAGGACTGACTGTGGATATTATATTTTCTAAGGAGAGACATAAATTATTTTTGCCTACTTGGACATTTGTAAATTTGATATTTGGATTTGTTTTTAAAGTCAGGTCAGTTTTAATTATGGCTTCTCTTTGCTTATATGTGTATTTAGACCTACTTTTTGATTTAACTTTGTCTACACAATTTTCTAATGTTTTAGCATAGAGAAATCAGGATTTATACAAGTATTTTGTTACTCTTGACATCAAATTTAAAAGCATAAAGAGAAACAGAATGAAAACCTTGCCTTCCCACCCTTCCCTATTTCTAGTTCCTTTTCTTCCAAAGAACTGACAGATATCCAGTTCCCTTTGTTATTTCTTAACTTCAGAAACCACACTCTGTATATGGCATGCCACCCTGGGACTGTCTGCTCTCATCTGATTTCAGAAGTTAAACAGGACCAAGCCTCCTTAATATTGGATAGGAGGAACCACATTTTCTGAGGCTTACATTCACAATGGTGGTTTTCTCTTTCACAAATCTTTAGCCCATGCAAAAGTTTATGCTTTATCTCCATTTATTTATTTATTATTTACATGCTTACTTGCTTATTTATTTTGAATTGTGAAAGTTTTGAGCCTGTCACAAAATGAAAGAGACTAATATAATGAACCCCAATGTATTCATCCCCACAGCTTCAGCTAGTTTACACATGGCCAGGCTTGATCTGTGAATGTTCTTTCTCCCTCCAGATGGCTGGGATCTATACACAGATTTATAGCTTCAGAAGTCTAAAAACTTTTACAACACATCCCATGCATGTTTTAAAAATAAAAAGAAGTGATTAATACTATCTAGTCAACAGTCAAGTGTGCCTTACTGCCTATTAACTTGTTTTTATTGTTATTTCTGCCTGACCCAGTTGTCTGGATCACTGTCTCTGCTTTCTTTAGATCAGCACTCTCTCAAAACTCTTAACTTCTATTTTTCCCCTCGGTTCACTGCTGATAAAGTCACATGATCCCCGGCAGTTTCCACTGTCTGAATTTTGGCTTTGCACGTTTGTGGCCTGGCGGGCTCTGCACTTCCCATGTGGTTTCTCTGGACCTGGAGGGCTGGTTAGATTCAGGGAGACTGGTTAGCAAGAGCATCTGGTCAGCTGTGCTTGCCCTCCTCCTTTGCTCCAGGAGTTAGTGAGTGTCTGGTAGCTCTCTTTGATATTTAGATGTCTTTTCTCAGATTTTAATGGTGTCAACTTGATATCATTAAGGTTCTGACAGGTTTTTCAGTTTTTAACCCCGTGGTTTTATTAACCCTTCATTGTTGCTTGGATTGTTTATTACATTCAAGTTTACAAAATAGTGAACCTTTTTCCTGATGTTGCTCAATCGGTAAAATCCTTTACTACCATGTGTGGAGTCCTGAATTTGACCCCACGTTCTTCATGAAACCTGATGTGCTGATGAACACCCATAATCTCATCACTCAGAAATCAGAGACAGGAATATTAGAAGTTAAGGTCATTTTTGGCTACACAGTGAATTGAGGTGAACCTGGGCTATGTGAGATCTGTCTCAACAGGGGAGAGGGTGCTTAAACATTATTCTTTAGGTATAAGAAGAAAACCTTCTCCATTAAGCATCTTCCCTCTGTCTGTCCACTATGAACCTGTGGTTCCTTTGGTCACAGCTGTAGAGCAACGTCAGGACCAATGCTCAGCTCCTTCCCTCTTCTAGAGTGAGTCAGTTCCTGAGTACCTTTCATGGGCGACCAATGAGGACTTTACCCTCTCAGTATCACTATGAGCATGTACATCTAACTTCCTGATGCTGGATTGTTCCTCTTTGGCTAGAAGGACACTTGGGCTGGTTTCTCTGTATTTGGCAAGAATCCAGCAGTCTAATGGCATCCTTGCTTTCTTACCTGACATGGCCACCAAGGCTCTGGTTGTCCTTTCCCCGTCTTGGACCTGCAACCCATTGTGTCTCCAAGGAGTTCTATTTTCTCAACCGATCTCATGATTGTTTATTCTTCAGTGCATATTTTGTTTTATTCCGGCTGCTGCTTGAGATGTCTTATGTTTATACCTGACTCCGTTCACCTCCCTCTATCCCAGCCTTGGCCTCTCTGCTTAATTTTGCTTAATCTGTCTTTCCTAAATCCTGTTGATTTCCTTAAGACTCCTTTTAAAAACTACCTTTGGCTCCCCGCCTTTTACTTCCATTCTTTTCTCGTTTCTATATTCCTTATTTTCTTTTCCAATTTCTTGCCCAGTTTCCTATTCTTATTCAATATGGAAATTATTTTCACTGATTAGATTATGTTCTTAGACCCCAGAGGCCAAAAGAGGGTATCAGATCCCCTGGGACTGGAGTTACGGATGGTTGAAATCTGACCTATAAGTGCTGAGAATTGAACACAGGTCCTTGAAAGAGCACCTAGTGCTCTAATCACTGAGCAATTTCTCCACTGCCCCGTCTTAAATTTTTATTATATGTTTTTTTGATAAAAGGGGCCTACATGAGCTCCTTCCCTATCCACAGGCTCTCGCTGTGCATTGAACTAACTGAAGGTCAACAACTTGTGGGGAAAATGATCTCCGTGTAGAACATCTTCAGACTTCCTTCTTCCCAACCTTCGCATAGAGCAGCTGTTAGCACACAGTTCCTTAAGTGCCATAACTAATCTATGGGTGGTTGTTCTTTGGGCCATGTGGATATATTACCTCATTTTATAAAACAGGTTGAATGCCTGCAGATACTGGTGTTCTTGGATTCACCTTGAGCACATATGGGGATGGGCAACTGTGCCCTCCATGTTTCTTACTTTCTTGGCTGTTTCTAACTGGCCTTCTTCACTGCTGCGGCCTCTGCTTGACCTTCCAGACAGAGAGTTCTCCTCTAGCCCTGTCACCCTACCACACCTGTTTCTCTACTGTCCAGATCCTCTGGTTTTCATTTCTCAAGGTTGTTTGTTTGTTTGTTTGTTTTTCTAAGAGTGGTTCTGGGTGAGGGTGAACCTCCGGAAAGTTGGAGCCTGAGATGATGCGTGGGGAAGTCCAAGTGCTGACTCATTCTGTTCCCCTGGGATAGGGTGAAATTTGCTGACAGCACATCTTACCCCAAGAGCCAGACCTCACTCATTTCATCGACTAGCTTATTTGTGGAGATTTCCCCACCCAGTCTGAAGTAGTAATGGCAGAGCATATCAAGAAATGTATACTCTTAGGTCCAACCAGACTCTGCCTTGGACAGACAGGGAGGGTCACCATCAGCTGTTCATGTCTCTGTGTGAACTCTGAGGCTTAAGGGCTTGACTTGTGGTATGTGTAACATCTGCCTGGCTTCCAATGAGCACATCCTGGGCTGAATACTGACTTTTCTAACATTTTGGGTCATTTCTGACCTTCCTCAGATGTTGGGGCTATCTAGTTGGTTGCCACTCTTTGTGTTTGTGATTTTTGCATAGATTTCTGTAAATCCAGCATCAGTCCCTACGCCTTGCAGGGAGGAGACAAGGAGACTATGGCCAGCTCCTTGTGGGTGTAGCAAGACCATGTCTCCTGTCATCTATCAAGTGTCTAGGTTTTGCCTCTCACCTTCCCTCTACAGTGCAAATGGGACAGATCTGGCATAGGCTGGACTAAACGGCAGGAACTCATTCATTAGGGCTCTCCCCTCCATTCCTTCTGCTTCCTGTATAGCCTGGGCAGCCTCAGAACACCCCCTGCTTTCTCCTGCCCCATGTGCCATGGATTCTGATTCTCTTCTTATACCAAAATGACTTATGGTATTTTGATAATTTTATTTAAATTTTCTGATCAAATTTATTTCTTCTGTGTGTGTGGAAATATATACTATAGCATGGATTTGGAGGTCAGAGGTCAACTTGCCAAATCGGTTGTCAATTTCCACCCTGTGGGTCCTGAAAATTGAACTCAGATTGTTATGATAACATTAATTGTTTTGTTTTGTTTTATTTTGTTTTTGAGACAAGGTCTCTCTATGTAGCCCTGGCTGTCCTAGAATTTACTCTATAGACCAGGCTAGCCTTAAACTCATAGAGATCTGCCTGCCTCTTACCTCTAAGTGCTGGGATTAGAGGCATATTCCATCACACCCAGCGAAGATAACACAAATTCTTAAGGAAATTAATGACACTGATCTCGTTCATTTGAAGCTTACCACCTTCAAAAAATAATGCTGTGTTCTCTGGTGCCCTAAGACCTCTGAAATACATGGTAGCTTTAGGAAGTTGCCAACACAAGCTATCTGGAACTCTTTTCTAAATTGGATCTAAGACAACATTCCTTTCTCTTACTCATTTTTTTATTCCTTAAAAAATTCTTAGCTAGAAATAGGTGCAGATCTTCTCCCTCCTTAGCCTTTTCTACCCTTGTTTATCTGCAAGGAATGCTGCCTTAAATGTGTAGCCTTGGGCCATTCATTCTGGACACAAGTCATAGAAAGATCAACAAAGGAGGCTATGAGTCAGGGCTGACAGGCTTCAGGCCTTGAGAGCAGAGCCAGGCATTCTCCAGATATTTGTGGTTATTAAGGGATCTTGGAGTGTAATTTAGTTAAATAACCAGAGGGGGAGGGGAAGGAAGACAGACAGAGGAGAGAGAGAGAGAGAGAGAGAGAGAGAGAGAGAGAGAGAGAGAGAGCACCATGGTGCTGCCAGCCAAAGTTTGCTCTAAGGAAGCAAGTATGTACTGGAAAACTGTTGTGACAACCAGAGGCCAGGGTTGGTTCATCTTAGGCAGTCACTCTCTAAAACCCCAGTAGTGTGGGGAAACTCATGAGGAGCTGTGGATACAGGTTGTTGCCTGGGGAGGCAAGCATTAACTCTGTGAGTGCTGCCTCCATGGATGGGTTGGGTCCCTCCATTTACCTTCACAGTCACACTGGAATCATCCACCAGAGTCATCTCAAATCCATGAGTGAAAATTTTCAGCTTTTATTGTTGCTGGTGAAGAAGTTTGTGATCTTGGCCTGTGTGGCATCCTTGCTTCTAGTTTAGGAAGGTGGGTACCAATCCCATGATAATAAAAGTTAGCCGGATTCTGTTTTTGTTGTTTAAATTTGAGGATGTGGATCTCTGAAGATGTGGAGATAAGGAAGCCCAAATGATCTCACTTCATTTCCCTGACAACATGGTCAGGGTTTACTCATGAATATCACACATCTGAGAAGTGTGTTTTGGACAATTTTGTTCTCATATGAACACTATAGATTACAGACTTACATGATGTAGCTGAATGCACACCTACATTGTTGGGTATCTCTATGTATGCATTTATGTATAGAGTTATATTTTGTCTAGATAAATGTAAATTCATTTGTATGTGTATATATATCACGTACATAAACACACATTTTTGATGTAGCTTGTCACTCCTAAGGCCACACTAAATAAAATAAGAATAATGAGGAAAGAAAACGATATAATCAAGAGATGCACTAAGTATGAAATATGAGCTGTTGATGTGATGATAAACTGTTTACAGGGGTTTTGTGTAGTTGGGAGAATACTACAGCACAGGACCTACAGGATAAGACAGTAGATATATAAAGAAACAACAGTGACTTATTCCCATCACATCACCAAACACAAATGAGTGCTGTGCTTTGCAGGCGATTCATCTGCACCTGCATCATCACAGACACATGAACAATGTGTTACCATCCCATGTTAACATGGTTTCCATTACACTGGGAGACAGGGATTCTTTAACTGCATTATCAACTCATGGCCCAGCATTGTCAATGTTGGCCCTCATGACCATGATCATCAATCAATGACCAAAGCACCATTAAACCTCATGACAATACTTCAAAACTTACGCTTGAATATATAATATAATAACATGATTTCAAAAATCTTAACTATCAGTCTTCAACTATTAGTTTTCCTCCTTCCAGAATTTATTTCAATATAAACAAACAAACAAAAATACCCAAATGTAGAGTCTTACCATTTTTCTTTTTTTATATAGAATATAGTTAATTGCAAATGCTTGTCTGGATTTCACCTGTTTCTTACATATATTTTTTGCATTTGATGTTCTTTTTGACAAGTGTATAGTATTCCACAGAATAGATGTGCCACATTTTCTATAGGCAATCTTTTGTTAATAGACTTTGGGCAATTCCTAATATTTACTATAAGAAATAAACCTAGCTGTCTAGTCACATGTTAATGAGTCTGTCTATCCAGTAAATTCCAAAATGCTTCAACAAAGGATATATGCTTCTCAAAATCAGTCAGACGTTGCCAAATTGCCTCCAAAAGTGTGTATTTTGTTGCCTCATACCTTCAACATTGTTTAGCTTGGCCCATTTCCCCATAAGCCAGACAATAGTATTTGCTCCCAAATTTGAGTGTTCTCCTAATTTGCTATATGTAGAGTTATCTCAGTGAAGGACCCTGATTATAGCATAGCAAGCATGTGCTCCATCATAAGTTATGCCCCGGCACTCAGTATCCAATCAATGTGAGTGGACATATTCCCTCATGGTGATTCGGGAGGGTCACAGTTTAGCAGTGAAAAAGTGGGTTATGCACCCTGCTGGAGCCCTCTCTCCATATCCTGTGCCCATCAATTCTTTGACCTTTTCTTGTGAGTTTCAAACCCCTTCTGTAGCCAGTGTGTCTGGCTACCACACAAGATGCCCTGTCAAATTCTCTGAGAACACAAAACTGAAACAGAAACTTTCGATGTTCACAGAGCCATAAGAAAAAAAGCTCATTTTTTAAAAAAAAAACCTGCCTTATTAAAAAATTTCCAAATATAAAATTAATATAAAAAAAGATCTGCAAAGGAAGCTTTAAGCTCTGGACATGAAAACTATTTAAATAATTCAAATACTGTCATAGTCAGAATGGCTTAATATTATTGATTCTTTTCAACTCATATTTCTTTGACAATACTATTGATTCCTTTTAAAAACCATGTTCCTATTTATATGTATCAAATCTCATACTGAATAAGTTGTGAGCTGTGGAAGCCTGATTTTTGTGCCTATGTCTCATGCCTTTGTTCACCAGTTGAACAAAGATGCATAAGTGTTATCAATATTCTCTTAATATTGTCAGTTCCCAATGAACTGGTGGTGCAATTCAGGGCAAGAGCAGTTGAAATACACACAGGACTTCTTTGGGGAACATGGAAAAAAAACCACACTAAATCTATCAAGAAAATAAAGTTATGAGAATATCCAGGAAAATTCAAATACGGAGGGCTTAGGGTGAGGGGAACAGTGTGCTATGAAGTTACTACCACGAAGCAGGTTAAAAACCAGAGCGGAAGAAACAGAGAAAGACAGGAGCCAGAGGCCAGCTCGGAAGCATGTTGGAATGCATACCACTTTTGCTTTACTGTGTTTGCTTGGCAGTGACATAGGATACCATGGTGTTTCTTCAGTTCTGCTCAGAAGTCAATTTTAGAGTAACCAAATATTTATGTGCAAAATTTAACCAAAGTGTACAAACATTACTAAATTAAAATGGTTTTGGAGTGAGGTGTTTTCTCAAAGCATAACACAAACCTGAGCATCATTGGAGAGAAAACTAAGGATCGTGGCCACGTACAGTTAGAACTGATTTTCTGCAAAGTGCTTTGCTGTGTGCAAACTGCCAGAGCAAACTGGTTTCTGCACATTAGCAGCCGGCTAACTTCATCATTTGGAGAGAACCCTGGGAAACCAATGTGGAAAAGGGTGTGTGGTGTGAACTGGGTATTGTATGAGTTAGTTGCTAGTAACTGATTATATAAAGTGATTAATATTTATTAGGGAGTTCATATAAAACACTTACTGACATAAGATTGAACTTTAAGATAATTTTTAGAGAGTTCTACACATCAATCTTAGACAGGCCTAGCCACACCCTGTACAGGGGTCCTCAAGACCTAAAAGCCACACCTCTAGGTCTTCATAAATAGTGCCTGATTCCACCATATCTGTGTTCCAATTTTTACATGAAAGAACAGGAGTTACTTTAGTTCAGAGACAAAAACTTAATGTTTAATACCAAGCAAAACAGAAAATGCACAGAAATTATCAATAATCATCGAAAACTGATATGTGTTTTTATATATATAAACAACTGCCAATCCAGTCCCTTGATGGGGCATTCATGTCCCTTGGCTTTACAAAAATTTGATAAGATAAAGAAGTTTATCATTTAATACATTAAGGGTATAATTTCATTTACCTTTACTTAGATTTTTTTCAACTGACATTGACTAATACAATTTTATAATTAATAGTTGTGCTTTGTTTTGAATGTGAAATGGTCCCATAGACCAATATGTTTAGCTACTTGGCCTCCAGCTGATCAGTTTCTTAGAAAGGTATGGAACCATTAGGAGATGGTGTCTGTCTGGAGGAAGTGGGTCCCTGGGGTGGGACTTGAGGTTTTATACCTTGGTTGCACTAGCTGTGTGCTGTCTATTTCCTGACTATGGGTACAATGGGACCAGCCTGTTCCTGCTGCCATGCCTCCCTCACAATGATGAACTGTATCCCTCAAAACTGTAAGCCAAACCGACCCTTCTTTTCTTAAACTGCCCATTGTTAGCTGTTTGCTGGTAGTAACAAGCACAATAGTTAGTATAATTGACTAATAGGGACTTTTTGAAAAAAATTGTAGGTTTTCTTTGGTGGGAGGGGCAGAGAACTTGCTCTGTAGCCTACTGTCTCAGTCAGTGTTCTGTTGCTGTGAGGAGACACCATGACCAAGGGCAACTCTTATAAAGGAAACATTTAATGGGGGACTTACTTACAGTTTCAGAGGCTTAGTCCTGAAACTGTAACATCATGGTAGGAAAAACATGGCAGCAGACAGGCATGATATTGGAGAAATAGCTGAGAGTTACATCCAGAAGAGAGAACAGAAAAAAGAGAGAAAACTGGGTTTTACATGGGTCTTTGAAACCTCAAAGCCCACCCTCAGTGACATATTTCCTCCAACAAGGTCAGATGAACCAAAAGCACACATAATGGCTGTGTTGAAGCCATTGGTTTTTGTGGTTCACATTATTTGCACTTCTGTCTCATTTGCCTTTTTATCTCATCTATATTATCACTGGCAATATGAATGTCAAGGAGCTTTTCCTTGTGTTTCTTCTGGAAGTTCTGAAACTTCCAGACATGTAACTCTATCTATTTCAAGTTGAATTTGGGATATTGTGTAACATAGTGATCCAGTTTCACTGTTTTTTATAATTAGATATTCAGTTTTCCCAATACATTTTGTTAAAGGGACCACCCATTCTGTGTACATTCTTTGTGTACTCTAGGTGTCTCGTCAAAATTTAGTTGATTCTATATATGTGAGTTTATTCTGTGCTCTCTATTTTATTTCACTTGTATGCATCTATATGAATGACAGAACCATACTGATTTGATTGCTGCAGCTTTGTTGTGTAGTTTATAACCATGAAGTGCAATGCTTTTAGTTTTAGTTGTGTCATCCTGGCACCCAAAGATAAAATCTCAGTCTCCACTGACTATGGTGTATGATCTTCTTTATTTGCTGTTGAATTCAGTTTACAGGTATTTGGTTGAGAATGTTTGCACCTACATTAAACATGTTTATTGATCAGAAATTTCCCTTTTATTAATTCATCCACTGACAATTTCATGTATGTATATACAATTCTGGTTACCCATTACTCTCTCTCTATCCTCTTTACACTCCATCAGCCTCCCTACTCTCACTGAGTTCTAGTCCACGCTTTGTCTATGTGTTGCTATGTGACCCATTGGGTTTAACCAGGGCCACCTGCATAGTTGTGAAGCTAGTCACTGAAATCTGAGTAACCTACCTGTGACAACATTACTAAAAACAATGTCTTCCTCATTTGTAACAGCTCTCTTCGGGCCTTTTGCTCCCCTGAGAAAGATGACCCACGAACTTCTCCCCATTTTTATTCCCAAGCATTTCTTTGAGCAAATGTTCAAGGCTTTGGCCTTCTACAGACCCTATGGAGACAATTATAGTTGCTAGAGCACATAAGAGTGCTACAGCCATGTCATGACTGCAAGCGGACATTTCACATTCCTCCTCCTCAACATTCAGTTCTTACACTCTTTCTAACTCTTTCCCATGTTCCCTGAGCAGTGGAATGGCTGACCTTGGGTGTCTCACTTAAGGCTGAACACTCAGGGCTTGTTACTTGTTACTTGTTCTCAGGGCTCTGACAGGCCATGAGTTTCAGCATTAACCACCATTTATTGCAGAAGTTTCTTTGATGGAGGCTGAGGACAGCACCAGTCCCTAGGCCGCTGGGCAGTGAGCTCCTGTAATTTTATTTTACTGTAGTGTCCTTGTAGGATCTCAGTAGGCTAGTCTCATAAAATGAATTTGAAAATCTTCCTTCTCTTCAATGTTTACATAGTTTTGGAAGAATTGTCATCATTTTTTTTTTGAGACCTTTTCTCTGTGTAGCCTTGTTTATTCTGGAATTCTGGAACTCACTCTGTAGACTAGGCTGGCCTTGAACTCATATAGATCCATCTGCCTCTGTCTCCCAAGTCCCGAGATTAAAGGCGTGTACCACCACCACTTGGTTTTCTCTCCAATTGTTACATGTTGATAAAATTCACCTAGGACAAAAAAATCTTGTCCTAGGATTTTTTTAAAGATTTATTATTTCAGTGTCTTTATACTTGTTCATATTTCTTACTTATGCACATTTTATCTTTTTATTATTATCAGTTATGTATGTGTATGCATACAGGCATGTGCACATGGATGCAGGTACCTGTGGAGGCCAGAGGCTTTGAAGTCACGGGCAGTTGTGGGCCACTCAACATGGGTACTGGAAACCAAACTTAGGTCCTCTGCAAGAGTGGTTTGTGTACTTGCCACTGAATCATCCCTACAGCCCATAATGACTTGTTGGTAGGTTGTAATGTCTGGGGATTTGTCTATTTTTTTTTCTGTTATTCAGTTTGGTATGTTATTCATGGAAGTCTCTTATGATCTTTTGTATTTCTTTACTATCAACTATAACATTTGCTCTTTCACTTATAATTTTATTAATATGAATCCTCTCCTTTTTCTTCATTCATATGGCTAAAATTTTCCTAATTTTACTTCAAAAAACAAAAACAAGAAATAAAACACCTTCTCTACTCTTACCTTTTTCTGCTGTCTCTATTTCATTCAGATCTTTCTCTCTGCCCTTACGGTTTAGACTCACATATAAAGCACATTTTCCCCTAAGGTGGTGCTTACTGTCCTCCTGGTGCTGATTTTGTTACATGCTCTGTCTTTTAGAATGTTGAGGGTCTATTGTAGTTTGCTTCAAGACACTTCCCAATCACCTTCTTTGTGTGATCAGTTTCTAGTTTTTTGCCACTATGGACAGCAGCAGTCCTTGACAGGATTTCAGTCTTTCTGGGTATGTTAAAAGTAGTGTTTACAGCCCAGCATATGCCTCTTTCTAGATAATAATCTGCTGCACCTGAGAAGAATGTACATTCTCTTGTTGGATGGACAGCTCTGGATGGTCTGTTTGTTCAATTTGGCCTGACATTATTCAAGTCCATGGTTTCCTTCTTTATATTCCGTCTGGATCACTCATAGCAGAAGTTAGGGTGGCAATGGTACCAAAATTTTATATTGTTATTTTTTTCTCTTTGGTTAATACTTGTGATGTCATACATACACATATATGTACACACACACACACACACACACACACATACACGCCACTGACGGTGGGTGCATATAGCTATTAAGTCTTCTTGATAAATCTGGCCATTGTTGTGGTAGTTAGAATGTAATCATCCCCATAATCTCATAGAGAGTGCCACTATTAGGAAGTGTGGCTTTGTGTGAGTGGGTATTGGCCCTGTTGGAGGAAGCGTGTTACTGTGGGAGTGGGCTTTGAGATTTCCTATGCCCAGAATACTGCTCAGTGTCTCAGTCAGCATCCTGTTGCCTGTAAGATATAGGACTCTCATCTATTACTCCAGCATATCTGCCTGTATGCCACCATACTCCCTGCCATGATGATAATGGACCAAACCTCTGAAACTGTTAGGAAGCCACCCCAATTAAATGTTTCTTTTATAAGAGTTGCCAAGGTGTCTCTTCACAGCAATAAAAACCTTAAGTGGGACAATTTATATAATGACTTTTTTCATTTCTTGGGACAGATTGTTATTAACATTCAGTTTTGCCTAATGTAAGTAGATCTCATTTTTTGCTCTTTTGTTGAAAATAGGCTCTATTCTAATACAACACATCCCGATTATAGTTTCCCCTCCTTCTGTTCCTCCCAGCTCCTCCCCACCTCCCCTCATCTCTGATCTGCTCTCTTTCTTTCTCTCATTAGAAAAGAACAGGCTTCTAAGAGATAACAAAATAAAATAAAGTAAAAAAATAAGGTAAAACAAAGACTGTCACATTGAAGTTGGACAAAGCAAACTGATAGAAGGAAAAGAGCCCAAGAGAAGGCACAAGAATCAGATGCCCACTTGTTTTCACTCTTGAGAGTCCCATAAAAACACTCAGTAAGCTGGAAGCTGGAGTAGATACACAGAGGACCTGGTGGGGACCCGTGTCAGCCCTGTGTTTGCTGTTGTAGTCTCTGTGAGTTCAGAGGAGCTTTGCTCAGGTGATTTAGGGGACCTTGTTCTCCAGTGTCCTCTATCCTCTCGCTGTTACACTCTGTCTTTTCTTTCACAGTGAAGTCTCTTTTAGTCCCTATTTACCAGGAATACCTTTCTCCTTTCACTTTTAACCCATATGTGTCTCTTGTAGGCAGCAGCACATTAACTATTTTTACCTACTGGGGTTTCTTCTACCTTTTAATTGGAAATTTTAATTCATTCAAATTGAAGGTAATTATAGATGCTAAAAGATTTACTCTTGAACTGGAGAAATGACTGAGTAATTGGGAATACTTGCTCCTCTTCCAAAGGACTTGGATTTTGTTCCCAGCACCCATGATGTAGCTCACATTCACCTATAACTCCTGCTTCTGAGGATCAGTGTCTCCCTTCTGGCTTCACATGCACATATGCATATATATATATATGTATATGTATATGTATATATATACACACACATATAATATATATATACACACACATATATATACATACACACATATGTATATGGACATTAAATAAAATACATTATAAAAAAATTGACTTGTGCCATTTTGTTGCTTTCTTTTTCTACTGGTGTTGATTTTTTGTGGTAATATTTAGTGACATTTTAAGTAAGGCCACTATTGCATAAGCAGTTAGGGTGTTTTGTTTCTACATTTAGCATGATTGGGGAAGTGGTTGTTTTCCCTCCGATGGGGGCAGGGCAACATCTTTATCTGCATTCCAGTGTGGACTTGAAGTCACAATCCTCACTCATCAGCCTGTTAGGTTCTGGGACCCAAGGTATGTCACATACGCACACCCAGCTTACCTTGAATGCTTAGCTGCATGGCAGGCAGTGTCTGTCTGACTGTGCTGGGTTCATGCTGCTCTGCCTGAGCACCAAGGGAGCTTAACCCATCTCCAGCTCTACTCCCCAACACTGTCTTGTGCTATGCATGACCTGTTTGCTGACTTTTAACTGAAGTCACACCTGACTCCAAGCTGAGTAACTACAAGCCACCAACTTATCTATGCCATTGATGTAGCCTCATCTCATATGGCTGAGGAATAGGATAAGAACCTCAGACTTCATGGTTTCTATAAAGGGGAAAAATTTCTAATTTAATTTTAAGTAATGACAATGGCATGGCATTTCTCCAGAGACAGCAAGGGTCAAGAAGTGTTCTAAGCACTGCCCACACCTTGGCTTTCTTGACCCTGAGCACAGATCCTCTGAGCCACTTGGTTCCACTGGTCCCTCTAGTTTTGTGGTACAGGAAGACATGCAATAGAAGCCCACTAGGGACCCCAAGAAGCATGCCACTGACATGAGAAGAGGGTGATGGGTGTCTTGTAGCTTTCTGGTCCTATTCTTCTGTTCCCGTCTGGAAGTCTCTTGAGCCTAGAGCCTCCTTCCTCAGGAATGCTCTGTCCTTCCACCACGGTGCATTCCTAAGCCTATGGTTAAGTTTCAGATCCTTGTACAAACTGGAAAGCCCCAGAATATTACCTTGATATTGTGTAAATTTTGATCTGATCTGAGTTCTGTAAATGTTATTCTGAAACAGCTTGACTTGGAGAACAGAGGAGAAATTGGAGTGGAGATGGAGTAATAAAGTGATTCTTAGAAAGGAAATTCCAGACAGGGCCTGAGTATATTGTGATTGATCTTCGCCAGGAGACTCCTGTGCCCTGAGTCATGTATATGACATGTAGGTGGGTGAGGCTAGAGCTGAGCCCTCCTGCTGTGCAGAGCGCGCTGGGGAGGTTTGTGGTAGATACCTGTTATGTACAGGGCATATTGCTATACACCCACAGCAGTAAGTGAGTGGGGTCTGGCTTGGCATAAATACTTGGCAGACACCCTTCCCAAGGGGGCAGGATCTGGGTCAGACCACGTGTAGACAAAGAAAGGAGAAGGAAGCCTAGAGGGAAAGTCCATGAGGCTTCTTCTGGGGACTTCCATTGTGTTGAGTTCTGGTCAGAGGAAAATGTTGACCAGTGGGGAAGGTGTGGAGACTCTTCTAGAGAAGGAAAGAGAACTGGGGTCCATTGAAGAAATGCAAACACTCAACTGCCTCCTACAGACCAAGTGGAAAGAAGAGGCCCGGCCCCCTTTGTGTGTGAATCTGTTCTTTTTATTGGCATATGTGGTATACTCAGTGCAATCATTCATAGGTTTCATTCTACAAAAAGGTGAGATTCAAATATCCTAAATGCTCACCCAACCTGGGAGCTGTCAGAGTCAAGTTCAGGGCTTGAACCCCCTTCTGACAACTTAATCACAGATTGATTTCTGTGGCTCACTGTCTCACTGCACAGCTCTCAGTAGAAACTGTTACTGAAAACACCTTAGTGTCTTGTCTTAAATGTTCTCTTTTTAAGTTTTGTTTCTTCCTTTGGGCCTATCTCTGGTGTGAGGAAGTTGGCTTCTGTTAGAAAACTGACTTTGTGAACTGAAAAAGCACACTTGGAGAAATTTTGTCACTTTAGTAGTAACAAAGAAATAACTGGAAAATAGAGAAAAGAGTTCTGTGAAGATACCCAAGATTCTTCTACGAAAGAATGACCACTCTGAGAAATTATCTTCTGGTTTTCTCTCTCTCTCTCTGTGTGTGTGTGTGTGTGTGTGTGTGTGTGTGTGTGTTTGTGTGTGTGCATGTATGTGAGTATGCATGTATGCACAATGGTCTTGGCAAGCTCTGAGCCCAGGATCAGCACATAGGGACCCTAAAATGTCCAGAGAGTGAAGAAGCAGTAGGTAAGTGAATGTTTGGAGAAGGAGCTAAGTTCAGGACAGTAGTCACCATTGCGCCTGTGTCTTGCTGTTTCTCTCTTGCCACTGAAAGAGTGAACGACAGACTGCTTCCACTTCCACTCAGACTTTTTCCTCCAATGAGACAGGACCACTCTCAGTTAACACTTTCTCGCCATATACAGTATGGCATCGCTTATGTGGAATAAGCATCTAATGTTTGGTTGGGAATACATATCCCAGGGTGCAGAAGGTTGTGTTCTGATGGTAAAAGTCCAAATATTAGCTCTGCTCTTGAGAGCTGGGTAAAGAGAGCTTCTGAAGCACCCCAGCTCTGGTTACCTCATGGTCAATGGTGATGAGATACCTTGCACGGGCATTGAGGGAAAGGTGCATGAGAGTGAGACATCTCCTGGGTACCTGGAAAGACTGGAAAAATGATGAATACAGGTGCAAACCTGTGCCTACCATAGTATACATGTATCTATACATGTGCACATGCTTTTCACATGTTATCTTTCTACATCCTCTAAGACAGAGCCTCTTCACCAGTGGTTAGCCAGGCCAGCTAGCCTGTCTCCACCTGCCATCTCTGGTAATGGCATGCTAGGATTACAGGCACCTGTGCTTCCACCTCTGGCTGTCAGGTGGCATCTGAGGATTTGAATTCAGCTCATCAGGCTTAGCGTCTTTGCTTACACTATCTCCCTGACCCACCAATGTGTTTATTTAATCAGTAAACCATGGAACAGTCTATATACATGACCACCAATCTCTCTTTTATTGATCACCATTTCCAAAGATTGAATGAGACTAGCCATAAAGGTCTAATTCTATATCTGGGAGCTTTGTTGGAATGAGATTCGCTCATCTCAGGATTACAGCTAGTCCCCAACTCCTAGCTCAGCCTCTGCTTTGCTCTGTCTGTTGATGCTGGTGCAGCAGCCTGCAGGACGGAGCTGAGTCTTAGCCATCTGGAGCCAGGAAGAATTGCCTCGGAGGGTCACCTCCCTCCCCTGGCACTCTGTATCCTCTGCCTCTTCCCCCAAAGAAATAAAGGTTTGGATTTCACCGTAATGCAACCCGGAGATAAAACTGCTGCTGAAGCTATAACCTTCCACTGTCTGGGAAAAGAGCAGCATCCTGCTCTCTGAGGCCTGCTAAAGCCAGGGTCACCAAGGCAGGCCCTGGAGTACAAAGAGGGTATCACCTCTAAGGAGGCCCAGCCTTCTTTCCTGGTGCTGTGGCCACGTGGGAACTCTGTGGAGGAAAGTCATTGAGCAACTCTGATCAGGTCAGTGGCATCCTAGAGTGTGCGTGTCTTTGTTCTGAAGTCGGTGGGTCACTTGAATTTTTTGCTGTTCTGGTGATGGAGGTGAATGCAATCAATGATGTCACGGTTATGCCAATAAAATGGCAGTGACTTTTCTGAACATCGAAAATGTGTCTCAAATATGAGGACACCATACATTTTAAATGAACAAATAGTCTTTGCCTCCCTTCATATACATTTAATTTAATGCTAATGGGAGACATATCACACGCATGCATACATGTGTGCACACACATGCTATGTACTTGCAATCAAAATTAGATCTCACAGAAGTAAATCCATTTTTATATGATTTCTCCGTTGCCCTAGATTTGTGGAATAAAACAGTAGAAAATGTTTCTAGTTATTGTGTCAGGAGAAATAACAAATTCTGTTCTGGGAAAAAAGTTAAGAGAGAGCATCCTCAGGGACCAAGAAAGAAAAGGATGTCCTGCAGTGCACCTGGAATCACAGGGGGCCCTAGGATAAGTTGCGGGATCACAGCTCCCTCGCTCTGTACTACCAATGGGATTCCATTACTATGAATCACTAACAGACAAGAATCTTTTCTGCTAGTTTGTCTGTAGTCAAAATAGTTTGTTTTTCTGAAACAAGAATTATGTAAGTCCCAGGGATTGGGTTATTGGCAACAAACTAATTTCAATTAGACAGGGCTGATGACGGGAAATACTGTATGAGCCTGGAAGAATAAATAGAATGTCAAGTTGAAACCAAGTGTCAAAAGACAAATGATGTTGTCTATGAGTTTTAAAATATTTTACTTCTTTTAGCCAGTATTTCTTCACATGAACTTGAATTTGCCACCCTGTCTGTGCATCCCTGGGGTACAGCTGGAAGTAACACAAGGACTCAGGACTTACTTTAAATGTGTGTGTGTGTGTTTTTTTTTAATGCTCCTGGGTAGCTCCACGCGTACTGTGTCTGTAAGTCTTGCCAGACACGCTATCTATTCTTTCCTCACTTGCTTCTACTTCTAATTGACTCTCCTAAAGCCTGACAGGAAGCACCAGCTGAGTATTTCTCAGAAAAGGCTGTCAGTTTGTCCTTCTGTTCCTCTGCATACCTGGGTAGGCATTAAAAACAAATGACATGCTTGTTTGTAGTTGTGTGTGCTAGAAAGGTCATTGCTACTTAGGAAAATAAGGTCATAATGAAGAGACTGGGGAGGATTTTTAATATATGAAACCAAACTATTCAATATTGTATTTTCATACTGGCTCTTGCTACTGGAGATATTCATGTTTTATTGAAATAGAAGCTATTTTGAAGTCTCTATGTTTTCATATGACTTTCAAGTGTATATGTAGAATACATTTATTAGTGTAGTGTTTTACTACGTAAAAAGAACAGTGTTATTTTGAGCAAGATGGTAAGTATAAATATCTGAATAAACAGGTAAAATATCTGGACAAGCTCAACTATTTTCAAACTTTGTATCAAAGTGATCAATTCTCAGATATAGAACTGTACTGTCTTTGGATTTAAGCAATAGAAATTCTATGAAAATCTTTACCTGTAAAAAAGGTGTCTGCTCATGGTAAAGCAAGACTTCTGTCTTTAACATGAGCTATTTTTGTGTCTTATTTTCTACTGTCTGTCTGTTCAAGGAGTATATGTAACTTCTCTACAATTTAAAACAAATCAACCATACTATTCCAATACAGGAAGCTTGGAAAATAATTTAGAAAACTCTCTCTATTTCCCTTGCTCATCTCTCCCAATCAACCCTTAATGCTTATTGTTATAATCTCAGTTTTTTTCTTTTAGTATAAATAAGTGTTAACCACTGTATTTGGTATTTATGGAAACTGCACAGGATTGCCACTAAGTTCTCTGTGTGTGGATACATTTCAAGCTGTCTGATTAAGCTGGAGCCCCCAACTCATGAGGGCCATGAGAGTGCACATGGGATGTTCATGTAACTTAAGGAAATTGGGGACCAAGCAGAAAATCTAACACTGAGGAATGTGAAGAAAATAGGGCATTTATAGATTCCCATGGCATCTGTTACTCCATGTACACTGGCAGTATTAAAATCAAACTGTTCCTGTGATCCCCTATGTGACCTTCGTGGTGCTCCATGACTCGCTTTAAGATCTAACTGCCCTTTATGTCTGTACAGAGCAGAAACAAAGGCACACAGGCACACTTGCAGTTTATGAGGTAGCGGCTGCTAGTTTAATTCTGAAAGATGAGCCATTGATATGATGAAGTACCGGTTCTGATGGAAGCTGCAGAGTTGATTCCACCTCCTTCCCGCCCCTGCTAATGGCCCTTCCCCTGCTCAGCACTCTCAGCTGCCTGGGGTCATAATCTGTGAATAATTGATGGGACTGTCCTGTATGTTGGAGAGAGAAGCCACCATATTCACAATGAGTAGCCACATACATGCAAAGCTTTTCTTGCCTTTCCAAAAACAGAACAGGGAGATCTCCAATCATACCTAGCAGTCCACATGTGTCAGGGATGCTGTCAGTCATGGATGATGGCAGATCTTTCATGGAATTTTAGAACAGTTGCCTTGGAAACCGTCAGACCCCAGCTCAGGGTGTGTGGTACAGATCCTGGATGTGATTGAAGGCTGTGGCTTTGTAAGCAGCTTGCCTTGGCTTCTATGAAGCAAGTTTATTTTGTTTTGTTTTGTTTTTTTCTGTGTTGGTAGGGAAGCTCATACTATATGTCAGATGGTAGGCCCTGCAGGTAGAATTTGACACTATGAGCCTTCTTTTCCCCAACATATTGTTGTGGAAAATTTTCAACATACAGTAATAGTGAAGGAATTGAACCATTGTATACCTATACACCTACCACCTAGAGCCTGACATGGCCCATCCCATTTCTAATAATTTTAAAGTAAGTTACCAACACCTCTACATTTCACCCTTAGTTACTAACATGTGTATATGATGTTTACAATAGCTTTTTAGATAAAATGTCCAAAATTGTAATGCATATATTTAAATGGACTTTTTATATGTTTAGCAAATGCAGCATCATGTGTTTGCTAAATGGTAAGGGTAGCAAAACTCCATCAAGAACTGGCACCATCAAGCATAAGCAATGTCCTCATCCCCCCACAACCAAGATTAGTCCATCATAGAAATAGCATCACTTTGCAAGGTTTCATTTTCTCAGCATTTTGTTTTTGAGATTCATATCAGTCATCAGAATGATCGATAGTTTATCCCTTTTTATTATTAGTAGTTATGGCCCCACAGTTTGTTTATTCAACAAATAAACAAACCGAGCTACTTGAAGCTCAGAGATATAATAGCTACCACTTTTATGAGCATTCTTGAATTATGTTTTTAAACATACTCCCTCTGGTTAAAAAAAAAAACCTAAGAATGGAGCTGGTAGGTAGAGCATAGGTCAATGTGTGTTTAGTTTTCAAATAAGTCACCGGAGCTCTCTATAACATAATTTACACATTTTACATTCTACCTTCCAGGCCCTGAGCATCCTGATTGCTCACATCTTTTTTTTTTTTTTTTTTTTTTTTTTTTTTTTTTTTTTTTTTTTTTTTTTTTAAAAATTTTTTTTTTTTTTTTTTTTTTTTTTTTTTTTTTTTTTTTTTTTTTTTTTTTTTTTTTTTTTTTTTTTTTTTTTTTTTTTTTTTTTTTTTTTTTTTTTTTTTTTTTTTTTTTTTTTTTTTTTTTTAAAAACAATTCTCAGTTGTGATTTCCTTTTTTTTTTTTTTAAGACTTTTTTATTTATTTAATTATTTGCCTTGGTGTTTGCCTGGAACTGGAACTACAGACAGTTGTTAGCTGCCATGTGGGTGCTGAGAATCGAACCCAGGTCCTCTGGAAGAGCAGATGGTGCTCTTAACCGCTGAGCCATCTCTCCAGCCCCTGCTCACATCTTTTTAAAGTATAGTGCTCTTGTGGTAGTGCAGTGAGCATTTCTGTGGCTTTTGCTGTTGGGGAAATCAAGAATCCTCCAACAGTTAGATATATGTATGTGGGGTGTGTGTGTGTGTGTGTGTGTGTGTGTGTGTGGTGTTTATGTTTTATGTATGTGTGTGTATGTGGTGGGTATATTTGTGTCTGTGTGGTATTTGTGTTATATGTATGTGTGTGGTAGGTATATTAGTATGTGTGATGTTTGTGTGTGTGTGTGGTATCTATGTTATATATGTGTGTGTGTGTATGTGGTGGATGTGTTTGTGTGTGTATGTGTAGTGTTTGTGTTATATGTATATGTGTGTATACGGTGGATGTGTTTGTGTGGTATATGTGCATATGGTGTATATGTGGTGTGTGTAGTGTTTGTGGGGTGTGTGTGGTGTTTGTAGTATTTGTAGGGGGTGTGGTATTTGTGTTATATGCATGTGTAGTAGTATATGTATGGTATGTGTATGTAGTGTGTATGTCTATGGTACTTATATGATATATATGTGTGTATGTGGTGTGGTATGGTGTGTGTGTGTGTGTGTGTGTGTGTGTGTGTGTGTTGGCCTGAGCTCCATGATCACTCTCCATTCTTTTTTCTTTTTCCCCTTTCCTCTTTGGTCTGTGTGATGTTCATGTGTGTGCACATGTTCACATGTGGAGGTCTGAGATTTATGTTGGTAATCTTCCTTGATTGCTTTTCCACATTATTCATTGTGGTGGGGTCCCTGTCAAACCCAGAGCCAACTGATATGGCTGGTCTCACTACCCAGCTTGTGTAGGGAAGCCCACACCACCTAACATTTGTGTGTGTTCTAGGGATCCAAAGTCTGCTCCTCACCCTTGCCCAGTAAGCAATCTAATCACTGAGCCATCTCCCTAGTCCATCTATATTACTTTTGAGACAGATCTCTTTCCCCGGACTCAGATCTCAGGGATTCAGCTAAGCTGGCTGCAATGAGCCATCTCCACATTCCCCCAGCACACATGGAGCAGACTGTGCCTGCTGTTCCCAGGTTTTACTCGGGTGCTGGGGATCTAAACTCTGATTCTCAGGCTTGTGTGGAAATCCGAGCCATCTCCTCAGCTCTGTGAGTCTACTTTCTTCTGCCCTATGGGACTGTCTATACTAGTATCACATTGTCTGCTTACGGGGGCCTAATGGTAAGGTTTGAGATCAGATTGCTTTGACTATTCTACTTCTTCGAGTTTTCCATATAAACTTGAGAATCTGATATAATTTTATGAGGGAAAAAAAGTCCAACTGGGATTGTAGTTAAACTGAAATTGAATCTTTGCCTGAATTCAAGAGGAACTGACACTTTCCTAGTATTTATTCTCTAATTCATGAACATGTCAGGTATGTCTGGCTATACAAATCTTAATTTTCTTGGCAGCGTTTTTTTTCTTTTTTCCAGAGTTCAAATTTTACTAATCTTTTGTGAAATTTAGTTCTAAGCATATAATTTTGGAGATTTGTTCGGTAACTAGTTTTCCCTCACAAAATACCTAAGATAACCAACTTTAAAGATAAAGGCTATTTTAGCTCATAGTTTTGATCCATGACAGATTGGTCCTGCTGCTTGTAGTCTGTGATATGGTGGCACATTCGGTGGCACAAAATGCCCAACCCATGAACTGACAGGGAGCAGAGAGAAAGAAATGAGGAGGGTCCAGGGCCCCAGAGCCCCAAGTCTCCAGCTCCGCCTGTCATCATACTGCACAAACATCACCAGGCATCATAGAATTCTCACTTTATTTCTTCTGTTACTCAGCACACTTCAGAACTTAATTTCTCATTGGCTACTGCCTTTTCTGTAACATCTGTAAAGAGAACTCTTTCATTTCCATTTCCTAACACCTTTGGAAACGTCAATAAAGCTTTGAATTTTCTTTCCAGAGAAACATACACACAAAGAAAAACAGCTGCTCCACAAGTAGCCATGCACTGAGTCTTCACCAAGGCTGTAGCGCTCTGCAAGTCTGACTTTTCTTACTAAGAAGCACCAGATGTTCCACAGGCCAGAGCATCCCACAACCCCTCCTCTGCCCAGGACAAGTTAATACCCATTTATAGAGATCAGGGATATGTCTACAGGAAGCCACAATTCAGATAATCAGAACAGCAGGGTCAAGCAGACATCATACACATGGTCCAAGAATGTCTAAGGGCCCAGAGTTTCAGAGGATTGATGAAAATACTAGGATGACATGTTGGTGCAGAGGCAAAGATAGCCAAGCCTGATCAATTGACCTTCTGAGAGTTTTCTTAGTAGAGAAGGGACTGGGAACCATGTAGATTCCCCTACTCTGGGGCTTAGCTGCTCCTTCCCCTTAGAGGGGCACAGCATGGGGCCTTTTGGCTGCGATCATCAGCTCTCTCACCAGAGTGCTGCCTGCCTCCCATTGCCCAGGGCACTGGAGCAATGCCAGCTGGCAGTCTCCTACAGCAGTCACTGAGCTGTGTTAAACTTCTCACTGTCCCAGGATATGTCTTCCAAAATGGCTGCATGTCCCCCAGAGGAATAGGAACTTGCTGACAGAAGCATTTCAGGATTCCCCTTTGTCTTCCTTCACCCCCACCCCCACCCCAGAGTTATGTCATGGGAAGTGCATTTCTCCACTGTCACCTCCAATGACAACCAAGAGGTCACCAGCACAGCACAGTGACACCATGTACATGTGTCCTCCCATGCAGGTGCCGAAGACATGGGCAGCAAGCTGTCTGCACCTGGTGGTGATTCAGTTCAGTCCCCCAGCATGGAAGATATCCACACTGCATACAAGCAGAGAAACCTCTCCAGGGCCCGTGACCTGCTCAGAGAGGCTTGTGATGAGAGTGAATCTCCACAGCAGAAGGTAGGGTGCATACCAGCCCCAGAGTTGTCATTCTGTTTATATGTGTGTGATGGAGCGATATACTTGCCTGTATGTACACATGAAAGGCTGAACCTAACACACAGTGTCTTCGCTATCACTCTACCTTATTTTTAAAGATTTATTTACTTTTACTTTATGTATCTTGCCTGCAATGTATGTAAGAAATACCATGTGTGTACAGTGCCTAAGGAAGTCAGAAGAGGGTGTTGGATGCCCTGGAACTGGAATTATAGACAGTTGTAAATCTTGATGTGGGTGTTGAGAATAAACTAGACCTGAATCCTTTACAATAGCAGTAAATGCTCTTAACCCCTGAGCCATCTCTCCAGCCCCTCCATCATGTGTTTTGTTTTGCTTTGTTTTGATACAGGCTCTCTCACTAAACCTAGAGCTTGTTATCTAAGCCAGACTAGACTATCCAGAAAACTTTCAGAACCTTCCTGACTTCACACCTCTAGAACTGAGGTAATAAACATGCATCAATAAATCTGGGCTTTGCATGAGTACTGGGTATTCAAACGTAGGTCCTCTTGTTTGCACAACAAGCCCTTTGCCCTCTGAGTCGGCCGTCCATAAGCATCCCACCACACACTTTGTTTTTGTTTTTTAGCAGTCTCATACATCTCAGGCTGGCTTCTAACTCAGTATGTAGCCAAGGCTGACCCTAAACTTCTGTTCTCCTGCCTCCACCTTGGGCTAGGACTACAGACAGACACTCCCATGGGGTTTTAGATGCTGAGAACGGGTTAGATGTTTGGTGCATTCTAGACAAGTTCTTGACCAACTGCATTCCCAGCCTGTGGGTTTCTTCCCTTTACAGAGGACTCCAGTGTTCGGGAATACCTCGCTTTGCACAATATGAACATGGGGTTGCCATTCCTTTCAGTATCTTCAGCAGCATTATACCATCCATCACCTTCCATGTTACACCCTGGAGGGATATGAATGGGTTCACTTAAATTTAAAGAACCAAATGCCTTCTGCAGAGTTTATCTACTGATCTTAAACTTTCTTTTATTATAAAAACAACATTACTGAACATTTTTTAGAAGAAATCTGTAAAAGTAAAGAAAAAAAAAAAACAAAAACTAAGCATATCCCTAATATATACAAATACTCCCTCGGTGCTGTGTCAGTGCATTTTCTTCTAGCCTGCTGGTGGGAGGAATGTTGTCATTTCTGATAATAAATAACATATCATGTATATAATACAAAAACAGATATATATTGTTTGCTTCTATTATATCAAGAATATTCTGTGGGACTATAAATTCTTTGCAAGCATCACCATTAATGGCTGCATAATATCCCATGTGGTAGAAAGAATATAATTTAAACTTAATCCATTCACCTTGATTAGATATTTGGATTATTTCAAATTTCTTACTAATAATACTGTATGGGATTTTTTGCCTAGTCATTTTTTTTATTGTAAGATTATTTTCTTAGCATAGCTATGCCAAATGGAAAGTATAGGTATGAACATTTTTTGTTAGCATATTTGTATAAAATAATGACTTTCATTTTGACATTTTCATTCATGATATTTAAAGTTTTAGAACAAATGCTAAACTGTTTGCTAAAAATGAAGTCTAAAATACCTCCATACATGTCAATAGCTCAGAGGGAATAAGAGACAGATGTTACCATGGAAGCACTTCATCAATACACTGTTTTCATTACTTTGGTTAGCATAAGCTTAATCCATCTATATTTAATTGAAAGTTAGAAATGATTCTATGTTTAAACTTCTAGCCTGATCTCAGAAAAGGAAGAGACTGGAGGACAATGACCACCATTGAGAGGACATAACAGATGGCCACACCTGTGCATGGGAGATGGCCTAACTGTTCAGTCCACGGGATGAAAAAGCTATGTAATCCTCAGTGTTCCCAGGCCATAAGATGCTATGAAAAATACTCAGAGTGTCAGAAATGTCTCAATACAATTTGGAGAGATCCAGTATAATTTGAGTAAATAAGCAAATAACTTCTGCTTCTATTAAGAAGAGGGAATGAATGCAGGTATGTGGTACATAGACACTCACTGCCACAGCAGCATCCGCAGCCCAGTGTCCACCACTCTCCAGGCTAACCCCAACAGGTAGTAAAAGGCTGCCCCAGTCATCCAAGAAAGCTGTGGGGGGGAGCTGGGGTGCTAATTGGCACTAGGTGATAATGTAATAACCCCCCCCACTGTTGCCCCTGGAGACCTAGGAAGGATGAGGAGACCTTTCCACCCAGCAAGAACCAGGAGTTCTGCCCACTGGTGCTACCTAATTCTTAGTTTCTGGTTTCCACCCCAGCAGGAAGTGATGAATGCACACCACTGTTCACTTACCAGAGCTAAAGAGTGACCAAGGCCCAGATTCAAATAAGATCCCAATTGTAGAATACATTTCCACTCCTCACCAGATCCTAATAAACAGACTTCCCTCAGGAAGCAGAAAAATATCAAACTGACGGGAAAAGAGACAACAGATGCCAGGAGCTGGATGAGTCAGATGTTTGAAAGCTCTGACAAGAATCTAAAACAGTGTTCTACTCCAGTGAGCAAACACTTAAAACACAAGTAAACACTAGGCGTCTCCCAGGCAAAGTGTCAGCAGAGAAAGGAAAGGCAAATTACATGGAAATTTTTGAGTCTCTAAAATACAAAAGTTGAAGTTTTCTTTTGTAGGAAGGCTCAACTCTGGAATAGAGAAGGTAAAGGAAAGAATCTGTACCCTGGTGGTGTTAGAGAAGAGAGGGGGGGGGGAAAGGAGGGAGGGAGAGACAGAAGGAGGAGAGAAAGAGGTTGAAAATAAACACCCTCAGAGCTGAACTCATGTCGCCAGAGTAGAGGAGTAGAAGGGAACACAAGTTTTCCGTTAAGGAAACTGAAAACTCCCACAAAGTGAAGAAGACACCAGCAATCCATGCCCTCCACACACCATGCTCAGACTGTCATGGAAACAGCAACAATGAAAACATTGAAAGCTGCCAGCAAAAGCTGTTGCGTAAAGGGGAAAGCAATGCAAAGGATGTCAGAGACACCTTGGAACCTAGAAAAAGTGGCACCAAGTACTAAAAAGAAAAAGTGCAGATCTACAGTTCCAGAACCTGGAAAATGCCCTTCGAGGATGAATTAAAAAATACTTCTGGAATGATGGAAACCAAAAGAGAAAAAAAATGTCTGGAAGGCTTCCCTAATGGAACCCCTGAAAACAACAAATAACAGAATGAGGAATGTTGGATAAACAGGAAAAAGAATATGCTGAGAACAAAACACAGATACACAAAACAGATTGTTACTTGGTGAGTGAAGGAAGAAGTGTAACATTGCTCAATACAGCTCTTAACAGAGAGGCGGAATTTTAAAAAACAAACCAATTCTTCAATAAATGTAAGATTTTATTATACCAGTCAAACTGATAAAACACTGAAAACAGTATATTTTGGTAAGTTACATATCTATAATGCAATAGGTGAAGCAAATATTTACTACTTATAAATGGGTATGGTGCTGCATGCCTTTTATCTCAGCACTTGGGAGGAAAAGGCAGGCAGATCTACAAAACGACCTACATAGAGAGTTCCAGGCCAGGCAGGGCTACATAGTGAGACACTGTCTTAAAATAAATATTAAAACTACACATACAGCTATATTAAAAACATTTAACTTAATAAAAACAAAATTCCAAATATATCAAGTTGCTCATGGAAATAAATGAGAATAAATAAAAGCAAGCAAAATTACATGGCAGACTTACACTTTACTATCTAAATAATTATATTAAATATAAATGACTTAAACCCACACTTAGCTCCAGTTAGAATTTTAGAAAAGAAAAAGAAAATGGTTATTGTTTATGAGAGAATCACTTGAAATACATAATGGGTATGTACATGTGTGTATGTGTGTGTGTGCGTATGTATGTTCTGAAAGTAATAAGATGGAAAATTATAGACTATCTAACATTAAGCAAAAGACAGCAGAAGTGGCTATGTGAATATTAGATAAAGTGAACTATTACAGAGCAAAGAGAATCACCATGAGTGGGGAGGGTTAGTAACAAATAAAAAGGCAGCCCCATCTTCTGGGGATAGCCATCTATAACTGGGATAGCCATCTTCAGTGTGCATACACTGGATTATAGAGATATGAAATTTGTGAAACAAAAACTGTGATCTATCTTAAAGAATGAGATATATCCACATGTTATGGGAGTTTTGACATTATCTCAACAAATGATAGTACAATAAAACAGAAAATTGGCAAGGTTACAGAAGAACTCAATGCCACCACCACCAACGGGATCTAACTGGCATTAGCAAAAGCATTGTTTCCAACAGTACAGAATGCACGCTATGCTCAGTGTCCACAGAATGTAAACCAAGATAGACTATGTCAGAGCCATGAAGAAACCTCAACACACTTAAGAAACTGAAATAATACATAATGCATTCTTCAACTTCAGTGGATTAAAATAGAAGTCAATAGCAAGAAAAATCTCAAATATTGGAAGCTAACAACATACTTTTAAACAATCCATGGGTTAAAGATGGAAATCTGAAATACATTGAGTTGGGTCTGGAGAGATGTCTCAGTGAATAAGAACCCAGCACCCACATCAGACAGCTCACAACCTCCTGTGCTCTGGGGATATGACACTTATTCTTTTGTGGGTTCCACAGGTACCTGCACTCACTTGCATGTGCACACAGACACATTTTATACACATCGAATTTCTCAAGAAAAAGGCAAGGGCATTACTCTCAATATAATTCTGGAAGTTCTACTTAAGGATAACTATAGTTAATACTCACCTGACAGGGGAGATGCCATAATCATGAATATAGTTTCCCAGGGCAAGACCCATCTGTTGACTCTAGCACAGCAGTTCTCAACCTTACTAATACTACGACCCTTTAATACAATTCCTCAGACCCCAACCATAAAATTATTTTGTTGCTACTTCATAACTGTAATTTTGCTATTGTTATGAATCATAACGTAAATGTTCTTGGAGACAGAAGTTTGCCAAGGTGGTCGTGACCCATAGGTTGAGAACCATTACTTTAGGTACCCTCTCTCCTGCAATTTCCCCAAATGTAAAAATCTTGACTGCATAATTGTGATAGTGAGGGACTTTGTTCATAGTCTCTTCTAAAATAAGTATATATACATATATATAATTGTAAACAATATAGTATTATTCAATAGACCACTTCAAGCCAGGGTAGGAAGGTGAAAAGTTAATTAAAACATGTACAAATACAAAGGGCAAATAAAACTATACTCTATTTGTAGATGGTATGGTCTGCATAATAAGTCTATAAAAGGAAAGATCTAGGAAAAAAGGAAAATAGATAAACTCTATATTGCCAAAATTCAAAATTTAAGCTCTGAGAAATAATCTGTTTGGAGGCCATAAAGAAAACATACAGCCTCAGAGGAAAAATTTGCTAACTGCATTTCTTTTTTTTAAAAACTTTATTTATTTATTTATTTGCCTTGGTGTTTGCCTGGAACTGGAACTACAGACAGTTGTTAGCTGCCATGTGGGTGCAGGGAATCGAACCCAGGTCCTCTGGAAGAGCAGAGGGTACTCTTAACCGCTGAGCCATCTCTCCAGCCCCGCTAACTGCATTTCTAACATGGGATCCATTCTGGAAGATAAAACCCTGAGAAGTGGACATTAGAAAACACTCCTTGCTCAGAAAATCAGCCCTACTCCATCCTGTGGGATGTGAATGCAGGCTCATGTGACGGACAGACAGACAGACACACACACACACACACACAGCAGGCTGGCTTTCTTCCTGCTTGCTTCTTGTTATAACGAGATAGAGAATCCTGGCAAAGGCATGAAGAAACAAAGCTGTGAACCAGGGCATCCAGGAAAAAGGGAGAAAACTCGGGGAGGAGAGGAGCATAGTGTTCACAGGCCACACTAGGCAAGGGCTTGTCCTCTCTTTTCTCCAACTGGGGGACCACCCGCTAACAGTTTATTCCACTATGGACTGACTGAAGGGATTTGATCCACAGCATGACCGAAGTCCAAGAGATCAGGTACTGGCAGGGAGGTAGCAGGGGGCAGATTTCTTGGCAAAGGAAAGTTCTGCCTATCAGGTATCTACACTGTTGGTGCACAGAGTTCTGATATCACATCACTGGCTTTGAAACCATGGAAAATGATGAACGATGTCTCCACCAGCATGAACTGGGTGAAGGGAAGTGAGTCCTCTCTGCTCCACTTTGTGATTTCTGTAATCTCAAAGTATTTCACAGAAAAATAAACACAAAGAAGTTTTTTTTAAAAAAAAAAAATAAAATGAGAACATTGTAATGCTACTTTGCAATGTTGCAAAGTGGCAAAAATGAATCAATTCATGATGTTTGCAGTCAGGGTATTGAGTCTTCCTTGCAGGGCAGAGACACAATGGGAGCACCTTAGCTTTTGGGTATGATGACTAAATACCCTAGAGAGACAGCTTAAGAAAGGGAAAGGGGGTTTCATCTGCTTATTTGGGGGTTGTGTTTCTGTGGGTTCCAGCTCATTGCCAGCCGGCTCTGTTGCTTTAAGGTGTGTGGTAGGTAGAGTACCATGTCAGAGAAGACTCAGGACACAGCCCAGAAGAGAGGAAGAAAGGAGTGGATAAGGGCACAGTGGAGCAATGACAAGATACATCCATCAAGGGAGTGTCTTCCAGTGACCTCTCTTCTCTAAATGGGAACATCTATTCAGAGACCAGTCAATTCCAATGTGAACTGAACAGGATGTTAATCTGCTGATGAAGTCAAGACCCTCAAAATCTAGTCACTTCTGAACACTTCCACCAGCTGGGGACCAACCCTTTCCTCAATACAGGACCTGTGGAGTCATTCTCTAAACAAACCATAACAAGGAGCAGTAGACTCAGTATGTGAAGTGCTTGTGATGTAAGCATGAAAGCCTGAGTTGAAATCATTAACACTTGTGTAAAAGTTAGGTGTGGGCACATAGACCTGAAACCACAGTGCCAGGGCAGGGGACTTCCTGGCCAGCTAGTCTAGCAGAAATGGGAGTTGTGTGTTCAGTGAGAGACTGTGTGTTGATAAACACATCCTAGAAGGCCATGTGGGAGCTATCTTTTATATGAGGAGATGAGGGCATAGAAGGAAGTTGGCCTTTTATTTTATCCTGAACTGAAGGCTTCAGAGCCACTAGGCTGTCTCCAGCCAGACAAGCAACTCCTGCCTTCTGGGTCCCTCTATCTGTGGCCGGCTGTGACATCACCCATCACCTTGTGGGAATGAGGCTTTTAAGGCTGTGATGGATGGGAGTCTAGACATCTCTTAGTCCTGTTAGCGGGTTAATCAATCACTTGTGGCTATTCTCTGTAATGCAAGTGCTTTCCAGGAATGGCTGGGCTTCTGGACCCAACATGGCCAGAGTGCTGGTGGGTTTTTGTTTTCTAGCTGTATATAAGCAAGTCCAGTTCCCTCGCTTGTTTGTCAGATATATCATTTCTAGTCCATTAATACCATCTACAGATCTCAACCACTCCTCCGAGAGTCCCACATTGCCGGAGAAGTCTTGAGTGAAGAGAACATGGGTTTCGGTACCAAACAGACTTTCAGGCCAGCTCCAGGGTAGCTTTGTTGACCATGCAGCTCCAACCTGAGGGTTACATGTTCACATTCCTGTCATGTAAATACAGACAGATTCCTTGCACAGCTGTACCAAGGATGACATGTTACTGTAAATAAAGACATCAGTGTAGCAGTCCCTCTCTGAGCTTGGTGAAAATCCATTACTTTCTCCAGAGCTCCACTAACCCATCTCTTACTACCTATCTTGCTCTGACGGCCTTTCTGGGGATGTTTGGTTTCTGAACGTTGGTTATCTTACACATATATCTACTGTGAGCTTACCTGTAAACTCATGAAGACCAGCAGTCCTCCCTAATATCCTCTGTGGTCAGCCCTGTCCCTGACACAGATAGAACTTACATATATATACTCAGAGGCACGGACTGACTTGTTCCTGCTTGGGTTTTCCATTTGCCTCCTTCATCATGTTAATGTTCAAGATCATGGGAAGGAATCATGTTGTGGGAAGAAGGACCATGATTTCGGTAGTTTATTCCCATACTTATGCCTGTCCTTTGTATGGACCTGCGTCTGTGAGCTACTGTTCTGCTTACCTTACAGGGCTTCAAATGCCAGAGTGGCTGGGATAAAGGTGGAACTCAGGCAGAGACCAGTGTCCACCCTATAATTTCTTCCTTTGAACTCAAATCAAGAATCCTGCTATTATTTCTTGGTCCCTGGATTCTAGAGTATGGAGCCCCATAACCAGTCACATTCCATTTATCAATAATTTGTAGAGTGGTGTCTTAGGGTTTCTATTGATGTGATGAAACACCATCACCATGGAAACTCTTATAAATGAAAGCATTTAATTGAGGCTTGCTTATAGGTTCATTGTCATCATGGTGGGGAGCATGGTGGCACATAGGCAGACATGGTGCTGGACAGGTAGCTGAGAGTGCTACATCCAGATCTGCAGGCAGCAGGAAGAGTGAGAGACTGGAACTGACTTGGGCTTTTTAAATCCCCAGTGATACTCTTCCTCCAACAAGGCCGTGTCTACGCTAACAAGGCCACACCTCCTAATCCCTGTCAATAGTACCACTCCCTGATGACCAAATATTCACATGTATGAGGCTATGAGGGCCTTTCTCTTCAGACCTCCACAGGTGTCCCTCAGTAGATCTTTTAACAAATCCTACCAGGCGTGCTCCACTAGAATGGGTCAATCTGTCTCTCAGGAGGTCTGCCGCGGGTAGATTTGTTTTTGGTTGCGTACAGGAGGCTTGTGCGCAGCTGGTAACCAAGTTTAGACCGGCTCCGTGGGTGAGTGAGGAACCCGACGGGTTTGTAGAATTAGCCCCACGTTGGGCGCCAATTATCGCGGTAAAAACCCGCCCTGAGATATGTTTTAAACGGGGTTTATTTGGTGAAAATCGCTTACAAAACAGAGCCGGTTTTAAGAGAAGATGACAGGATGAGGTTGCAGCGTGCCGGAGCCTTTCTAAGGAAGATTCTTCATCCCCACGCCATACTCCGAACTCCCGGGCAGCTGGGGCGAACTGCGCACACGGTCGGGGAACTCTCGCGAGAGAATGACGACTTCCTGTCCTGGTCCTCTCCCTCGAAGGTCTACTTCCGGAATCCTTTTCAGTTAACCACGCCCCACTCGTCTCCAGTCCTATGACGCGATCGTTCACATATATAGTTTCTGATTTCCTGCTACACCCTTCCTCCCCAGCAACCTCAAAAGGTGGGGATGGATCATGAACCCCTCTCCTATCCTTAATGGAATGTTAATGGGCCCCATCTTCTGTAGGTCACAGGCAGGTAAACATGGCTCTGTTGGTCTGTGAGTTCATGGTTCTGTCATATTCAGAAGTGTGTTGTAGCAGACCCTTTCTTTTTCTGGTTCTTAGAGTCTTTCTGACTTCTCTCCCAAGGTGTTTTCAGAGCCTCGAGAAGGTGGTGCATACGGCTCCTTTATGTCTAAGCATTCAATAATCGTTTGTTCTCAGCACTTTGAAAGTTGGATTTTCTTTTTCTTTCTTTTTTCATTTTTTGGACGTTGTTCTTTTTTTATGACACTCATGTTATTTTTATTTCTATTTATGTACATTGGTGTTTTGCCTGCATATATGTCTGTGTGAGTGTGTCCAATCCAGTGCTCTTAACTGCTGGGCCATCTCTCTAGCCCCAGAAAGTTGGATTTTCTAAACCGTGTTAGGGAAGTAAATTGAAACCAGAAATGTCAAATAAAATGTCAAGTTTAATAAGGATTAAACTTGAATGGGCATTCTCCAACATACAGTGGTCTGAGACTTGACTTTTGGATTTTCTAATAATAGAGAAATAACATGCACTCAGGAACAGTCACATCAGATTTTGAATTTTTCCCGGGACAGGGGTATGTGCAATTCACTCTGTGACACACAACAATCATGTCAACCACAACTCCCGGTGCGGTATTGCTAAGCTGTGGTATCTTTGATTAGGTAGAGTCAGTGCATTGCACATGGTATTTCACCCTGTAGGTTTATACCTGAGTATAAGTTGAGAAGCATTTCTATGTAAATTAAAATCATTATCTCCACATACAGAACCCTTGATGACCTGGGTTCTGTTCATGTTCTAAGTTCACGGAGCTGAGTGCAGCTGTCCACTCTCCTACAGCCAAGGTCTAAGCATAGTGCAGCAGCATGGGGTGAGTGTTGTCATCCTGGGCAGCTGAGCTACATACAGTCTTGCCAGACTCGGGGAAGCATCTGAAGTTTTGGAGCTGACCTCACTGAACCATGTCCCATTTTAATCAGGGTCAGTTGCTGAGTATCTCGGCAGCCCATGGAGATCTGGAGAGCGTGCGGTTCCTGCTCACTGAGAAGCGTGTGGAGTTGCCACTGGAGCCCACCGATGACAACCCAGCTGTGGTGGCAGCACATTTTGGATACACTGATGTAGTACATGAATTGTTAGAGTCCTTATCAGGTAAGGTGCTGTGTGTGAGCTCTGTCCCCACTGCCCTTTCTAGCTTTATCCTTCCTAGAACACAATTGGAAGCACATCCTTAAATAATCTCACATCACCTTTCTCTCATGCATTGGATCACTTAGTAACTTATCATTTTACAGCTAAACAATACTCCATTGAATGGCTATACCATGATACATATGATGCATTTGATATTTGCCTCCAGTGACCTCGAGGTGTTCTAGCCTCCTCTAACTTCCTTGTAGCTTTGGCTCAGCAATAAGGAACAAATACCAAAACCATCACCATCACAACAGGTTGAAACAGACTCTGGGAATGGTCTTTAGGTGTTGGGCCTTGATGTCAAGGCTATATGCTGTAGAAGGACCCACACATGTTTAATATCCTATATCTTCAATATTTTTCATAACTTTAAAACCAATGGTCCTATGGTTTCTATTTTGTGGGGGTCAGGTCACACATGCAGTGGCCCAGTGTAGGTGAGTCTGTGTTCACTGAGACAGATCTGTGTTCAGTGGCTCCTCCCAGCCAGTGTTCCCTTTGTGTGCCTAGAGAAGGAAGGACTTTATGGGTAGGAATCAGCAGATTCATAAGGAGCTTAAAAAGTGAACTGGATGAGATGAGATAGACAATGGCTGTCTTCAGGATTCCCACGATTAGCTTTGTATGAGTCCAGAAGGGTCTGGACCTTGCTTGTGTGTAATATGACTCTAGGGCTAAAGTCGGAGGGAAGGAGACAGCACCTAGGACAACCACAGCAACCACAGGAGTTCTTTCCGGTCTTAGTCACCATGTAGGCAACTTTAGTCTGTCCAGATCACACTACACATGCCCTCCTTACTCAGACTTTTCTTGGCATACAACAGTCTATGAGAATGTGGAGAAGTGCTGGGTATGACTGGGGGCAGGAACACGCTCCTCTTGGAGGAAGCGTAGCTTTCAGTCAGAACTAGAACAGCTGTGTTTTATTATGGCCAATGGGAAGATGAGTGTAGGGAGCAACCAGTACCATCCAGCGGCACTTGTCCTCTGCTCTCTCACCCTCCAGGTCCCTGTAGCCCTCAGCGGCTGCTGAACTGGATGCTGGCCCTGGCTTGCCAGCGAGGGCACTTGGAGGTTGTGAAGCTGCTGGTCCTGACACATGGGGCTGACCCAGAGAACTATGCTGTCAGGAAGAATGAGTTCCCAGTCATTGTGCGTTTGCCCCTCTATGCTGCCATCAAGTCAGGTGGGTCCCACACACTCAACCCTGCCCCGCAAAGTGTCCCACCTTCCAGTGTGGGACTCTGGCTCTGCCTCCACCACTAACCTCCAGTGGCCTGTGAAAGGACTTCTACAGTTCCTTCTTCCTTCCTTCCTCCCCTCCCCCTCCCTCCCCCACCCTCCCCCGCCCCCCTCTCTTGGGCATATGTGCTCAGTATCTTTTTCATGTGGGCTCTGGAGATGACACTTGGGCCCTCAGCAAGCACTTCACTGACAGCCACCCCTTAGCCCCATCCTTTTCAAAATAGCCATTTCTCCTTTCTATTTCCCCCACTATGGCATGGGGGACCTCATGTGCAGCATTCCAAGAGCAAGGTCCCATGCACTCTCACTGCCAGGAACTCAGTGCATCTGGAAGAGTAACCAAGAGCCTGCTCTTTTAGCACCAAGGTCCCACTAAATAGACATAACTGCTGGGACATTTCAATAGCCCATGCTTTCTCTATGCTTTGTCTCATTAGGGAATGAAGACATTGCTATATTCCTGCTTCGCCATGGAGCCTATTTCTGCTCCTACATCCTACTGGACAGTCCTGACCCAAGCAAACATCTACTAAGGAAGTATTTCATCGAAGCCAGTGCCTTGCCCAGCAGCTATCCAGGAAAAAAAGTGAGTGACATGGCCTGTGAACAGAGTCTGGGACACAGCTTTGGGTGGGGCTTTTTCCAGGATTTCTTTGCCCTGTTTCTAAACTGGTTAAGCAGATCATATTTTTTCTTTAAAATTTCCCTTAAGCTTAGTAAGACTTTTAACTATGCAAGTGGGGTGTACTTGTAACCAGTGAAAACTCCAGGGTAATGTAATGAAATGTATGAGTCTTCTCTTGTAGTAAGTAGTTTATCAACTAGGAAGGATTCCCCTCATATGCTTCCATAAGAAAAGCTGTGAGGGCATGATGAACCAAGACCAGGTCCTGGGCATGGTGGTGCAGGGATCTGGGCATGGTGGCACAGACCTGTGATCCCAACAACAAGGGAGAGGAGGGACAAGAAGATCAGGAGTCCAGGGTCATTCTTATCTACATAGAGTGTCCAACGTCAGCCTGGGACATGGAACCCTGACTAAAATCAAACAAGCAAACAAGAAAAAAAATATACCACTTATGTTACTGGCAATTTGGCTTTTTAAGATATCTCCTCATCTCATTCTCCAAACTGTGCACCTCAGGGCAAGGTGGTCTCAGCCTTTCACTTGTGGATATGCATGTTCTTGGGTTTGCTCTGGTTTCTGGGGTTTGCCTCTTTTTATGCAGCCTCATTTGCTAGGGTGTGTCTGCTGACATAGGTATGCGCTTCTGAAGTGGGTTGCTTTGGAGTTACAGCTGCCCACAGTGTCTGAGCCTCTGTGGCCCACACCCTGGTCAGCACTAGACAGCCCACCCAGTACCTTTACATTTTTCAAAGCCTGCCAGGGAACACAGCTAGCAAGTGTTTTCATTTCCATGTTTTATTAATATTATTAAATTTTCTCACATGTTCATAAACTATTTACATCCTTGTAATATGATCTGCCTGCTGATGCTTATTGTTTCTCTGAAGTGTTAGCTTTTCACTTTCACATTGGAAGTGTCTTGTATGTTAGAGATTTGGAACCTTTGTGGGTCCCATGTGTCACCAATCTTTCTCCCAATCCATTGTCATCATTATGCTGTGTGAACACAGATGTGAGAACATATAGCCGCAGAAGTTTATGTCCTCTTTTATTGGTTCTATGGGGTCTAAGGTGTATAAAGGGGGAATTTCCAGTCAGGTTTTATACAAATACTCTGCTAGAGACTCTCACAGTATCTTTATCCATTTAGGTTTTACATTTTAAGCTTTGGTTTTTCCACTATTCATCTCTCTGTGTTGTGGGGGTGGGGTGGGGGCAGCTCCCATATCCCTAGGTGGATAACTGGTTCACCCAGCACAGTTTCCAAGAAAAGGCTGCTAGGTGTGATGGTGATCTTGTGTACAATCCCCATTTGGGGTGGGAACATCTTTAGTTTGGAGCTAGTCTAGTTACCTAGCAAGACCCTGACTCAAATATAAAATAAAATAAAATGATAAAAATACATCTCCCTTTCTCATCTGGGTTAAAATGTCATGATTGGCATTTTCATACAGATATTGGTATGTGTTTGTGGCTTCTGAGTACTGACTGGTACACAGGGTAAAGCCATACTGTTTGCATACAGGTGTCTGCTCATTTAATCTTTATAATCTAATCAGACAAGCTCCCACTCTTTTGTTTTTTCCCAGATAATTATACACATTCTACTCTGTGCAGTTGCCACAGTCACTCACTTCCACCATATCAGATAAGCACTTCAGTTATGTTCACATGACTGCCCTAGCCACAGCCTGCCGCCTCCTGCAGTGGCCACACTAACTGCAGCCCCTTTCCATCAGTCTGGAATGCTTTCCTGAGACTCCCACTTGGAGTTCTCAGGTCAGCCTGTCTATGTCTTCATGTACATTTTCTGGTTTCTCCCTAAAGGTCTCAGATCCCTCTTGTTGATTTATGATCTTTTTATTGCTTTGGCACTGTTTGAATGGGATGGACATTTGTGTGGTTACCATCTCCTTTTCCAGCCTGATGACCCTGGGAATGGAAGAGGTTTTTTTTCTTTTCTGTCTTTGAACAATTTCCTTACCAGCTTCACTTCCTAATTCTGTGTCTGACCTCTTTCAGACTGAGTAATTCATCAGCAGATTCAAAAGAAGTCGTCTCTCCCATTCTAGTGCTTATGTAACCTCCTGTTTAGTCCATGTCTGTACATCATTAGGAACAGTACAAGTTTATCAGTTATAATGCAAGGAGGGATCTCTACCACATCCCTGGCTTTAAGGTCTTAGTGTCAGTGGCTTATGACCCTGACTTTGCATTTCTTAGTAGGCCCTTATTATATTTAGGTAGGTTTTGTTTATTTGTTTGTTGTAGTGTTGCATTTAAAAGTTGCTGAATTAGGTCAAATCATGTTGGAAGCTTTTTCTACATTAATTGAATAAATGATGATGGTAATTGTGGGCCCAGCCTTGAATTCTTTCATGAAATATTAATTGGTTTGTTTTTATGGCTGAATTCAAACTACTGACATTCTATACATTTTTACATCTATATTTGTAGCTAAACTGATCTACTCTTTTCAGCTATTGCTGTTGGTGTTTGCTATGTGTCCATTCTTGCTTCTCACAATGGTTTTAGGAATTTTTCATTGTTTTTCTATGGCTGCTTTATAAGAACCATTGTCAAAAGTTGGATAAAATGAGTTTCTATTTTTACTTCCTTTGAAGTCATCAGTCAGTTCCCTTATATTCAGTTTAGGAGGTTAAATTTTGGTGAATCAACATGCATTCCTTGTGATTTTGGATGTACCATCTAGGGTTTGCTTATGCTTTTTCAAGCACTTATCCTCTATATCTCTATTTGTACTTTTTTCCTTTTATGATGCTAAGAAGTTCAACTTTTTCTTTTTTAAACTTAAGCAAAACACCTAGTGATTGCATTTTAGTGTCCTGTCAAGGAACTAAATTTTATTCAACCCTAACCCAGTCTTCATGCCTCCCTCTTTTGTGTATTCTGTGGATGAGATTTTGGCAAGGCTCAGATCTATTTGGGGCTCCAGGGTTTATCACTCTGGCTTCATGCAGCATCTTTTTTTGTACAAAAAAGAGAATGGCAAGATCATCGGAATGCTTGATAAGTAAACGTGATTGACATTTGAAACCTTCTAGTAGCAAGGATTGGTCATGGCAAGTGCTGTTATAACACACATTATCTGTTCATTGTGGTGCACTCATTCTTCTGTATCCTTGAAAGGGAATTTCAGGACCCCAGAAGATGATCCAAAATCCACAAGTGCTCAAGTGTCTCATATGAAATGTCCTAGTATTTCTGTATAATCTATACATACCTTCCTGTGTAGTTGAATTATGTCTGTATGGCTTACAATACCTAACACAATGCAAAGGGGAAGCCACTAGTCCTTACAATGTAGAATTTAGGGAGAGGTGGCAAAAAAGAAAGTCTTTCACCACACATATGGCTTTTTAAAATTAATTTTGGTATGGAATTAAGTGAATCCACATGCAGAGTCTGTGGATAGAAGGGCTGCCTGAGTTCTTTTTCAGATGTCTTGAGTTGAATGTTTATTTCTCTGTTTACCTTGCTGATCACATTACTCAAGCCCCTTATACACTGCCTGTTTTTCTTTTACCAGAATCTTAGATGTTCCTCTGTGCCAACATACATATTCATATGATTGTACATATGTGTCTTCTATTGCTACTGAGTTTCTGCCTCATTCTTGTGCCTCACACATGTAGTTTGATAGCAAATAAGAGTCTAGAGTCATCTGAGAGGAGAGAAAATCAACTGGAAGGAGGCCTCCATAAACTTGGGCTATAAGCAGACAGACAAGCCTGTAGAGCATTTTCTTTATTCTTAATTTCTTAATTGATGTGGGAGGGCCCAGCCTAATGTGGGTGGTGCTATGCCTGGGATGATGGCCCTAGGTTATATAAGAAAGCAGGCTGAGATAGCCAGGATGAGCAGCCAGTAAGCAGCACCCTCCATGACTTCTGCATCAGCTCCTGCCTCCAGGTTCCTGCCCTGCTTAAATTCCCATTCTGACTTACTCAGTGTTGGACTATGATGAGGAAGCATAAACCAATTCTTTCTGCCCCAACTTGGTTTGGTTGTGATGTTCTATAACAGCAATAATAACCCACATTAGGGCAGAAGTTGGTAACAGGAGTGGGGTATTGTGATAAGACCCTACAATGTTGTTTTGAGAATGATTGGGAAGCCATTGGCTATTCAAAGCATAGTGAGCTGTTCTACTAGAGCTTAGAAAACAAGAATGTTGAGAGAAATGCAGAGGATAAATGCCTGATGTGAAGTTCCCAGGAGAAGTTTGAGATTTACTTACAGATTCAACAGGGCTATTGCATATTTTGAAATAAGAATCTGTGATACTGTCAGCTAGGACTGAAAAATCATCTGTAACAAACCAGAAATCAGCACTACTGTGGAAAAAACTTTGCTATACTAAGACAATTGATGCTGGCTAACCAGAGATGAAAAATTAGTGGTGACTGAGAGAGATTAGTATCATTCAGGTGAAATCTTGGAAGTGTTTCCCTGGAGCCAACATACAAAAGCTGTGTCCCCGAGGTATCCAAGGTTGTACCTCTTAGTGCCACCCATACTTGGGCATGTGTAAGAGTCACCCAGATGGTACTGGTTTTGAAGTCATTACGGAGTTATTGAGAGAAGCTAAGGCTTGGCAATGTATGGCAGACCTGAAGTCCCTGGAGAGAGCCCATGAGGCTATTGATGAAAGTGCAGTCCAGTTGCAGCAAGAGATTCCAGCATTTTGGAAATGCCAGTACCATGGGTCAACTGCCAAGAACAGCAGCAGGGATGGAGTGGAGCCAGCTGGAGCCTAGGAGGCAATCTGTGTGTGCTGCAGAGGGTAGAGCCAGGGAAGTGACCCAGGCATTTTGGAGGAGCCCAGAAGACTGACAGTGGATCCCAGACATTGAACACTGAGTTATTTACACAGTTGGAGTTTGGTTTTACTTTGTTCAGATCATGAGTCTGCCCTGGTTCTCTCCTCTTGAAGTAACAAAGTATTTAACTTTTTATTTTATAGGAGCCCACAGTTGTAGACTTTGGACATTATTTAAAAGAGACCAAATTTTAAGCACCTTAATTTTTAAAGAGTGTAGAACATTTGAAATTTGGCATGTTTATATTGTAATGTTAATATTATTTTGTGATAAACAAGAAGGAAAGGTTATAGCTTGTAATATGAAGTTTCTGGCCGAGACTAGTCCCAAGATCTGGACCAGCAAGCGCCCAAGAAACACACAAAAGCTTGTGTTAATTTTATGCTGATTAACCTATGACTCAGACATATTGCTAGCTAGCTCTTTCATCTTATCTCAATTTATTTCTATTAATCTGTTTAGACATGTAGCTTGGTACCTTTTCTCTGAGCAGCACGGTTGTCCTCTGCATCTGCTGGCTTCTCCACTGGTGTTTCCCTGGTGTCTCTTTGTTCCCAAAGTTTTCCTAGTCTGATAGCCCTGCTCATACTTCCTATCTGCCTTCAGCCAATCAGCATTTTTATTAAACAGTAGACAGGACAATTATTTACAATGGAACAGAACAGAATTTCACTACAATAGCTTACCAGTTATATGTTTGTGTCAAATTGACAAGGGGTCAATTGTCCTGACTACTTCTATGTCAGTTTGACACAACCTATAGTCATCTGAGAAGCAAGAACCTCAGTTGAGAAAAATGCCTCCATAAGCTTAGGCTGTAAGCAGACAAGATTTTAGAGCATTTTCTTAATTAGTGATTGATGGAGGAGGGCCCAATCCCTGTGATGGTGGCCCTGGGTTCTATAAGAAAGCTGAGCAAGCCATGGGGAGCAAGCCAATAAGCAGCACTCCTCCATGACCTCTGCATCAGCTCCTATCTCCAGGTGTCTGTCCTGTTTGAGTTTCTGTCCTGACTTCTTTCAATGATGGACTAAGATGTAGAAGTATAAATCCAATAAACCCTTTCTTCCCCAGATTGCTTTTGGTCATGGTGTTTTATCACAAGAAAAGTGACCCTGACTAAGACAGCCCTCTTTAGTCTTATGGATGTCTTGATCCTAGAAATGGAGTCTGGAGCCTCCTCACATAGCCACATTATATTCTTTCATTTTTATCAACCTTGAATGCATTTTCTCAGACTTTTATTTTTAACTGTGTGTGTGTGTGTGTGTGTGTGTGTGTGTGTGTGTGTGTGTGGTGTCTGCATGTGCATGTATGTGTAGTATATCTTTCTCTGTATGTGTATCTGTCTTGAGTGCATGGATACACACAAGAGTATAGCTGCCCACAAAGAACAGAAACATTTGATTCTTGTGGAGCTGAAGTTATAGGTGGTTGTGGGCTATCCAATGTGGATGCTTGCCTCTGAACTCAGATTGTTGTAAGAACCATACTCACTCAAAACCCCTGAGCCATTTCTCCAGCCCCAGTCCTCTGAGACTATTTATTTTCTGATCTTCTGGCAATAGCATTTAGTGTTAAGCTTGTGTGTATGTGTTGGAATATGAGCTTCTCCACCTCATATGTACATGGGGCCTCCCTAGCAGAGTATTCATTTCATCTCTTCTATATTTATGCTACTTTATTTTCACTGTTCTCCTATTCTTACATGTTTCCTTGTTCCTAAAGAAGATTGATATCAAAACTTCTGTACCTCATTTCCTCCCTATAAGCCTTGTTGGCATTATCCACTATAAAAGAGGGAGAAGTATAATACCACCATAGGGGTTAGCATACAGTACACAATCAAAGGGCTACTTGTTATCTTCATGCTGCAAAAGGAAATGGCAACCCTCTCATCTATATCTGTGTAGTAATTGGTTGCATTTCTGCTCTTTCTTAGCATATTATGTGTTCATGCAGCACACTATGACACTGTATTACAGGGAGTACAGTGTGTTTTCCAAATGGAAATATTAAAGTATAAAGACATTGTTACCAGCCCTCTTGCTGTCCAGCAACTAGACAGTGCTGCTGCCCTGACCACAGCCTGCATCTCCAGGGGCGTAGCTCTCTCCAGATCTCAGTTCCTCAAGTAGGTCATGCAAGTCTCATGCTAGTGACCTGGTCTTGCTTTCCTATGTGCTGGAATACCCTGGATTCCAAACTGTACCCTATTTTAATCAGTCCACACCTTGGGGACAGGGTCTGGCCTCAGGTGTTTTTTAAACTCTCCCAAGTGATTCCTGTGTTCCCCAGATGTTAGTTTTCTTGGCATAATGTTGAAGCAGAGAAAGCCAGAGATTTCTGATCCCTTCCAGAAGATGTCGCCCACCTCATGTGCCAAGGCTAGCCATAGGCATAGAAGTGATGAGCGCATCTTGTCAATGTGAAGACAAAGAAAAGGCCACACTGCTTTTCCCTCACCCAAGCTCTTCTGCTCACATCAGAAGAAGAAATAAAGTCATAGCACACACAGCTTCACTCATTTGAGCTCCCACGCTTCCCCAGAGCAGCTATTATTTTTGCAATTCAAGTGAATCTCAAAGGCAAATGTCCTGGAGTGAGTGCATTGGGCTGTCTTGTCATCTCTGGCCTGCAAGGGGACACTTCTCTGTGCTACCACCAGAGAGCAGAGAAGGGTGATGGCTCAGGAGGTGCAGGTAGCTCACACATTTCTGGATATCCTGTGGGACTGAGCTAATGTTCTTGTTGTCCTTCCAAATATCGAGCTCCAAATGCTGGCCGTTGAAAGAGCATTTTGCCCACGTGATACAATGGCCCAAAACACCCTTGGCTGGGTTGCCATTCACAACAGTAACTTCGTAAAGTGGCCCAGGAAGGACACGGAGATGGAGACTACCTCCAGTGACATTTTTAGGGCATGCCATCTTGTTTGTGAGTGGAGCCTGCTTTTCCCCATGGGCTATGTAGTTTGGGTTTTTCTGGGCAAACAGGGTTTCACTGTGTAGCCTAAGCTGGCCTTGAACTTGAAGCTCTTCTTCCTCAGTATCCTGAATGCTGAGATTGCACAAGTACACCTTAGTGGATTTTTTTCTGGTTTGCTATGAAGTTGCTGTGTGTTGAGGATGACCTTCATCTCATTCTGCCTCTGACCCTAAGCCCATTGTGAGTGGGTACTGTTTTAATATAATTTCTGCTTCTCTGGAAGCCGCAGCTAACACAGGTAGAGCAGCCATCATTGGTGTCTCTGGGATGAGGACCATTGATTCTCAGGCTGCTGTGGTCCACCTCTGCTGGCTCAGTGGGAACTGCAGAGAGGCCCTTGATTATATTCCACAGACAGCATAAGGCTTCTTGGACTCTGCTGCTGTTTGGGTAAGGAAGGTTACAGAAGCCACAACATATGATCAGATCTGCTCAGACACATTTTTCTAACAACGAAAGTGAAGCCAAGTGAGACCTGGCAGAGCCATTTCCTTATTCCTTGGTGTTCATCTTAAAGTGCCAGCTTCTGGCCTCCCAAGAGCCGGGTTCATACTAGACAGCTGAACAGTGTTGCACCGCATTGCAGCAAAATACAGCTTGTTGCTTTGATACCTGGAAAAGAGACCTCCTAAACAGCAGGAAAAGCTTAGCTGGTTCTGGGGCCTTTGCTCTCATTTTGGTACAGCTGCCAGTGCCAGGGCTTGCTGGGTAGTTTCAAAGGTTGGAAATGAGGAAGAACTGAAATTACGTGTAAACAGTTCAGTGAGGAAATCATTTCCTCTTTCCCATCTCTCAGCTAAGGAAACATAGGGGACCATTTAGATTTCCATTTCATATGCATTTTTGGGTAGGCCCTGACTTACATGGTTTGACCATTTATGACTCCCTCAGCCTGTCTCCACGATGGATCTGAGCAGCAGGTAGTCAGTACTAAAGCAGGTTTTTGCCTATGTGACCCAGATGGTCTGCAGAGTGCACAGAAAGGGCCAAAGGCATCCAGCGAGGCTTCTGCCAATGCCCCAGCTAAGTAGGGACTGTGTGCTGGTTAAACCTTGTGGTCATGGGCTGGAAACTTCTATGGCCTTTGGGGCACACTCTTTTCCTATGTAAGCCTCACACTTGGTGCAAAGGGTTTTCTTCAAGAATTATATATAATTGGGAGTCAGAACATATATGTACCATTACTGCCATCCTAATTCCCTGAACCCCTGAGTGGCTAAGGTTGTTTCCTGTGACAGAGGTGGAAATTAGCATTCTAGGGTTTAAGTCTCAGAATTAGTGAGGCTCCAAAGGGGTAGGGGCAATGCTGTCAAGATCTTGGGTTCCCTCAGCCTGGCCTGTTTACCCCCTACTCTTGGTGAAAGGAAGAGAAAGCCATCTGCTACTCTCAGGATCACATAGCAAACTCAGGCATCTTCCTGTTGATTTTGCTTTTCTGGTCTTGTTATGGTGCTTCCTCGTCACCTCTGGCTCCATTTCACAGGGTACCAGTTACTCACAGTCAATTTTGGCCCAAAAATATTAAATGAAAAATTCCAGATAAAGGCATGCTTAAGTTTTAAATTAGTATACCATCCCAAGTATCAAAGTAAGTTTTTGCGCTCTTCCTACTCCCCTTTCCTGGGTGGAGCGCCTCTTGTCCAATGATTTTCATGCTGGAGTTTACGTCTGATCAATAGTCGCTTAGCAACTGCCTCAGCTCCCACACAGACTTCAGGGCATCCCAGGGCTTCTACTTAAGTAAATCCTTATTTTACAAACAGTGGCCAAAATGCTCAGGGGTCCCAAATGCTGGCAGTCCACATATAACACATTTTGAGAGAATGACAATGTTTACTTGACTTCTAACTTTTTATTATTATTCTATTATTATTTTTTGTTGTTGATCTCTTACTATGTGCAATGTACAAATTAAACTCATATAATTGGCACACACACACACACATGAAAAAGAATAGCATATTTAGGGCTCATTATTAATCACAGTTCAAGTATCCACTGGGGACTCAGGATAGCTCCCCAAGGGTGAGACAGGACTTCTATGTTCTACACAAGTATTATTTTCTCTGGTCTTCACAGGCTAACTCTTTCCAGGAGGTATTCATCTTGACCTGTAGGATATAATACAAATGGAGCTATCTTAAGAAGCCAGGCCTCTTAAAGTTTTTTTTATCACAACCTCTTTTAACCCAACAAATTGTTACAGGTGTATAGTTGTATAAGATGGGTATACAAATTAAATATTCACTGGTAACAGAGCATAAAGAATTTTATTTCAAAACAATTCTTTGTTATATATAATTTACCAGTTACTAAAGATTAAAGTAGATTTGCATATTAATGAGGTAGAAGTACTTGTTCATTTTTTTATAAAGAATTAAACCTCAGTTGAATATTTGATGCTGCAGGACTTAGAGCATCATCAGTATTGTTCAGAAGTGGCTGGTATTTTGATTTTATATGTCACAAAGACCATGTCACATAGATATAAAGTAGCAGAAGTATGATTAGGGCTGTCTCAGAAAGTGCCAGAAATTCTATCATAATCCCCAGAGGAAGCTCACTGAATGATTGTTTTTTAATGAAACTTGTCAACAAATGAAACTACAGTTTCCAAAATCCCACATTCTGGCACAATACAGTCTAAAGGTTCTTACTATACTTACATGAGGAATGATAATTGGGAAATGCTAGAGGTTTCTGTTCTCCCAAATTAAGCCATTATGCTTCTGTACATTTGTATGTGTAGTTAAAAAACAAAACAAACAAAAAGAACATTACATTTCATAATACTGTAGTCCAGCCTCCAAACTGAGGTGTCTTTTTTTGTTTGTTTTTTGTTTTTTGGGCTTTGTTTTGTTTTGTTTTGTTTTGTTTTGTATGCCAGGGCAGCAATCAGTGCAAAGTGCCTGTGCTGTGTGTGTTCGTCTGAGATTGTAGTGAAGTTACATGACACACACAGGCGAGCCCTGGTTGCACTGCTGGAAGCAGCTCAGGTTCAAAGCCTGCTCTATTTGGAGCTGCTTTTCAGCTATTATGTATTCAGAAGCCTTTTCCTATTGCCAAAAGCTTGCAACTGTCCATCTCCTGTCACCGCCATGTTCAGTTTTATGGCCCCCACATGAGGTGGCAAGCCACAGTTTAAGAAGCTTGTATATAAAGTAGTAGCTATATAAATTACTCATAACTAAGAGCAGAGAAAATGATTGATAAACTGGATAGTCAGAAAACTGTTACTTAATCTTACAAGGCACATGAGAAAATACAAAGCCAAAGTGTAAGAAAGTGCACAAGAAGCATCACAAATGTTGGGACTGTTGGGTGTAGGTCTCCACTAATCATGATGCAGGCGAGGCTACAGCCAGGTTAGAACTAAGCTCGGAAACTCATCAGAATTATACAAAATCAATCTATTTCATAAATATTGAAAATCACACATCAGTTATTTTTTAAAAGGAGATGGTTAGCATTTCCAAATGCTAAAAGAATGCTTCCAAATATAATGTGGATTATATTTGTGGATGTATTTAAATAGTAAAGTTATTTATACTAAAAGGTATTTTTAAAATAAACCTTTTTTTAAAGAGGGTAATAGAGTCGGTGAAGGTGTCATCTGAAGTCTCATCTAATTGGGAGGTTGGGGAAGGAGAACTGAGCCCAGGAATTCCAAACAGCCTAGGCAACACAGGCAGAGACCATCTCAACAAAACAATGGAATAGAAAGCAAAATGACAAAATTTTAAATCAAAAATAGATCATTACTCTACATGATTACCTTCACATCAATTGGGATTCATTTCATTTAATTCATCCAGGGTCTGTGAGTCATCTACTATGCTCGGGACTCCACAGCAGGCTGTCCACATCCACACCTCTGCAGTGGCCTTGATTACAGGTCCCACTAGATACAAACAAGACACATTTACACGTGAAAAGACTCAGATGGAAAACCACCACGGGAAGACATACTCAAGCTTGTTGGCAATCATGGAGACACAATTAAAGCACTGTCCCCATCTACTAAACTATCACAAATAAGCAAAAATGCTCAGTAAGACATTCGTCAGGGCCCAGAGCAGTGGGCATCCTCGTGTCGTGCTCCTGGCATGGCAGATGGATTCCATAAGGGCAAAAGTAATTGGCATCACATGACAAAGACTGGTTAAACTTTTTTCTTCCAGTAAACTATTCTGAATTTGGTATTTCATTTCTCAACTCTCTCTCTAGGACATAATTCAAAAGACATATATGTGATTACCACAAATGGCCAAATACTGCTGTTTATAACAAAGAAAATTGAGGGATAAGCCCCAAATGTCCAATAGCATGGAGAAACCATGTTGACCATGCCATACCATCCAATAACTACCCCAGCCAAGAAAAAGGGACCTGTCTTCTCAACACTTAACACGCTGCATTTTGTTTCCAAGTCTCCAAGGCATAGTGCAAAACTCAGCCCCACACAATATTCTCAGGAAGGTCTTCCTTAATGCACAGCGTGAACACATTCCCTTTATTATCTCTCAGAATTTCCTATATGTTTCATTCTTAACAATATCTAGAGTTGACTCTTTGGATTATATTCTTATTTAATGCCAACTCTACAAGCTGACCAGAAGCTTCTGAAAAGCAAGATCCTTGGCCACTTTTGCTCACTCCATGGTTGTCATTCAGTAAAGATCCTGAACATGCTTGGTAGTAGGTTGGATGGATGGATGGATCATTGGATCCATGCAAGAATGAGTAGGTGGCTGGATGAATGAGTTGGTAGGTGGGTGATGGATAAAAGAACTGATGGTGAATGAATGGGTGAATGATTAAATGAGTGAATGGGTGAATGATTGGCATAAATAGATTGTTGATTTTTAAATTCTAAATAATATTCTTTCTATTTATAAGTAATATAGTAGTTTAAGTGTACTCTGCTAAATATTATGCTTTAATTTCTCACTTAATTGTGAGGCAAAAATCTTGGATTTACTTAAAAATGGAGGATCCTGGGGAGGCTGTTAGTAATAATTTAAGGATCTTTGTTAACTACACAGGAATTTTCATTTCTTACTTTTTCACTTTCTCAGCTGTTATCAAAGTAATGGGAGATTTCTTATAAATTTCCTACATTTTAAAAGAATAACTAAAATAGTATAAGAAGTTTAGACTTTTTGTTTTTTCAAAACAGGGTTTCTTTGTGTAACCCTGACTATCCTGGAACTCGCTCTGGAGACCAGGCTGGCCTCGAACTCACAGAGATCCACCTGCCTCTCCCTCTTGAGTGCTGGATTAAAGGCTTGTGCTACCACTGCCTGGCTTATAAAAGGGCAATATTGATTGGGGTGACCCTTTAACTTCTTAGTAACTTCGGGGCTCGGTGTAGAGTGTTTGTCGGGCATGCAAGAGGCTCTGGGACCTCTCAGCAGGCCGGAAAATAAGAGAAGGTGGAGACAGGCTTTTCTAGGAAGCATCTAGCATCCGGCTCACTTAGGGAGCATTATGATCTCTTTCCTTCATAAAATGAACTGTAGTTGTCAGGGTCTCAGTTACCACTATGCTAATGGCCTTGGCAATGAATAGTTGAGTTTGGTTTGAATTGTATTCTATTTTTAAAGCTGTTATAGCAGTTTTTACATCCATGTACACACATACAATTGACATGGAATTTTAATGGCTCTTACAGAATTCCTAGTTTTGACTCATAAAATGAAGTGAGCAGCTATAATAAGGAACCATTTACACAACATGGGGACTGTTCGTTCCTTAAACTTTTACTTAAGAACAGTTTTTATTGAATTAGGACCTTTGGGAATGGTTCTCTAGTTATCTCCCTTGGCTACATTGTCGCACATTTACTTTTATTGCATCTCTTTGGGGATTTTTTATTTTTTGTGGGTCTTGTTTCCAGTGTAGTGAGGGGCTCACTACTAGCCCTGGCTTACAACAAAATCTCCTGCACTTTAAACAGTGATTCTGCACCAGTTTTTATACCACCACCTTTACTTGTCGCTTACTAAGTGTTAGTATATTTTCTGTCGTAAGATATCTTTTATTTATCTTTACCAATTCCTTGCGTGTATACGATATATCTTGATTAGACACTCTCAACTCCTCATACCCCCCACTTCTCCTAGACACACACACACACACACACACACACACACACACACACACACACACACAGTGCCCATGATCTTGTTGGTTTGATCTTGCTCAAGCAGCCATAGCTTTAGTGAGGTCATGGATGCAACTGCCATGTCATATCCCAAAGACAGCATTTTATAGCACATTCATTTTTCCACCCCCTACTTTACTCCTTATCTCTTCCCTTTTCACTATATTCTGTAAATTTACAGGAAGGGATGGAAGAGATGTCCCATTTAGGGCTGAGCCCTTGATACACACTTAATCTCAGAACTTTCACCAGCTATCACTCTGATATCCTAGGTGCCTACAATATCAAAGCTATCAGCTTTCCCATAGCCCCACAAGCATGCAGATGTAGTAGAGAGGGAGCAGTATCGAACACTGGGCATATAAACTGTGGTCTTGAGTCTCTTACAGGACAAGGTCACCTCTAGAGTTCTTTATGTGCGATTGCACCAACCTTGAAGAGATGCTGTAAATGGTCAGTGCCTTGTGTGCACTGCAAGGAGCTGGTGAGCAGTGCTTTCTTCTGATCATCTGTCCTGATGGTGCTTATGTCAGTAGGGGCTCCTCAGATGGCAGAGCCAGTAGGATGGATGGATTATAGGTGGGAAAGAATAAATAGATGGATATGGATGGTATGTAAATACTAATGATGGATGGATGGATAAATGGATGGATGGATGGACAGACAGACAAATGGATGAATGGATGGACAGATAGATGATGAATATATGCATGCATACATGCATAATACACAGGTAGAAAGACAGACAGATGAGTAGATGAGAGGAGATTCACTGGGGGGTTGGCTCATGTAACTATAGAGACTGAGCAGCGCCATGATCCTTTCTTCAAACTGGTGGCCATGGATGCTGATAGCAAAGCTGAGTCAACAGGAAGGTCTGAGAACCCAGAGGACCACTGATGCAAAGTCCTAGAGGCTTGAATTTCTGATGTCAGTGAGGACAAGGGGAACGTCTCAGGTTAAAGCAGACAAAGAAAACAACTTCTGCTGTTCGGTTCTGTCAGTCCCTGGCTGATAGGATGATACCTTACCACACTGAAGGCAGATGCTCTGCATCTACTGATCTCCCTTGGGCCCTCACAGACACAACAAAGAATGCTCTACCAGATTTCTATGGATTCTTTCACAAGTCCAAGCCTAAGATTAGCTGCCGCAGTACCTAACAAGAACAGACAACTGGAATAGGGTTTTTAAATATATCAGTAACCTTGGACTTCTAAGTTATTTTTGTATTTAACGTTTATTCAATTATCTGGTTTCTATGGTAATGTTTCCTCTACTTTATGTGACATTGGCAGCTAAGTCCCGTTACAGCTGACACTTACAGTAGATTGTAGCCGACGTGCTTTCATCAGGACTGATGTTTTCTCTCATCCCATCATTCAGTTAACTGAGTAGCCCCTTTCAAGATTAGAGGAACCTTCTAAACCCCTCTTTTAATCTCTCCCTTCCTGCCTTGTTCTCTGAAGCACATTTGTTTGTTTTAAACTTTCCTTGTACATCACAGATTCTCCCCAGACTGGGTGACCAACTTTACATCTTTTTCATACCTGGTAAACTTGCTTTCTCACTTATTCTATTAACAGGTATCCTTTGGCTTTTCAGAAGCTGTTTCTTTCTTTTGCTTCTCACAAAGGTGTCACGTGGGTATGTATGTGTGTATGTGTGTATATGTGCATGTTATGTGTGTATGTATATGTGTGTATATGTGCATGTTATGTGTGTATGTATGTGTGTATGTGTGTATATGTGTGTATATGTGCATGTTATGTGTGTATGTATGTGTGTATATGTGCATGTTATGTGTGTATGTATGTGTATATATGTGTGTGAATGTGTGTATATGTGCATGTTATGTGTCTGTATGTATGGTGTGTATGTATGATGTGTGTGTGTGCCACAGTACATATGGACACTATAGGACAACTTGTGGGAACTGATTCTCTCCTCCTGCCATGCATGCTGTGGGAATAAAACTTAATCACTGGTGTCTGTTAATGGGATGATCTGAATTCTCAGTTTTGATTCCCTTTCATTAGTTAACTTTTCTTTACTATAACAGGATACCCTAGAAAAATCAACTTATATGGAAGGAAGGTTTGCTTCAGCTCAAGGGCTCAGAGGTCTCAGGTCATGGTCGGCTGGCCCCGCTGCCTTGGCTTGGCATTCCAGTGAGAGCATGTAGCAGGGGAAGCCATTGATTCCCAGCTGGAAATTGAAAGAAAGAGGCAGGACTGCCCCTGATGACCAGAAGACTCCCCACCAAGTCCCACTTTCTGGTTCCTCCCCACTTCCCAGTAGTACACTGGAAACAAGACCTTTGTCAATAGTCTTCTGAGCTACTCCAGATTTGAACCACAGTACCTTCTGGTTTTGCGTGACTGGTACTCATTGCCATTTTCCTAGGGCTTTTATACCAAATCTCCAAAGCATAGACTGAATTTAATACAAAGTTCCTCTTACCATTCTGAAGCCCCAAAGCCCCAACCAAGGGGAAACACAGAAAGTCTGAGAGTGGCTGTGGGCCAAGAACCAACGTGCAATTCTAGAGCATTCTGTGTCCCCCATTTTAACACTGTGTCATAAATGAACAAACCTCAGCCTGTTGCCTCTCTTGGTACATCCTATCCCACTGTACTGAGTGGTGCTCTGTTCTGTCAAGGTTTACAGTTCCTAGGGGTTGCAGTTTAGACTCGGTTATGAGTCCAGCAGAGATAACTGACATGAACAAGGGGCAGAGCTATGAATTCTTCCCTGAGGGTCAGCAGAATCCTCATAGGAAACAAGGCTCCACTCTACCAGGTGGCTAGCCACCCAACCAAGCCAGACTCTGAGGCATGCCCTTTTGTCCTTTTCCATGTCTGTCCTAGACCTATTCTCCAGCCTCTGTCCCTGGAATGTCAATGCTAAGCTAAAGCCATCAGAGACCTCAGTCTTTCTTTGAATATTTTTTCTTTAGTCAGTAGAGTTACTGTGACATAAAAATAAAAGTAAGGGCTGGCTGGATAGCTCAGTGGGTCAAGGTGCCTCTAAACCTACAATCCTGGGTTCCGTCTTCAGGACCCACACAGTGGGAGGAGAGAACCAGTCCCTTCATGTTGTCTTCGGACCTCCACACATGTGCTATGGAGCTCATACTCACAGATGTGCACAGACAGACACAAAACAAATGAAATATAAATTATCTTAGGGAGAAAATACACCTTTGTAGCCAGTGGCTTCAGACATGTCAAGTCAGATAATGAATGCCTCTGGGATACAAACTACATCTCCAAATCAGGAGAGCTTTCTCTGCAATGCTCTCTACCCATGGCTCAAAATAAATACAACCCTTTTAAAAATTCTTTTATGTATTAGTAGTATATGTGTGTGTGTGTGTGTGTGTGTGTGTGTGTGTGTGCGCGCGCATGCAGTGGTATGTGTACAGTATGTTTTGTGGCAGACATGTGGTGATCTGAGGGTAACTTTTGGAATCAGTAAAGGAGCCATTTGATTCATGACTGGGAATTGGGAAAAAAAAAAAAAAAGAGTAAGGCTTGCATCCCAATACCTTCTTAAGGGCTTATCCCAATGATAAGAAGACTTCCTGCACAGAGACTTAGCAGGTCTCTTCTTCTATCTTTACTTGTGTTCTGGGAGGAAACTCAGGCTTCCAAACTTGCATGGAAAGTGCTTTATCCACTGAGAAGCTCACCAATCTCCCACCTGACCCCTTAACTACCTGAGTTCCCACTACCACCGTGGAAAACAGTTTTCCAGGCCATCACTGGTTGTCTCTGTGAGGAGCCAGTGCTTCCTCTGGGCTCCCTTTCATTTGGCCAGCATTTGAAGGACTTGGATACAAACAGCAAGACATTTTCCATCTGTGTTCCTCCGGTGCATGTGGCTTGACTGAGGAGCTATTGATCAGTCCAGTACCAGCTGCCTTTGATCTTTTGGTTCAGCACTCTGGGACAGGCTTATGCAATGGCTGGCTGTGCTCCCTTAGAGCCTGGTTTGTGGTAATTCTGTCCAGACTGACACAAACAAGCAATGAGCATTGTGGCCTTGCTGAACCTGACTCTCAAGTGCATGGACATAATTGTCATTGTGTGTTCTTGGTCTTCTCTTGCGCTCTGCCACCTCTGAACACTTAGGTACTCTGGGTGCCTGTGTACTAAAAGCAATAATAAAATGTGTCAATCTAAATTTTCAGTGTAACCCAAGACCAGGTGGAAGACTTCCGTGTTTGTCTAACAGCCTGTCTGACTTCCAAGTGTGTCCTGCACAGGATTTCTTTTAGGCTACCAACCAGCTCCTAAATCATGATACAGAGACTTATTATTAGTTATGAAAGCTCGGTCTTATGCTTGCCCTACTAGCCCTTATAACTTAAATTAACCTGTTTCTCTTCGTCTACATTTTGCCTCCAGGCTTTTTACCTTTCTTTCATTCTGTATGGCCTGCTCCAAGGCTAACTGGTTGGTGGCTGCCAGGCTGCCTGGCCTCAGGCCTCTTCCTCTCTCTCTGGTTCTCTCCTCTCTCCTTCTTTTCCCTGGAGCCTAGATTTCTCCTCCTACCTATTCTCTCTGCCAACCAGCCCTGCCTATCCCTCTGCTGCCTAGCTATTGGTCATTCAGCTTTTTATACGACCAATCAGATGCCTTGGGCAAGCAAGGTGAAACAGTAACACACTTTTGCATTGTTGCAGTGAGATCCAGCAGCCATGTCACCCTGTGCTCAGACTCCTTTCATTGCTTCTCTGTGTGTGTGGGTTTTTCAGATGTGAGTTGTGAAGAAACATGTGGCGGTGAGACCTGGAAAGGGCTCCAAGAGCTGGGGGCAATGATTGCTTCCTCCTGTCCTTTGGGTCTAGGGAAGTCAGTAATACACACTGAACTTCTCTATGTGGGTGATTTTCTTCTAATAGAATGGTCACTGTGAAAGAAGCACGTTTCCATACAAGCATTCTGTCTCTGAGACATGGGTTCATCATTCACTCATGAGCCCATGAAAATTAAAAAACTTTAGTGAAGGCAGCCCAAGTGCTCACTTCTGAACCCCAGCCTCCATTATTATCTCACAGAACAGCAGACACAGTCAGCACCTCACAGGAAAACTGCTCTACAGCAGCCTCAGACAAGATGGTGACCCTCTTCTGTAATGAAAATTGGGTTGTTCCATCTGGGAGATGAATAGATGGGGTGCTAAGGTGGATATGCTTTGTTCTCCAAGGGTTTATGTGCTGGAGAACTGGTCCCTAGCATGGAAGTTTCCAGAGATGGTAGAACTTTTCAAAAATGGGGCCTGGTGGAAAGCATTCAGGTTATTGTAAGCATCGCCCTCAGAAGGAATCAATTCTATGTCCATGCAGTGAGTTGTTACTGAAAGCAAGCCAGGCCTATGAATTCTTCTTCTCTGATTTCCTTCTCATTCTGTTATGTCCCTTCCTCCAGGAGGCTGCCTGCTATCCTGGGAGGTAGCCAGAAAGTGTCTCCCCAGGAGTGTGCCAAGGCTATGCCTTGCTGCCCCATAATCATGCACCATGCTGAGTTCTTTTCCTTAGAAATCCCCTAAACTCAGATTGGTTTTTTTCTAGCCACAGAAAACAGATTACTCTCTGAGGTTTGCAGGGGGAACAGATTTCAGGCAGGTAACAGAATTCCTGAACTAATTTTGTTATTATTATTAAATTAAAGTCAGCAATGCCCAGCTAGCGTAAAGGGCAGGCCAGCTGTCTGGATATCAGAATGACTTGTGTGACCACAGAGTTGTGTCCAGCCAATGGGCTGAGGAATGGCACTATTCCAGCAGAGATTAGTGCACTTAATGCCCATATCTTGGTTTCCAAATAGCATTTTCCTTGAATGAAAATCAGAGCTGAGGCTAGGACTTGCCCTGGGCAGCATCACAGGAGCCAGGGACACCTGGTTTTTCCAGGAATAATCACCCAAGTGACCAGAAAAAGCCAAAAGAGTACAGGCACCCTCACAGGGTACTCCCCCTGGGCCAGCTGGGACACTGGGGTATCCAAAGAAAATGTAATAGTAATGAACCGAAGCACCTTAAAGAATTGACGGTTCATGTAAGGGACACTTTTATGAGGTGAGCACTTGGGCTCGGGGGACACTGTTAAAACAGAGTGCTAGATATGGTGAACATAGGAAGGTAGTTTGGGGAAATGCCACTTAGCCATCACCACTGGTTTACTTGATTCAGGCCAAAATTGACAATTTTCAACCCATTCAAAGTCAAAGCAATTTTGTAGGAACACACACACACACACACACACACACACACACACACACACACACACACACACACACACACGCCTGCCTGCCTACTTATCTACCTACCTTTACCAGCTGGAGATCAGGCAGGCACTACCTTGACCAGAGATCAAATCTAACCCCAGTGGTAGAATCACCTGGTGTCTAATGCCCCCTGGTGGTATTTGGTGGGAAGAATGCAACATTGTCTCCGGCCTTTACCTGAAATGCTTAATCGAAGTCTCAACTGACAACTCACTTACACAATGTCTAGCCAGGCGAGATGGGGAGATTGTTCCCAATGATTTGGAAAATTGCAACACCAGAGTCAGAAGACTCCCAAAGGCATGAGGAGGATTCCCGATTGAAGAAGGACGCAGCTTCTGATCAGAACACACATCAGAGAACAGGGAGTCACAGTTGAGAAGAATGCCTCCGCAGGATCCAGCTGCAAGGCAGTTTCCTCACTAGTGATTTGTGGGTGAGGGCACAGCCCATGGTGGGTGGTGCCATCCCTGGGCTCGTGATCCTGGTTCTGTAAGAAAGCAGGCTGAGCAAGCCACAAGGAGCAAGCCAGTAAGCAGCACTTCTCCATGGCCTCTGCATCAGCTCCTGCCTCCAGTTTCTTGCCCTGCTTGAGTTCCTGTCCTGACTTCCTTCAGTGATGGACTATGATGTGGAAGTGTAAGCCCAATAAATCCTTTTCTCCCCAAGTTGCTTCAGTCATGGTGTTTCATCACAGCAATAGAGCCCCTAACTAGGACACATGCCATATTGTACCATTTACAAATGGCACAGAAAAAAAGTGAAGAGTTTTATTTTTGGTTTTAAATGTGTTTTATTTTATCTGTATGTATGGGTACTGATGAATCAATACAAGTGTCCTAAGACATAGGACACTTTGAGGCATAGGATCCCCTCAAAGCTGGAGTTACAGGCAGATATGAGACACCCAACATGAGTGTGTAAAGCTGGAGTTACAGGCAAATGGGAGACACCTAACATGAGTGTGCTGGGAACCAAACTCAGGTCCTCTGCAAGAGCAACAAGTACTCTTAAGCACAGAGCCATCTCCCCAGCCCCAAGAGCGTATGGGTTTGTGTTTGGAAGGAGCCGGGAGACAGCCAATGGGATGCTACTTTGGCAGCTGGTGACTTTGGAGCCATTGGTCCTAGTTCAGCTCTTTGGCAAATCCTAGATTTTTTGAGACCTAAAAGTTTCAAGAAAGTGGGAAAAAGACCATGAGGGAAAGTAAAAAGTCAAGCCAGAGCAATTTAGTGTCTTAACTAACAAAATGAGCTGAGGCTCAGACTCCTCTCTCTGGACCTTCGCTGTTCATGCTTCATTTAAATGGAAAGTGAAGGTTGGATCCAGGTCATGCCTTTGGAAGGGTAGGCATACAGCCTTTCCAGAGGATGTGGCTAAAGGGAGCCAAAGACAATGTACACATCACCCCCTAGTGGCCAGATATGGTCCCCTCAGCTGCTGCCAACTGTGAAGGCCAATTTAACCCACATTATTGGGTCCTTTCCCAAAGATCCTGTGGTTCTTACATTTGTGAAACACTAATTTCTGTTTATATTTCTGGCTTTGTAATTTTTTCTTATTGATTTCCAGTTGCTTTGGATAAACAAGAAAAAAAAAACAAAACAACAGATTTCTTCTCCCCAGAAACCCAATTGCATCCTAGTTTCTCCCCTCAAGACAGAAGAAAACCTTGTTCTTATGTATTTAACCAGAACCCATTTGCTGCTAACAACAGCAAACCACTGAGATTTCTGACTTTCTCTTTAAAAAAAAACCAGCCAAATAAGGAGCATGTTCTGAACTTGCCATAGCATAGGGTGTAGGCTGTTGTTCGAACGTGGCAGATGCTCAGGGCACAGAGTGGGTAAGCAAAAAGAAGGTTCTACAGTGTCAAGGTTCGCTGGAAGCGCTTTTGTCTGAGGAAGCTGGGAACACCACAAGAAGTAGGACCCCTGTGTGTCTGTGGAGGTGCCATACTTTGCTTTCTTAGATGAACCTGAACTGGAAACAGGGCCAAAAATTAGGGAAGCTGTCTTTTACTAATATAGTCCTGGTCTGACTGTTACAGAAGAAAGTGGTGAGCTCATTTAGCTGTTACTGTAGATATCACTGGCTATATGGCTTCCTGGGCCATTTGCTAAAGGGGGTTGGTTTCTTGCTGTGGGCTATGGACCAGTGTTCCAGATTTCCATTTGGTGTAGCCTTTTATCTGGAGGCAGCCAGTCCAAAGTGTGGCCTGGCACAGTGCCAGGTGTCTGTGAGACAATGGCTGCCTAGATCACACAAAGCTAGTCAAGAGATTAGGACCCTGCCTGAGAAGAGACCCTTCAAGCCTCAGTGGCTTCCTCTGTACTCCAGAGATGACTTGGAGCCACAAGCAAGTAACTTGTACAGATCAGATCAGCCACCTCCTTGTGCTAACGACCTAGGTGGATGCTGGATAGACAAGGTGGCCATGGTCCCAGCATTTCAGGACAGGGCTCCAGCTGGAGTGAGCACACAGCCTCACTTGAACATTGTAGTCACGGCCCACCTTTGGCCTAGACTCATCATCCTTTTGTGCTGTCTCTTGCTGTCCAACCCCAGGCACTTCATGTGAAATGGTCCCACCTCAGGTTGCCCTGGGTGGACCTAGACTGGCTCTTAGACATCTCCTGCCAGATCACAGAGCTTGACCTCTCCGCCAACTGCCTGCCTTCACTCCCTTCCATCATCCCTTGGGGACTCATCAACCTGAAGAAGCTGAATCTCTCAGACAACCACCTCGGGGAACTTCCATGTGTGCAGTCGTCTGATGAAATCATCTGCTCCAGGTGGGCCCAGGAGTGTGAACAAGGCCTTCTGTACCTCACCACTCAGAGTCACGCTCCCATACAGGTTCCTTGGTTGAGTTCTGTGTTTTGGAAAGCAAGCTGGTGATAGTTGGGAAGGATTGCTCTCTCACACAAGTTCACAAGAGCAAGGCATCGAGGCCTCTGGTGCCTTACGAGCCAGAGAGGTCTGAATAGCTGGTCTGGGCTCAGGAGTCACAGCTCATCCACAACCACACAGAGCTGTTTGTCCAAAATACACAACTGTATCCTACACAGTAGAGTGTCTAGAAGCTTCCTAGCATGGTAGAAGGGTTTGTTCCACCTCTCAGAAAAAGTTAGCCGGACCTGAGGAAAGGATCAACTCTGGGAATGTGGCAGTACGTAAACACTGGTCACTGGGTCACTTCCTAGAGCCCTGAGCTCTAGATGAGGTGGGAGGGAAGGACACCTATGAGATACTTGTCTCACTATTGTGACTAATTACCCTGATAACTTAAAGAAGGAAGGGGTTGTCCTTGCTCACAGCCTGAAGGAGAAAGTCCATGTGGTGGGAATGGTATGGCTGCCCACACTGCAACTATAGATGGGAAGCAGAAGGCAATGACCACTTATTGGTGCTCTGCCTAGGACACCAAACCATGGAATGGTATCACAGACATTTATGTTGCCCTTCTCCATCAACTCACATAATCTAAGTACGACGGCCCACAAGTTTGTTTCTTATCAAGTTTTGACAGTCATGGTGAACCATCACAGAACTGTACTTGAGGATGTGTATGTGCAAGGCTTCATTGTAGAAAGGATTTGAGCTGACTGCAGACTCTAAGGCTGGCGCTGGAAGGTGGCCCACTGGGTGAAGACCCTTGCTGGCAAGCCTGATGACCTGGAACCTCTAGACTGGCGAGAAAAAAACGGACTCCTGAAAGTCATCTTCAGACCTCCAGGTGGAGGTCATAGCACATGTGTGAATCATGTGCATAGTGAATACCTGGAATTTTTAAAAATAAATTAGGGGCTTAAATGTTGCAGGAGACAAGGGTGTAGGGAAGAGCTTGAGGTTAGTCCTTGGGCCCTGTAGATGAGTTTTACATTCAAATATATAAAGAGCAAGAATCATCAAGAAAGGTCCTTAACCTGGGTGAACCTGAAATCCTCACAGGCTGCAGTCCTTTTTCCTGGCCTCTGAGCAGCTCCGGGGCATCACTCTCTTAGCATGGACAAAGGTTTCAATCCACGGATGTTCAGAAGAACCAGAACTCACCCAAGTCAGAGTCCATTGTTGTAACAGTTCCCCAAATAAGTAAAAAAGCCAAGATTCCCACTTGCCTTTTAAACTGTGTGTGGAGAGAAATCTTTAAATACTGAGAGATACAGTATTTAAGCCTACAGAGAGATCTTTAAATACTGCTATTGATCTTCCTGTGTCCTTTCTCCCCGGCCCTAGGTTACTTGAAATTGACATTTCCAGCAACAAGCTGTCCCACCTTCCTCCTGGATTCTTGCACCTCTCAAAACTTCAAAAGCTGACTGCTTCGAGGAATTATCTGGAGCGGTTGTTTGAGGAGGAAAATGGTACGTGCCTCCATTGATGACTGCTATCATTGACCACTTTCTTACTGGTTGAGATGCTTGACAGGTCACAGCTTTTTTCAATTCTTTTTTTTCTTTTCTTTTCTTTTCTTTTCTCTTCTTTTCTTTTCTATCTCATAGCCACTAACTGGATCGGCCTGCGGAAGCTGCAGGAACTTGACCTGGCTGACAACAGGCTGACGGAGCTCCCCAACCTCTACATGCATTCCTTCAAGTCTCTCAGCTACCTGAATGTCTCCAGAAACAATCTGAAGAGCTTCCCCGACCCCTGGTCCTGCCCTTTGGTTTGTATCTCGAGAACCACAGTGGAGTCTGTACACCACTCTATAACTTCTCATTTCATCTCCTTTGGGGTCACGTTGTGTGTCACGAGTGTCATTCTACATAGCTAAGTAGAGGCCCACAACACTCAGGCTGTGTCCTCAGCAGTAACACCTATAAGCTAGTCCATCAGGCCCTGGATTTAAGGGACACACAGTAGCCACTACAGAGTTTTGTTAAGAACAGCTTGCACCCTGCCCAGGATGATACAAAGAATGGGGAGGTGGCTCCTTTGGTAAAGTGCCTGCCACACAAACATAAGGATTTGAATTTGATCCCCAAGAATGCACATTTACTAAAAAGCCACATTTAAATCACCGGCATCCAAGAAGCCAAGACATGATCTCCAGGGCAGGCTGGCTAGCTAGACCAATCATAGTTATAAGCTTTGAGTTCAAGAGAGAGATCCCACCTTGCTATAATAAAATGAAGAGGAATCTTAAAAGACACCTACCATTAACCCCTGGCCTCCACATCTACACATGTGCACACATGCATGCATTCACACATGGGAACACACATATATACAGGCCATACACATGTTTTTAAAAGCCAAGCATACGCCTATAATCCCAGCACTGAGAAGTAGGGATAGGAGGGTCCTTGGAATTGTGTGGGAAACCAGTTTAAACAAGTGATGAGCTCCAGGTTCAGTGAGAAATCCTGTCTCAAAATGAAAAAGACAAAATGGTAGAGAGCTAATGGAGAAGACACTCAACATTAATCTTTGCCCTCTACATGTATGTGTATATACACACACCTGATATATCATACATACAAACACAAATGCCAACATGGGTACAGTTGCCTGATACATTAAGAAATGAAAAGAAGCAGACGTCTGCATTCACCTTAGTGCTGCGGACTGAATGGGTCTTGTTTCTTGGGAATCTGGCTGGTTGAAACCAATGAAAAACATAAGGATTTGTTGCTGTTGGTTTCCAACCAGGAAATTCTCCATCACAGGAATAATCATTTCTAGTTTGACCATAAGCATAGGAAAGCAGTGTCTCCCAAGAATATGGCTCTGATTCAGTCTGTTATTGCTCAGGACAATGGGCTGGATGGTGACAAGGGGAAAAACACATGAGCCGCCATTGTCTCCCCCAGGAAACTGTTTCTGCTCCCACAGGGCAGGACAACACAGGCATGTTGAATTGGAAACATCACGGAGCCCTGTCTGATATCCTCACTTCTGACATCAAATTGACAGAGACTTCTGGACAGCACCACACTTAGGAAACTACTCACTGATCTCCCCTCTCTCGCTCTCCTCACACTCCCAGAGATGCTGTAAAGCCTCCAGGAACGCTCTGGAATTGCTGCCAGACAAAATGGCTGTCTTTTGGAAAAACCACCTTAAAGATGTGGATTTCTCGGAGAACTCACTGAAAGAGGTGCCCCCAGGCCTTTTCCAGCTTGATGTGAGTCCAATTGTGCTTCATTTCTCATTGTCAGCAGTGGTAAGAAAAATCAGTTTGAGCTGCACAGAATCCATTTGCTTTTTCCAAGTTAGTGAAACACACAAGGGGGAAAAAAGGAAGATTTAAGTTCACCTAAAACATGCATGGTCTTGAGCAAAGATGGAAGTGAGCAAGTGGTCACCATGGAGACAGCTGTATGGAGGAAGGGCTTGTTTCCTTGTCAGTCACTTTTCATTACTATAAGGAACACCTTGTGATAACCAATTTAAATGTGAAAAGGGCTTGTCATGGGTCAAGGTTTGGGAAGGTCGGTCCATAGACACATCCACCATGGTTGATTCCAGTGTTTGGGGGCCTGTGGTGAAGCAGTGCATCATGGTAGAGCAGAAGTGTTTACCTCACAGCCAAGACTTCAGCTAAAGGATAAGCAGAAGAAATGTAACCCCAATATCCTCCTCAAGGGTATACCAGCAATGAGAAAACCTCCACAGCAACACTTATACCACAACACCTCCACCACAACACCTCCACCACAACACCTCTACCACAACACCTCCACCACAACACCTCTACCATAACACCTCCACCACAACACCTCCACCACAACACCTC
>PVIH01000329.1:142741-244716 GCA_004025045.1 Sigmodon hispidus | reverse complement strand
ACCATAACACCTCTACCACAACGCCTATATCACAACACCCACACGTATTCCCGGGCAGGGGATATGGGAATGCTGCAGACTGAGAACTCATGTCGCTGATACCCAGAGGGACCAACTGGCCATGAATTATTACCATTTCCCACCTCCCTCAAACCAACACCCTGCAGTGTAGCTTGGCCAGCAAGGAGGGATAGAGCCTCATCAAATCTCACCACTGTGTTCTGTGGCATTTCTGTTTTCCCCTTGTTTCCAGATTGGGGACTGGGCAGACCTTCACATCCCATCCCAAAGCCTGGGCTAGCCACTTGGGAAGACATTCATAGAAATGCGAGAGGGTGGCAACTACCATGATCCTATAAGTTGCGTTGACATCAACCCTTCAACAAAGAGAAAACAAAGCATGTAGAAGGCTTAATTGGTGGGCCAGTGTGGCAGGCTTCTTGGGCCACATGATTGTAGGTGGACCTGTGATAATGTTATAAAGAAGAGCCAAGTTGTGTCTCTGAGGCTCTCATTAAAGAAAAGCATCCTCCAAGTGAGTAGGGACCAGTAAGCTTGCACACAGCAAGATACAGGGATAAGCCGCCTATGTGGGGACCCCAAAGAACCCATACTGAACATCTGAGGACATATGACTAAGACAGACCACCCATGATCTTGTTTCTCTCTTTGGAAACCACTCAAGAAGGAAGTCACCAAGAGGTAGCAGGTACCCAGCATCACTCTACCACCTGGTGGTACCCTGTGTACTCCAGGAAGGCACCCACTAACTACGACTCTTAAGGATTTTTGGCCCCAGGATTCTACAGTTCTCATTGGCCTTAAGGGAAAGTCTAAATGCATCTTCTCTGCTTGCTAAATCATTTTTTCTGCTTGCAATGATCTGAGGAGTTTTGTAAGTAGAAAGAAACTGTGACTGACCATATGTTGACTGTTGACAGGGAGCAGACTTGTCCCCCCATCCTCCTTTCATGTTTGACACTGTCTTTTCCTCTCCTTCCTCTTTCAGGCCCTCATGTTCTTGAGGTTACAGGGAAATCAGCTGTTGTCACTGCCACCTCAAGAGAAGTGGATGTGCCACCAACTCAAGACCCTGGATCTTTCCAGAAACCAACTTGGCAAGTAAGCAAGGGGCTTCTTTACCCTACGTGTATAGAGAACCATGGATAGGGGTCTCCATGTCCCCAGATATGTGTCTACCTGCAGTGAGCAGGAGATGGCTGAGCCCTGTAGTAGGTATTAATCACTAGCAACTGATTGTATAAAAAGATTAATATTTATTAAGAGGTTTGTATGAAACACTCACTGATACAAGAAATTAAACTGTAGGACAATTCTTGGAATGTTGGACAGGTCCATGTGGCTTTGGGTTCCAGCCTAGGATATCTGGGATACACACAAATACTTGAAAACTCCCAGAGTCATCTAAAATCTGAAATCCCTTCAGTCCCAAACATTTTTAAATAAAACTCACTCAACAAAAAGGGTCTTTAAAGAAATGCTTATGTTGACGTGAGATCATTAGGATCAGACCTAGTATAATATGACTGGTGTCCATAGGAAGCTAACATCAAACAGGATGTGTAGTGTTCTGTTCCATTGTAAATAATTGTCCCACCTACTGGTTTAATAATAAAAAATAATTCTGATTGGCCGAAGGCAGACAGGAAGTGTGGGTGGGGCTACCAGACTAAGAAAACTATGGGAACAGCAAGACACCAGTGGAGAAGCCAGCAGATGCAGAGGACAACTATACTGCTCTGAGAAAAGGTACCCAGCCACATGGCTGAACAAGATAAGAATCATTGGTTAGCAAGTTATATGCCTGGGCCATAGACTGATCAGCATAAAATTAGTATAAGCTTCTGTGTGTTACTTTGGGACTACTGGTCCAGATCTTGGGGCTAGTCTGGGCCAGAAACTTCATACTATAAGGATGGCCACAGAGATGTCCAGGGATGGCCGCTTGATCAAGCCAAGGAGCGAGGTCAAGTCTGGAATGTTCTCCTTTCTACACCACACTGGTGCTTACAGGGTTAGGCTTTGGGGAGGAGGGGGATCTGGATTTAAAGTTTTGGGTGAAGGATGCTACTGTGTGACTTCTTCTGGGGAGAAATGACCACACATCTTTCCCCGTGTGGGTCACTGATGATAGCACAGGAACAGTTCTACCCAAATGGAGCTCGAAGCACTGAGGAGCATGTTGGGGGTTACTTTGGGGACCCTGGGTGACTCAGAGGCACTGTCTCACCCCAAGCATAGGTGTCACGTCTCAAAGGCTGCATCCTGCTCACCTTGGCAGACAGCTCCACCAAAGTCTCCTCTTCCCTCTACAACTGTGGCTCATCATATAACCTACAAGGATTTGGGGCCTTGGAATGGTGTAACTTTCCCACGCTTCCTGTGTCTTAGACGTTTTCCTTTTCCCTCCAGGAGGGAATGTTCCAGTTCAGAGGAAATAGGCACTTACACAACAGTCTCAACATATATTCTAAATTCCAAATTCCTAAGATTGCAGGGGACATTGTACAGCCCGTGACCAGGGCTTTCCATCTGTCATTGTTACATACTCCTAAATATCCTGTGTCTCACTTTAGACAAGACCAGAAGTCTAGAAATCCTTTACCAGCTGCTAATGACTTCATAGGTGGAATAGATATTCACCCAACCAAAGGTGAAAGGTTGAAGGTGAGCCCTGGAGAAGGCAGGCCCTTGAGTCATTGGCTAGATGTTACCCTGAAACATCTCAGCAGATCACACACACAAAGGTAGCTTCCTTGAGGGACAGTGGACAGTGTCCCAGCCACCAGAATGTCACATACAGAAGTGCTTGCACCTGCTTGAAGCTGGAAAGCCTAAGACTAGAGGCTAATGGCTCAGGCAGTTAGGTCATCTTTTCTAAATGCTTCTAGACAACCCCTGAGCCCCCCCACATAGACTTCAGGAATGGCAAGCACCTGTTGATAGAATTTACTGCCATCCCCATGATTCTGTGTTATGTAGTCAGAGCTAATACAATCCATGTTATTGATAAGCTAACCTGAGGGCTCTTTTCCCTCCCACAGAAATGAAGATGGGCTTAAAACAAAGCGGATCTCCCTGTTCACCACCAGAGGGCGCCAGCGTTCTGGAATTGAAACAGGTGTGTGCAGGACTGGGAAGACAGTGGGATCCTGGAGATGAGTCAAGGAGTGGTAGCCTTGTATCCTTGTCATCGGTTGGGCTTTTCTTTTCTTTCCCTGTTGGAATGTCAGAGATGGCTATGGTTAGCTGAAGTGTCTTCCAGTAAGTAAATGATGACTGTTAACTTATGTCACAGGTGTGCATGCCTGTGGGCCTGACTCCCCTCCTGAAGGCCAGTAATGCCTATCTACCACATACAGAGACCTGCCCTAAATTGTGTATACAAGAGTCTTAGTCCTCATGGGAGGTAGACAATGCCATTTATGTTGCACATGAGGAAACTGAGGCTCCCCATGCACCTCAGTCATTGTAGACCAGTGGCTCATACAATAGATACTTCCTTCTCGTAGTTCAGAGGCTGGAAGCCATTTCAGGGTGCATCCACAGGTGGGTTTTGGAGAATTCGGCTTTCTAACTTTCCATCAGCCACCTTCTTACTCCCACTCCACCCACACATGGTGGACAGTGTCTCCTAACAGGATTCTTTTATGGTCACCCTCGTGACCCCATCTAAACCTAATTCTTTCTTCCCAAAGTTCCAGTCTCCAGACTGAGAGCCAAGGCTCTTGTGTATGCTCAGTGTTCCTTAACTAGTTCTGATTCTGTGACAGAACCAGGCTTTCTCACAGACTGTGGGAGTCCATCTCTGGGGACAGGATCAACACTATCCAGTCCCTTCTACTGTATTATGACATTCTCTGAGATCCATTTGAGGCCACACCCACACTAGCTCACAGGCTGAAGGTCTTCCCAAGGCTTCCCAAGTAGAACTTTGTATGGAGTTTGTGGTTTTGTCCCTCACATGGCCAGTGGGGAATTCCTCAGGAAAGACTTACCGTCCTTCAGGAAAACCCTGCCCACTGACAAACAATTGGCCCTCCACTTTACCCCCAAAGGGGTAACTTCTTATTCTTTGGCTATAATAGAGGAAGGGGTGTGTGTCTGTGTGTCTATTTGTCTCTGTCCGTGTCTATCTCTGTGTGTATATCTGTATGTGTATGTACATATGTGGAGTCCAGAGAAAAACGTCAGATGTCATTCCCCAGGTGCAGTTCTCCTTTTTATGTGTTTGAGGTGGGGCACTGACAGGATTTCTCACTGGCTTGGAGCTTAACAAATAGGTCGGGCTGGCTAGCTGGCTGGCTGGCCCCAGGAACCCACTTCTCTCTGCTTCTCCAGCACTGGGATTACAAGTATGTCCCACACACCCAGGTTTGGTTTTGTTTTTTTGCAGGGACTGGGGTGTTAGACTCCGGGAATCAAACTTGGGTTCTTACAAGGCAGGCACTTTACAGACTAAGGCATTATTTGCAATTGTCAAGTAGCAACTGTATTATTTATAGGACACAATGTAGCAATGATCAGAGGCAACTGGCATTTCTGTCACCTCTGCCTGGCATTTCTTATTTCACTGTGCTAGAAACACTGAAAGTCCTCTCTGCTAGCAGTTTTGAAATGTACAGTTAGCTGTTGTCAAATGTGGTTATTCTGCTGTGCTATAGAACATGTAGATTCTTCCTGTCTACATTGCAGCACCCCTACACTCACTATCCATCCTTCCTCCCTCCCTCACCCCTGCACCCTCCCGTTCTCTGCTAACTGCTTTTCTTGTCTCTCCTTCTGTGAGATCAGCTCATGACCAAACCTGAGACTAACACCAACTACACTTACAGAACATCCATCAGGACACTATCACATAGTTGGTAGGTCATTTTAAACGCTCTGCCTTGAAGGCTTGAACATGACCAGATCTGTTGAGGGGAGGCTGTGAAAGACTATCGATGAGGCTATAATGAGTTTCTAAGAGGTGATCACCACAGGCCACACCTGTGGCACTTTGTGGCCTTGTGTGTGTGTGTGTGTGTGTGTGTGTGTGTGTATGTGCGTGTATGCACAGTGCATTATAGATCAGTCATACGTGAGTATGTGGGTTTCATATCATTGAATGAGTAACTATTGGTGGAACAGAATCCAAAAATAGAAGAAAATAAATGCAGTCTACCTCATGGCATCTTCAAGGTCAATAATTGCTGACTGGAAAGTGTGTGAAATGAGTCACATCTGACCAAGTCTGCATGCTTTTTCCTATTGTTCCCCAAGCAACGCAGAATGACAGCCATTCCCAGCACATCCCCAGCATCAGACAACACAGGTCATCTGGACATGATCTGAAGGCCACAGAAGGACATGTGTGGGCTCTTGCATATTTATATGAGGAATTTAAGCATCCATAGATTTTTGTAGCTGTTGTAGAGGGGACATCCAAGAACCAGTTCCTCAGGGTTCCTGTGTACAAATAGAATTAATATATAGCAAAGGTGGTGTTGTAATTTAGTATAAAATACTGTTTTCAGGTTTTAACAAATATTTTTGGTGTAACTGGCTGGGAAGAAATGCAGTGTTGGTGTCCTTTCTTATGTCAGTGATAACAGTGCCCACGTGGACAGCAGGACAGCAGGCTTGTGTTAAAATATAAATAAATAACACTTTAGAGGACACTTGCATGGTTTGGGGTTGGAGGAGACCTTTAAAAGCTGTCTGGGAAACCGTTTTCATTTTCTTTTATTTTTATACGTGGTCTCACACACTATATATATATATATAGCCTAGGCTGGCTGGGAATTCACACTGTAGTCCTGCTCAGCCACTTAAATGCTGAGATTATAGGTGTGGGCCACCCTGCCTTATGGCCCCTAAAAAATAATTTTAGAGCCCCAAATCTTAGCTTTGTAAAAACTGTAAAGTTTTACTTGGTAAAAAAACATCTTAGACGAATGTTAGAACCTTAAATCTTTTTGTAACAGCTATTACAGAAGGGTGACAAAAATTGAACTTTGGTTTTAGGAATAAACATTGATTAATTCCAAAAAAAAAAAAAAACCATCTTAGACAAAGGGTTTCTGCAAATTTCTGAGGACTACTTCCCATAGAAACCACTGTGACACAGACTGGCACACAAGTCTCTACTATATAAAGAATGCTTACAATTTATTTATATATTCATATATATGAGTATATATATAAACATGATAATACTGTAAGAAAAAATGGCAACAAATAATAAAATTTTGAAACATTAAGTCCAGATGGCTGAAGGACAGATACCTGTTGCCATGCTAGTAGGGAAATAAAGTTTATGACTTTTCACAACTGAGCCTTTCTATTTTTTTTTTCTACATGCAAGTATAGGACCCAAGGCTTTGGGTATGCTGAGCAAGTACTCTGCCACTAAGCACAGCTGTTCTCTTTTCAAATGAAAGCCCCTCCCTCAGCCTTGGGAAGCTGAGTACGGATGTAAGAATTCCACCTGGTGCCAAGTGAACACTAGACAAGAGCGTAGGCCGGGGACAATCTCAGTCACTTGAGCCACTTGCTGGAGGCCTTTATATGCTCTGTCTTCTACCCAAGCATGTGGATCCTTTTGGGGACCCAGGTGATGGTACTGGAATGTGGGACCAGCCACAGCCTGTAGAAACTGCTGTGTAGGGAACTCAAACTACGTGGTGAGACAGTCACTGGAGTGAGTTGGTAGCCGGTTGGAGAGGCCACACCTTCTAAATCTCCCTGGCAGAAAGCAGCATGGCATTGGTAGATGATAGAGGCCTCCTGTTTTTTTTTTTTTTTAATTTTGTCTGGAATTTTGAGGACCACACGAGTGAAATACAGACAAGGTGCCCTGCCAGCCCTGTTACTCAGGAGAGTTGTTCTGTCAGGGTGGTTGACCTGGGGTAAAGAGTTATCTATAAAAGACAGCTTGTTTGTGGATGGACAGTTAAATTCCAAGGAGGTTTACGTACATTTAAGCAGTCATATTTGTACAGTCGCCTTGTCCAAAAATAATTTGGATGATCGTTTTTACAGTAAAACTCAGAGGAGTGGAGTCATAAATAACTTATGAATAAATCGCAGTTCATAAATACCTCAAGCTGTGTTCTCCCCCACCTAGTCTGCACAGTTCTCAGCAGCTGGCTGGGGGAGGGGGGCAGGTGTTGCCTCCGTTCCGAGCTGTGCCTCCTTACCCTTCTCATTTGTCACTTAAGGGGCCTTCATAAACACCAACATGAAACTTCAGACTTGGCTGGCCCCATGGCCAGTTGCTCAGTGTTCCCTCCATGGGCAAGAAAGCACACCTTTCTCCTGTTTAGACATCCTCCCAGGAAAATGTGAAGCCATTTCATCAAAAGGGAAAAGAAAGCACTTTTGGACATCTTTGCGCTGGACAAGGTGTAGGACAAAGTCCCCTTGGTGAACCTACTGTAACTGTTGTTACCACAGCTGTAGTGAATCCTGCTCACCTTGCAATGAGCTGGCCAGGGCTTTCTTAAAACATTTCTTAGTAGTCTGGCATCATCTCTCTCCCAGAATGTTCTCTGAGGCCAGGTTACCTCATGGTCATCAGTACTGCTGCTATATGAGTGGAGAGATGCCCACACTGGGGGAGGTAGTTGTATCTAAGTAACCAAACAAGATTTCAGCCCCCACAAGAATGTTGCCTTCCCTATCTTCTATATGTCTGAGGCTGGCAGTCCCAGCAGGGGACTTTGAGACAGTTCACAAACCTGGGGAATCTGGGATCCTCTGTTTCCCCATGGGATATCCTGTTCATTCTCCCTGCTTTTTGGAGCAGGGGGCCGGGGTAGAATAAAGGTTCCTTAGAGATCCCTGTAGTCTAAACCCCTGAATCCCATTAACGTGTGTTTCTAAGCTCTGGGTGACATTGTTTGTCTGCACAAAGGCTTGGGCGCTGTACAGACAGCAAATGTGACGGGATCTTAATGATAATCTCATAATCAGCCTCACGAATGAACTGGAATACTGAAGAACTGGCTGGTTTCTCAGAGAGTAACATCTTAAGCAACATTTATTAAAAAAAAAAAAAAAAAAGCCAAAAAACCCCCAAAACTTGGCTTATGTCTCTTTGTTGATTAACTTTTTTCTTTCATTGAAGAGGTAATGCTATATATTTTAAAACAAAAATGATTATTTGGCTTCCTAGTGAGTTCTTTCTCTAGATGTGATATAAGTTTGTATAACACACGCATATACATGTGTCTATGCATGTGTATTATATGTGCGCAAATGTACTCCCATACATAACATATGCATATCTAAAGATACTTTCTGTCACACTGGTAAGCCCTTTTAGGGTCATGGTTCTGCACCTGGATTTTCCAATTCTCCAGGAGCCATCACTTTACATACATGTGACCTGCACTATGCTTTGTAATCATTGCACATTATTCCATTGTCTATCAAATCCCCTGTGGACATGTAGCAATGGAGGACATGCCACTCTCCTTTATCTGTACCATTGCAAGCGATATGTCCCCACGTGTCCATGCCCTTACATCTTTGTCACGTATGCATGCAGGGATGTCTGTAGAATTAGAATTAGTGGGTTAGGGAGATGAGCACTGTAGGTTTCCCAGCATGTTCTGTAGACATCCCAGAGGTTTGTAGACACCTCCACACTGCCGTCATCTAGGACTCTTCAGAGCATGGTCTCTTTTGACTTTTATTGGCAGCCTCCATGCTCGAATTCCCAGCTTTCCTGAGTGAATCTTTGGAGGTCCTTTGTCTGAATGAGAATCATCTCGATGCAGTCCCTCCATCAGTCTGCCAGCTGAAGAACTTATCAGAGCTCTACTTGGGCAAGTAAGTTCATGTCAAGGGCAGGTGCAGCCCAGCAAAGCATAAGTCCCTGCCCCACCCCACCCCCGCCCCTTATATCATGGTGGGGGTGGGGGTCAGGCAGAAGGAAAATCCACTTACTGAGAAGCAGTAACACAGCTTTCTGATTGGGTGTGAGATGGAAGGCAGAGGAAGATGAGTGACCGAGGTTTGCTGTTTGGTTGGTGGACAGTGAGGAGGATGGCTGTGCCCCTTATCCCTTTGTGCGCTGAACTTCACCATGTACCAGGTCCAATCAGGGGCTTAAGAAGCAAGTAAAACTTGAGTGCTGTAGAAAGTGCTGCATTGGGGCTGAAAATAGAGAGCCTTTGCAAGGGGAAGTAGTGGCCATCTTGGTGGTGATGCCATTAGTGAAAGAGAGAGGGTAGATGTGGGCAGGACTGAGGTTAAGCTTAAGCTGTGGAACCACTGATGATGCCGGAGTGTAATGGCCTTAGTGTTTAAACGGAATATTGAAATTAAGGCCCACGGCACAGGGCTTGGGCTAGAACAAGGCAACGGCCTGCAGACTGCGGAAGCTTGGGAGAGCCATAGGCCCCATATAAGTGCTTGTTCTCTCATGGTGACTTGTTTGCCTCAGTAATCCTGGCCTCCGAGAGCTCCCTCCTGAGCTGGGCCAGCTGGGAAACCTCTGGCAGCTGGACATTGAGGATCTGAACATCGGCAACGTGCCTGCTGAGGTCAGAAAAGAAGGTAAGGCCTCCTCAGCCCTGTTCCAGTCACTGCCTTGAAAAGATGACTCAGGTTCCCTTGGTAGAGTTGAAGGACTGGACCAGTGGGTGAATGAACCATGGGGTCCAACTCCAGCCTCAGAGTTTGGGAAGACTCTGTGAAACAGCCCTAACACCATAGCTACCAACAGTGATAAGAGTGAGAATTGAATTCTGGGTAGTAAGATATTCCAACATTGTCCTTCAGTCCTGACTTATACACTTAATTTTGGGGTAGTTATTATCATCCCTTCCCTCTCCCAGATCTCAACCTTCCCTTGGAACACATAGATACTGGGATGGAATTTAGCTTCCTAAAGAAATGTGAGTGCATCCCCTTTATACCCTTCATTAGGGTATCCACTTTTCCCCTCTTCTGATTTCTCACAGGCCCCAAAGCAACACTGTCTTTCCTACGTGCTCAGCTGCGCAAAGCAGAGAAGTGTAAGCTAATGAAGATGATCCTCGTGGGTCCCCCACGCCAGGGCAAGTCCACACTCCTAGAGATCTTACAGACGGGGAGGGCCCCCCAGGTAGCACACAGCGAGGCCACCATCAGGACCACCAAGTGGGAGCTCCAGAGACCAGCAGGCTCCAAAGCCAAGGTGAAGGATTGTGGACGTACAGTGGGTGGGAGTGACCTCCCTGCAAGCTGTTCTCCATTCCCCCAGGACTCTAATGGTCTGAATCCAAAGCCCAGGATGTTCTGTGCTGCTGTGTACTAACTCTTGCCAAGAGTGACGAATCAGTTCTTTCCATGACCTTGTAGTTTTTCTATCACAAAAAAAAAGTCAAGGCTCTGGACCAAGGGTTCCTGACCCTGTCTGTCTGCTGGATTCCCCTGGGGGCTCTTAATGAGCACAGCTCAGGCTTCAAGGCTGACCTCAGTGACTTAGCTCCAAATAGGCTAGAATGGGGCTCTCCTAGAGCTAAGAACAGTGACCATGGCAAAGAGTGAGGTATTCCTCAGCATCTCTCAGCCCCCTTAAAAAGAGACTGAAAAAGTACCCCAGGAGTCAATGCCCTGTGCTCCCTGATTTCTGCTTTCATCCAAGCTCTGGAAGTAAAGTTCTACTAAATATTCTGTTTAAAATAAATTATTGACCAGCTTGTTCATCATTCTTGCTTCCTCTCAGGACCAAACAAGTAGAAATAAACTTTTTATTTTATTTTATTTTATTTTATTTTATTTTATTTTATTTTATTAGCCTTTTGAAGCAGAAAAGAGCCTGTGGGATCTCAGCCTGGTGCTTGTGTTAGTTATTTTTATATTTTTGTGACAAAAATGCAAAATAGCTGTCAGAAATGACTGAGAGGAAAGCATATGTATTTATGTCCGTCCCAGAGAGTCCATTGCACTGATGCTTGGCCCCTTCTCTTAAGCCAAACATCATGGCGGTAGATATATATGTGATGAGAATGGCTGTTCACATTGTGGTAGACAGGAAGCAGGGAGTGACATAAACGGTCAGGATAATGGCACAAGGGCCCACCACCAGTGACCTCCTTTTCCGCCTCCTGAGTCTCTAGAACTTCCTAAGTTTTCACCAGCAGGGGACCAAATGGTCAAGACATAAGCCACCAGCAGACATTTCAAATTCAAACCATAACAGCGCTCCATCCATACAACACACATAAAGTGGGTTTGCCCTGAGTGCTGTACAATGCCATCCTCATCAGCTGTGTCTGCCTCTCTGTGGCAGTTCAAGGGTCCAAGGCGGAGAAAGATTTACAGGGTAGAAAGCTGAGAGGCTGTGTCCAGCTGGGACATGCTTTTCTTCTCTAAGCACAATGAAATCTAAGTTTGTTTGTAGAGTTTTTCCATATAAAATCATCTTCCAAATCAGGGAACTCTGGTCTGAGAGATGGAGTCATGTGAAAGTGGAAGCTAACACACTCAGAACTGGTCCTCCTAAGAATGGGACCCTTGGGGCTAGGAGTATGCTTCAGTGGGTCAGCCTGTGATGAGCCAGCACCCACAATAAAAATAAGAGCAGGGTCCCGCCTGTTGGGTTCCGAACAGTGAGATAATGAAGAGCAAGCCCACTGAGAACAGACAGGGAGTGACACTAGCTGACTCACGTCTGAAGGTTCTCTAACAGAACCAGAATCTTCTACAGCACCCTTGGCTTTACTGTTTGGATGATGACTCAGTTACTTTCGCTCCCAGCTGTTCTTTAGTGAATGGGTACCCAGGCTTGAGGGGTGGGTGGCACAAAACGGCCTTCACTTGACAGCTATTGCTGTGCCTGGGAACAATGAGGCACATCCCGCCCTGTAAGGCTGACCTTTAGCTGGCTGAGAACAGCTGTCCGCTTTCGTCTTTATACAAAACCAGGTCAGCATGCTGTCTATGTCTTGGAGGCCAAATGCTGCCTCATGGAAATGACTCCTGGCTACAGCTAACTTTGGCCTTGGCTTCTAGGCCAACTCTGAGCTCATGCAGTTAAGAGAAACCATTTCCACAGGCTTTCTGGCAGCCCAGAACTTGTTGTTGGGTTCTCACATCAGGGGTGTTCCCAGCCTCATTGGTGGGCACTAACCTTTGACTTACACAAGTCCAGGGATGTGTCCTTCACTTGGCCCTTACATACAGAGGGCAGGAATCATGATGTCAAAGTGGGGGCCCTTCTGCAACCAGATGTCTTTCAACTGTGGGAGCCCGAGATAATCAACATGAACTCCTCAAATGCCCTACTCTGTTAGCAGCAAATAGAAGCCCCCAAAAGTCTATTTTTGAGCCAATGGGATCTTTCCCCTTGCCAGCATTGTTACCTAGATACACCAGAATCTGTAACTTCTCCACGGTATGTCTTTTCCAGATGTGTTCCAAATTGTAAATTTTCTTGTGGTCTACTTGCCCCCTCCTTGGTCACTCAGTTACCCTCATTCTGTGCCTTGTTGTTCAAGTAGGTTGAGTCCGTGGAGTTCAATGTCTGGGACATTGGGGGCCCTGCCAGCATGGCCACCGTCAATCAGTGCTTCTTCACAGACAAGGCCCTGTATGTAGTGGTCTGGAACCTGGCACTCGGGGAGGAAGCCGTGGCTAATCTCCAGTTCTGGCTGCTCAACATTGAGGTGAGGAGACTCTATCTTTGCCCTTTAGTGCTCAGGACTCAGCACCCCGGGGTTCTGTGTTCTAAAGCACTGTGGATATCAAGAACAAAGGGACCAGTTAAAGGGAGAAACGTAATTCCCACTGAGGGGCTCTCACACAGGGCCCCAAGTCATACAGCCTTGCTTGATTTTCACATGAAGAACTTAGAGACCTCCTCAGACTTAGGGCCCAGTGCCCTTGTCATTGTCTTATTTTCCTGAAACCTAATATCCCCATGCATGCCAAGCAGCACTCACTCTTGGTGTAAAGGCACCACTGGCCTGGCACAGAGCTCTCCCTCAGGTGGTTAGGAGAACTGGCCATCCCTCTCCATGGGCTAAACTTCTTGAGGTGGGTCATAGGGCACTTCCGTTCATAACTGCCCCATAATGTTCAAGTCTACATGATGGTGGCCAAGTGTGGCCCACAACACCCAAGGTTGGCACATTTGCACACTGAGGAAACAATTTCTCACTCTTTATTCAGGAAAAAAAACCACAGGATTCAGCTGTGGTATTCTCTGTTATAGGCCAAGGCTCCAAATGCTGTTGTGCTGGTGGTTGGGACACACCTGGACCTCATCGAAGCCAAATTCCGAGTGGAGAGGATAGCGACACTTCGTGCCTATGTGCTGGCGCTCTGCCGCTCGCCTTCTGGGTCCAGAGCTACGGGCTTCCCGGATATCACTTTCAAACAGTTGCAGTGAGTGTTGCCGGCCTCTCCATCTCTATTGCTGCTGCTACTGTGCTGCATGGCTCTGTTCACTAAGACCCCAGCTCCCCAGGAGCCTGTCCTGGGGCTGAGCCTGGCTCCTCTGCACAGAGGGTGGTATCCTGAGAAGAGCACAGCCTAACTATGCTTCCTCTGGGCCCTCTTCTTCCATTAGAAGCAGGAGCTTGAGCACCATCCATAGCACGTTCAGATCACTGGTGGACACAGACACCTCAGTCCTCCTTGCACTGGATCCAAACAGATCTGAGAGGGAGCTGTTGAGTCTGAAATTAGCTACAGAGTGAAGCCGCATGTGTGCGCGTGGAGGGGGCAGGGTGGGGGGTGGTGCAGATGAGACTAGCAACCCTGAGTGTATCACTCAGTTTCCCTCTTGTCAGTAGCCATCACATGGTCAGAGCTCTGATACTCATTCTTCAGACCATGAATCTGTGGCTTAGTGGAGGAAACGATGATAAGGTGTGTGTTATTGTAGCTCTTGAATTTCCTTACCTTGGGTGGGATGGTATGGATGCAGGTAAGGATGGTTGGCCAACTCTATTCATACTACAGCATCAGCATGTTGAGGACTTCTGCTATGCCCCAAGAAAGCCTTGGAAGGGTTTTAAATAAAAGGAGTGCTGCCTGGCTGGCTCAGAATCATAGCCTCCACATGTACCTCTCTTACCTAGCTAGCACCCTTGGATGTCCCAGTACCTCTGGGCCTCAGCCTTCCTCCGTAAACTCAACATTTTGGGAAGATGAACCAAAGTACCATATTGTAGGGTACTCAGCATAGGCCTATGCATAGAACAAAGCCTCCAGAACCTTCTTGTTCTCTCTTTAATGACTTCTCAAGATTTTATGACATTTGAGACAAACCTCCAGAAAAGCAGGCGTGCTATGTGACCTCAAAGAGGTAGTATGTTGATTAAGCCCCAATATCTTTGTGCACACAGTGAGATCTCCTGCAAGAGTCTGGAAGGGCAGGAGGGGCTGCGGCAGCTGATTTTCCACGTCACATGCAACATGAAGGACGTGGGCAGCCCTATCGGCTGTCAGAAACTTGCTGGCAGGCTGGTAAGTGGCCCTTTGTTCAGTTAGGCCAGAAGGTCCCACCTTCCAGTGCTGGAATCTAACTTCTGCTTACACCTTTACAGCCATTTTCTGTAAGGCCAGTAGCCAGGCGGGAGCAGGGAAGGGTCACTGGCCTATTATGATAGCCCTGGCATTACTGAGTCTGTGTGCATAGCCCCAGTGAGGTGGGGCTCTGAGTCTCTTTCACAGTTCTCATCCTGTAAACACATGTCCTCTGGCCCAGGGACCAGATAGTGGGGTGGTGGGGACTGTTGGTGCGGGCAGCACCCCTTGGTCCTGAGGGCCTCAGCCATGCCCCATCTGCACTCAGATCCCCAGGAGCTACTTCAGCCTACAGGAGGCTGTGTTGGCCGAGCAGCAGCGCCGAAGTCAGGGCGATGAAGTACAGTATCTGACGGACAGGCAGCTGGAACAGCTAGTGGAGCAGACACCGGGCAATGATATCAGAGACTATGAGGACCTGCAGACTGGTAGGCCAGGAGTGGGTGCCAGGGGCATTGGTATGGGGGACCTGAAGGCCAGGCAGTAGTCCAAAGCCCTTGTGTAGGGTAGGGTGAAGCTTCTGTGTGTCACAGCTCCACCTGCACCCTCAGCTCAGCAGGCTAGTAGCTTTGCATGACAGCAGCCAATACTTCCCAGTGTTCTGCCTGCGTGGGTGCTTCCTCCCTCCACTTCGCCTTGCTCCCACCACCCCCCTCAACCCCCGTGCCCTTCTTTCCTTGGACAGAGAACATGGCAGTTGCTCTGCAGAGGATGTATATAGCCACAGCCTCTGTGTCACCACCCTCCAGGACCTCAATCCAGAAAGATAGGGAGGTTAAAAATTACAATCAATTCTTATTATTTATGATACTTAGCATCTAAAAGGACACCACAGTGACTACATTGGCAGATATGAAACCATTGCTTATGGAGAAATAATAGATTAGGTTCCTGCCTGCTTCTGGTCACATTGTCATCAATGAAGCAAGCAAAAGTTGTTTATTGTTTCAGATAGGCCTCTGTTCTACACTGCTCTGATTTACTTTCACTTACTGTGATTAAAATACCCTGACCCCTAAGCAGCTTGGGGGAGGAAAGAGTTTGCTTATCTTACAATTCCAGGTTATAGTCCCTCACTGAGAGATAGTCAAGGCAGGACCCTGGCAGCTCGTCCCATCACATCCACAGTCAAGAGGAGAGAGAAACAGACGGACTCCTAGGGCTCAGTAGCTCAGTTTCCTGCTAGTTTTCTCCATTTTTATACTATTTAAGGCTCCCTGTCTAGGGAACGGTGCTTCTCACAATGGGCTTGGTTAATTAATAATCAAGACAATCTCCCACAGACATGTCCACAGGCCTGGAATGATCCAGATTATTTCTCAATTGAGACTCTTCCAGGTGATTCTCAGTAATATCAAATTAACAATACAAACTAGCCGGCACATATGTCTTGTTAATAATTTCATATGTATTCTTTATTAGTTAGTTCATGCAATGGCCTCTGTAGTATGTGCTAAAATATTGCTAATCTAATGCCATATATTTTCTCTATAAATCACAGTCTTGTGCTTAGAAAGACTAGACAATCCTTTAGCCCTGTTATTTGAAAGTCACTTTAGACAGCAAAATTACCCCAAATTTACAAAATTTAAACATAGCAATAAAAAGAGTATAGAATGGGCATCCACAGGATGAGAGCTCACTTAAGAACATGCACACAAGATAGCTCACATTTTTCACACAGCTCAGCATGTGTCTACATATAACTATAAAAGCACCTCAAGTGTTGTTTGAGGGAGGGTCATAAGTAAATTTCAACAAGTGGTAAAATGTAGATATTCAATATGAGAACAAGGATTACTCTAACTGCTTGATCACCAGTCAACTCAGGGCATTGGCAAGAGTCACGGTGTGTCACCAGGCTCCAGCCGCCCATCCTGTCTGGTGAGCCTGGGAACAGGGACATCACTGAGTCCCTTTTGTCCCTCTGTGATTCTGACACAGCTTCCTCCCTCTCTCCCTGCAGCCATTAGCTTTCTCATAGAAACAGGAGCCCTGCTGCACTTCCCAGACACAAGCCGTGGGCTGAGGAACCTCTACTTCCTGGACCCCATCTGGCTGTCTGAATGCCTGCAGAGGATCTTCAGCATCAAGGGCTCACGGTCAGTAGCAAAGAATGGGGTGATCCGAGCGGAAGACCTCAGGATGCTGCTGGTGGGGACAGGCTTCACACAACAGACTGAGGAGCAGTATTTCCAGTTTCTTGCCAAGTTCGAGATTGCCCTCCCTGTTGCCAATGACAGGTGAGGCCACAGCCTGGTATATGCTGGTATATGGGGTCTGAGGACACTGGTGGCCTCAACAAGATTTCCAGGGCTACCACCACCAGGATAGCTAGCTTCTGGGGATGGCCAGTTGCCTAGCCTAGGTCAGCAGGAGGGTAGATGCAGCAGGCCCCACTTTGACTATCCCATGTATGATGCCATGGGCTATTCTTTTTTGGGCAGTTAGGAGAAATCTACTTATTAAAAGGGGCTAGAAAAACACGAAAGGGGAGTTCTCCTTGGGGCAGTTGTTGGCTTGGTAATATGATGAGTGAAAACAGTCTGTGACGTGGCCATACATGTCAGCAATGCAGCCTCGGAATGCACTCACACATGATTAAGGGTGGCTGTCTTGACAGGCTCAGGCCTGGATCTCTACAGTGCTGCTTCTGGAAGGCTGGTGTAACACTTGGAAGTATGTCCAAGACTTCTACTTTTTCTCTTCTGCTTCCTCATCTCCCTGGGCATGTCATCCACACTATATACCCCAAATTATTCTCTGTGCTCCTAACCACTGCTTCTCACTGCACCCCTCTGCTGTGCCAGCCTTCCACCTCCCAAGTGCTGTTCTTCTGCTTCTACTGAGGACACCTACAGTGGTCTCCCTTCATCCAGGGCTCCACTCTCTACAGATTCATTTACTAGTGACCAGCTGCAGTATGAAAATACAAAACAGAAAATGCTATGAACAATTCCCTCACATCAAATGCTACAGCATTCCTAGAAGCATAAGGAAATTTCTCAGCATCCCATTCTGACCCACCTGGGATGTGATTTAGCCTTTGTCCAAGTGTGTCCATGCTGTATAATCTACATCTGCTGCTAAGTAGCCACATTGGCTAGGAACTTAAATATTCTGTATGGCTTTGCTTATGTTTAATCCCTCATTTTATTTACTAAAGTCCCAAAGCACAAAGGTACTAGTGTTATATATTTATGAGAACATGTTGCTATAATTGTACTACTGTTGTTTCATTATAGAGTATCTCTCATTACTTCGGATAATATTCTCTTTCTTGAAGTCCATTTTGTCTGATCTTTGAATAACTGCATAACAGCGTTAGAGGTCTTTTAGATTTTCAGAACAACTGTCTTCCCCCATGCCCAATTCTTTTATTATAAATTTATCTGGGTATTTATGTTACAATGGAGATCTTACTAGCCATGAGTGATCTAACCTGATGCTCTCTGCCTTAAATACTTAGTTTGTTTGCATAAGCGGTTAGCTTTATAGTTGGATTAAGCCTGGTAGCTTGTCATTTGTTTTATGTTTATACTATTTGTTCCTTTGTTCATTTGTTCTGCCTTCTTCTGAGCAGATCACATTTCAGCCTTTGTATTGATTCTATTGATTGCTGATGTGGATATCAGTGGTTCTGCCAGGGATTAGAATAGTCATCCTCAGTAGTGTCTTGGCTCTTTCTTCTTCTCACCACCATCTGCATCACTCCATATCAACACTCAGCCTCTGGAACATGAGAACTTCCAATGCCCCAAACCCTGAAGAGGGACCCCTGAGAGGGCCATGGCTGAGAAGAGTACATCGGAACCAGATCTCTGGTGGCTACCCAGCCTTCATTGAAGTCCGGGGTTGTTTCATCTACTTCCTGGGTTTGATGGCAGCAGTGACTATCCCAAATAAACCTTTATGATGTACCTGCCCTAGAACACATCATCACTCTGTTCCCCAACTCCAGAGCTCTACAATGGTGCCACTAGAGACTTCTTGGGAACTGGCCTGGTCAAAATTCTAGAGATTCTGTTGGTATGAACCAGCCATCCACAGAAACAGCCCTGCTGTACCTTGACCACATGGGTTTAGGGCTCAGAGAAGCCCAAGACCATCTTGCTCCATTTGTATGGGACCAAGAGCAGAGTCCTAAAGAGAAAAACCTCAAATTGGAATCCAAGGTCTTTCTCAGGGCCCCTTCATCCATATCCTTGCTATTGTCCAATCAAAGCTCAAGGTATCAGTTTATACTGCCACGATCTAACAATATTCTGGTTTTATCAGTTATCAGTGGATTAAAGGAGTCAGGATATATATTAGCATCAGTAAAAGTTGTGTGTGTGTGTGTGTGATTCTAGCTATATGGTTGAACAATAAAAATCAGCCAGATTATTGCCAAATCCAAGGAAGTTCCTGCTCAGTGGGTTGAAGCATAGAACCAGACTGCCAGAGAATGAGCCCCATTTTTCTCCCCTGCAGAATAACAATAAAACTGTTACCTACTATTAGTATCTTTGCTGTCAGGAATAAATTAGATTATATTACATAGAACAATGTCTCTTACACCTATGAGCTCCCAGGATGGTGGGAACTGACAGCACCATTCTTTATGGTTTTGTCATGCCAAGTCCCATGGTCCATATGTCTGTGTCTGCACAAAGCTGTGAGTAGCAAAACATTTTCCATCATGGCATAGGCATCAATTTCCCTTGTGCCCAAGGTGAGTTCCAGCTCCTTACATCATAGGCTTTCATGAATCGACAGCACAGCTATGGTCTCTGAATCTATACAGACACAGACAGACCTTAGATGCTCCTTTCGGATCTGGGTCCTCCACCTGCAGTCCATGAGTCAAACTGCACCCCTGCCAAGTCCTTCAGAAACCCTCTAGATTGATAAACTTCCAAATCCTATCCTTTCTAGCATTTTTGTTTCTTGCTGACAAAATGCCTTGGCTCTTAACCCATCTCTGGAAGGCTCCAACCCCACAAATGAGGCCATCTCAGTGGAATAGCATTGACTAGCCCATCTCCTTAGAGAGAACACTATGCCCTTCCCAGGGTTTATCAGCTGATTGATATTCATCAGACAGGAATAATTGACTTCTGTGGTCCAATCTCGTTTACCTTTTGTAATAGCCCTTGACTCCTATTATTCTCAGCCAAGTGCAATCGTCTGCCCTTCAAGATCTGTCTTCCATGGCCAGTCATATTGTAGACTCTCCATTTGCTGTCTATATTATCCTTACCTTTAAGACTCTTAATGAGCACCTATTCTATGTGCAGATACCTCTCTCCAACACCTACCTACAAAAAAAGGGAAAAGTCAGAAGCCATTTGCATGGAGCATGGCTTGTGTGTTAGGGGCCCAGATTGAGGGAAGCATGAGTAGGCACTTTTGAGAGGCTCCTGTTCAAGAGAAAGACTGCACAGGGGAACAATAAGGAATTACTAAGATGTAAGGAGATGAGGTAGGATGGTGGGGTAGAGGAGCAGAAAGGCATCATCCCAGGTGATTCAGCCTGTCCTTCACCTGGGACCTGAGAGGATTAAAGAAAACCTAATGACCTACCACCTGTGTGTGCATCAGCTCACCTGTGCAGCCCTTGGCCAACCTGTCTAACTCCGCTCTGTAGGCATCCTTTTCTTCCCCTCAAGGCTCAAGATGCACAGAGCCACCAAGTCCAGGCTTAGGGTTGTACCTATGTGGTGGGGGGTGGAGGCACAAATCATTATTGAATTTCCCTTATATAGTTGTCTTTTAAAACCATGAAGGATCAATGCCAAGACAAAGGATGCTCAAATACCTTATGAAAATAGCATAGACTCTACATCCCCTCTCTGAATACCTAGATGTCTTAAAATGCCTTCTGCTGTGTATGTGTTGTTGATAAGGGAGTACTTACCATAAAAAAAAAAAAGAAGTCTAGGCTGGAGAGATGGCTTAGCAGTTAAGAACACTGACTGTTCTTCCAGAGGACCTGTGATCGATTCCCAGCATCCACATGGCAGCTGACAACTGTCTGTAATTCGAAGATCTGATACCCTTACACAGTTATACATGCAGGCAAAACGCAATGCACATAAAATAAAATAAATTTTTAAAAAAGTCATATTAAGTAAAGACACACACATATATACATAAAATGTTCAGGCCAAGGTTGGTTGACTACTTAGATATGAAACCATGAATCTGTAAGGACAATTCACCAAACATTAAGAATCTCATCTAGAAAGTTTGAAAGATTTTTATTGTATTTAAACGTCATTTTTTGTTTTAACTAAAATATAATTACATTTATCCCCATGTTCCTCTTTCCAGTCCTTCTCATCCTCCCTCACTTTTTCTCAAACCTGTGGCTTCTTTTTCTTTTATTACTATCATTACATATATATGTATAAATGATATAAATATAGAAATAGAACCTGATGAGTCCTTTAGCATGATATGTATGACTTCAAGGTTGACCACTTGATATTGTGGACAATTAAAGGACTCATCCCTAGGAAAGACTAATTCTCACTCTCTCGGCAGCCTCATTCGTGATCTGTAGTTATTTTTCTAAGGCTGGGGTGTCATTTGCCACTTCTATTTTATGGTGGCTCTTGGTGTTGATATTGCACAAGTCTTATTTGGGTGATCATGTTGTTGGGATATCATGGGTATAACTTCCATGTGATTTCTAGGAGACACAATCTCATAGCCAATTTTGTGGTCCCCAGGCTCTTAGGATGTTTCTTCCCCTTCTTCTCCAATGTTCCCTGAGCCTTAGGCACAGAAGTTATGTTGTAAATGGACCCTTCTCATCTGGGCAATGAACAATCAGTTGATCTCTACGTTTTGGCCACTTCATGGTATTTTGTAATAGTCTTGGTGAGCTGCAAAAGGGATCTTCTTTAATAAGGGGTAAAAGCTACACTTATCTGTGAATGTAAGTTCAGAAATTCTCCTGGTCTAATAAAGTGACATTAATAGCTTTGCTGTTAAGACCTATGACCTCACTGGCCCCAGGTAGTTGGCCACATTTCCAGCACCAGGCATGATTTTTCTTCCTGTTGACCAGGACCTAAATTTCACAGCTGTTGGTTACTGCCAAGATATAAGTGCCACTACTGCACTCTTAGGGATATCTTGCTGGCTGATGATTATGTTTCATAGATCGCAGCTGGATATGACTGCTTTTCTTCCTTGGCAGCTTGCATAGCACCTTCTGGAATATATGAAAGCTAGACCTGAGGGAGAAGACTTTCAGGTTAGGTCCTATGTCTGAAGTGTCTGAGGTGTGTATCTCCATCAAGGGATGTACCTTAAACCTTTGGGAGGCAGTGGAAATAGCCTATGTTGTTTTGAGACTCTCTTGGATTCTCTTGGCCAACAACTAGACAGAAGGTTTCTCATGTCTGGTGCTGGGCTTGTGTCATATGGTCTATGGCTCTTGAGGAGTCATTGTTGTCAGGACTTGGATTGCTGAAGGCAAAACCTTTATTAAGAAATTATTCCAGGGGCTATACATATGGTTCATCGGTTAAAGCCACTGACTGCTCTTCCAGATGACCTGGGTTTCACTCCCAGCATCCACATGTAGGCTTACAACCATCTGTAGTTACAGTCCCAAGAGTTCTGATGCTGTCTTCTGGCCTCCATGGGCACCACACACATGTGGCACATAGAGATACATGCAGGCAAAACATCTCTATGCATATCAATAACATTTTTAAAGAGGAATGACGTCGGCCTCTGTATCACTGGGATAACCTGTGCCTGCCCTGTGCCTGCCCTTCAGTTCATAGCTCTCAGCACATAGAAAAAAAAAAAATCACTTTGCAGATGCATTTGTAGGGAGGGACTTCCTGGCTGTCAGCTCTTTTAAATGATAATAGACAAGAACACCTAGGTTACATAGTGATCAACATTTTAACGATGACCATGTCCACTTATGTTCTCATAAAACATCATTTGTTTTGTGCAAAATCTCCATGTTCTAATTCTTAAGGGAATTGTGTTGTTTTAATTAGGCAAGAACATTAAACAGCTTCAAAGGCAAAAAAAAAAAAAAAAAAAAAAACCACAGTTACCCTGACCCGGGTGTCTACATCATCCTCAGAACTGGACAGCTGTATTTGCTTGCCCTCCACCAACCAAAGTCAGTGTTAAGTGATTTCACAAGCACAACCCAGTTTTCTGAGAAACAACTCTGATTTGCTGCATCTGGTATTTTTATGCCTCCAGATCTTCCCTCCACATCATTCTAGTTTCTCATACTCCATAAGGAGGGCTCTTGGCAGCCTAAGCTTCGTCGGCTGAGGCCTTTCCATAGTCTGGCATCTGCAGGGACAGTATCTCAGGCCACAATAATCATCTCTCCCTTATGTTTCAGCTATCTTCTACCACACCTCCTTCCATCAAAACCTGGGCTGGACACCCACAGTATGAGGCACCCAATGGCTAACACCATCCAGCGGGTGTTTAAGATGAGCTTCGTGCCCGTTGGCTTCTGGCAAAGGTTCATAGCACGGATGCTGATCAGCTTGGCTGAGATGGACCTGCAGGTAGCTCCTGAGAGGGGAAGGCATGGGGATGAATGGGCTTCTAACCCACACTCTTGAAGGAAAAACTAAAACTTCACTGCTAGAGGGACCTAACTGAAAGTTTCCCTCTTGCAGTAATATGACTGATGCAGGTTCAAGAGGCAAATATAGCATGAATCCATTGGCCTAGGTTGGGAATACTAAGTTTATACCTATATGTCTTAAATTACACCCTCCTGGAGTTATGGTCCTAAATGTTAGCCATTAAGTCACCAGGGAACTTATTCTAGTAGAAGCAGGGTATCCCACCAGCAGTTATGAGCTGGGCCAAGAACTAGCATCTTAAATCATGACCCAGGGCCATGATTTCATGATCTTGCTATTCTAACTATACACTTCAACATACCCGAAAGGGGTCTCTAATTGACACAGCATCTCTCAGATCACCCAAATTTAAAATCTTGGTTGTAAGCACCCATGCCTAAGTATCATTATAAGGACAACTTACAGGGATTGGTTCTCTCCTCCCATCATATGGGCCCCGGGGACCAAACTCAGGTTGTCAGGCTTAGTGGCAAGCGTATATACTGAGCCATATCACTGGAGAATCTAAGAATTGGAGTTAGATATGCATCCCATGCCCAGCTTGTATCATCTAGGCTTTGTAAAGCTTCCTGGTGATGCTATTTAGCAGCCAAGTGTGGAGCCGTTGCTGGAAATCATTCACTTGCTTTGGTCACAATGAAGAGCTAACCCATGGATTATGTTCTGTGAGTCCAGCCAGAGTTGTGGAAAGGCAGCCCAACTGTCAATCAACAACCCTAACACAGAAGTAATATTTGCCTAGAGCAGTAGTTCTCAAAGTAGGGTTCCCAGACCAGCAAAATTGACCTCACCAGAGATTCTGTGAGAGATACTGATTGTCAAGCCCCAGCCCCAGATCTACCACCTCAGAAAGTTCAGGAGGGAGGCCAGCTATTTGTTATTGACAAGACCTCCAGGGGATCGTAACACATGTGAGTTCCTGGCATGCATTCCTTCTGTTGAATTGTTGGATCTTTTTGACATTGGTCTCTGCTTGAGTTTACTTTTGCCACCCTCTAATTAGAGCTCCCTTATTGAATTATAACTCCATGCCTCGGTAAAGATGGTCTTTGATCTTCCCATAAAATGGGAAGAAAAATAAACACACAAGCCTGAAAATCAATCAAAACTTGCAGCCTATGTTGTAGATTGGGAGGAGGGAGTTTCTTTATGATGCCAAAATGATGTGCTGGCTAACAGAGTGGGTGCTGGCATTGCCTCTCCTAGGGTTCCATCTGTCCCTCTGTCCTCCATTTGAACTGTGTCCTGCCGTGTTCTAAGTGGGAGGTCACTGAGCCCTCCGAGTGGGAGGCTGAGCTGGGGTGGGGGGTATGTAGCTGAGTGAGAGCAAACAACACTGTCTGAGAAATCAATGCAGAGTGAAATCCTGTTAAAATTCAGATGGAGGACAGAGGGGGAGAAGAGTTCAGCCTCAGCATTCATCAAAGACATGCAGATTCCCACAGCAATAGCTTCTCTATTTGTAGATCTGTCAGACCAACAAAGAGCCCAGCAAGATGCCTAGCCCTGGTAGGCAGTGGCCATGATCATAGTTTCTTCTTTTCCAAACTCACTATTCACCCAGAGCTTTAAAACTGTCAGACCCTGGACCAGGCATCCCACTGCTGAATTTTAAACCATGAAAATCAGCAAAATCTTGTATTTTTCATAGTCATAGTGTGATATTTTGGAGAGAGTGAAAGAGCCAACCGAGTAGAAAGAAAATGGTTGGAGAAATTACTATCATAGCCTTAGCAAAATGAATTTTAAATACGTTTTTAATGGTATAGTAACCCTGGGTTTTCAAAGTATACCTTGTTTTCCAGTGCTTGTGGTTCACACAAGAGCCTGGGGCATGATGGGCAAATCACTGAGCTATATCCCCAGGCCAAAGAGAGTGAAGAATGAGAAGCACAATAACAGCTTTTTTTTTTTTTTTTTTTACACATCTGTGTTGTAGGAAAAACTCTTGGACTCATACCTACCCAAATCTTAGTGTTCTTACTTCTGGATGTTAGGTGATGGTTTATTTTCTCTGTTACATGTTTTTGTCCTGTCTATATTATCTAATTAAATGTTCACTTGTGAAGTCAGGAAGGAAAGTGTTCAGAGAAGAACAGCCTATTTGTAATCGCTTAGAAAATCTGTTCCCAAGGTACCCTGGAGACCCTTCCAGATCATGTGACCTTTGACTTGGCAGCAGGGATGAGCAACAGGCGTGGGAGGCCCGGGTGGGAAAAATGCAGCAATTTATCAAGATGGGGCTGGGCTGGCCCCTCAAGCTCTGCACAAGGCTAGTGGGGAGCCCAGAATTCTTAAGCAGGGTCTTTTCTGTCTCTCTTTCAGCTTTTTGAAAACAAGAAGAACACAAAAAGCAGGAACCGGAAAGTCACGATTTACAGTTTTACAGGAAACCAGAGAAATCGCTGTAGCACATTCAGAGTCAAAAGAAATCAGACCATCTACTGGCAAGAAGGACTGCTGGTTACTTTTGATGGGGGCTACCTCAGGTGAGGACATCAGGGAGCCCACCTGCTGGGCCAGCATGGCACCCTATGTCCTGTGATAGCCCTGACAGTGCCCTTCCATTTGAGGTCAGAGTTCTGCTCCTGAAAAGGGTCTCTCATAATAGCTTGCTAGAAAGGAGAGAGACTCTCCCTGGGATTGTCCTGATGACCCCATCTTCCTACCCTCCCTCCACATCTTCTTTTGGATAGGCTGAAGGCAGCCACAGCCCTGGATTTGAGTTCATTCCAGTTAGGAGATCAAGGACAGCAAAAAGGTTGGTGATAAATACGGGTATACAAACAGAAGTCACCTCAATATTGTACAGGGCACATGGACCCTTAGGGTCCCTGATGGCAAAGTCTGTCCTTGAAAGCAGGAAAATCACCCCCAGCTCCTCAATAGTTTAGCAATGGGCATCTTATCATTTCTGGATTACAGTGTGGAATCCTCAGATGTGAACTGGAAAAAGAAAAAAAGCGGAGGGATTAAAATCATCTGCCAATCTGAAGTGAGGGACTTCTCGGCCATGGCTTTTATCACGGACCATGTCAACTCTTTGATTGATCAGTGGTTTCCTGGTAAGAGAATATTCTGGATCCAAGCCTTTGACCATGCTCATAGATAGGTATTTTAAGTTGGAATGAGCCTGTCTCTTTGAGAAAGCAAAGCTGCCACCAGGATTCAGCTCTTTGCCCGGGAACCCTAGGCTCCATAGGAGTCCTGCTCAGGGCTGAGAAGGGAAGTGCTCTGGGAACAGTGGACCTATAGGAGATGGGACAGAGAGAATGAGGCTCCTGGCTGCCTACAATACATGAGGGAGGTCTCTGGGTCCCACACATGGCCCAAAGACATACTTGGTGTGAGCCACACAAATGTCTCATGTAAGTTGAAGATGTATGCACTCTTGATATCAGGAGGACCCAAATGTGGAGGTCTGTCCTTGGTGTGGGGACAGTGAGGGAGGAGGTCATCACTGCAGTGACCTTTTCTTCTTCTGTGTGTCCCTACTCATCCTGGTGGTGATCAAGCCACCCACACAGGTTTTCTCAGACAGACTCTGTGTCTCCTTTCCCCACTAACAGATTATCCAAAGCAAATACTTTTTGAAATAAACCTCTTGGGGTCCTCTGTTTTGCTACTGGGGTGGACAGAGAGCAGACATCAGGGAAAAGGCTGGAGGTGGGCAGCAGGGGGGCAGCTGTGGGGAGGAGTTGCTGAGGGAGTGCTCCCACCCCATAGAAGCCTCTGGAAACCAGAGGCCAAAGAGTAGAGGGTGAATTCAGGATACCCTATTTGTCACACAGGCCTCAAGACCTGGTCTACTCACCTGCCCCACAGCCTTCTATCCCAGGAAGACAACAGGGCTTAAGGATGTGGCCAGATGCCACTGGATACACATTCCAGACATGGAGGCTGGCTTCTTGGCATGTTGCTCCAAAGAGTGACCAGCATGGAAAGTGGCTTAGGTTGAGGTTTATTCTCAGAGGAAACTAACCTGTGTGTGTGAGTCAAGATGGCTAAAAGTGGGGAGGGCAAGGCCTGTATCAACTCTCTGGCCACTTTGCAGCTCCCTATCAGCCTGTGCTCCGCCTCAGTAGATGCTGGGGATTTGGCAGGAAGACCAAGTAGACAGTAATCTAAGACAGAAGAAACTTGGCCAAGCATTTGGGACAAGATGTTCTAGAGCCAGCACCCTGCGATAGTGGCCAAGAGTCCCTCACTGTGAATACCTGTGAGTGTCAGATATGTCCAGGATATCTAGGAATATACACTGTCTTATACAAAGCAGGTCACTGCCCTACCTCAGGATGCTTTCATGGGTGTTTCTTAGCACCTCCTAATGAGATGGACACAGAAATGCTATATCTTCTAACAGGTGGTGAATCTGTATCAAATGTCCAGCTTTCCTGAGATCTTTCATACTCAAATCTCCTGCACTGACCTTCCCCAGAGCGCTCCAGCAGGCCTTCTCTTTCTGCCTGTGGTTGGGATAATGGAGTTTTGCATGAGAGTAAAGTCCTCACCATTCTTGTCTCAGCCTTTCCAAAGGCTACAAGATACTTCTACTCTGCGTCTAGACCATGGTGTAACTCCTCCCCAGAAAATCCTTTGGGATCAACCATTTTACTTTCCAGAAAGAAGGCAAATATGGTTGGAAAATGCTGTAACCTCATCATTTGGGAAGCTGAGACCAGAGAATCCTGAGTTTCAAGCCCACCTCAGCTACATACAAACGCTGCCTTTAGATCAAAACCAAAGAAATAAGGTACCCCCAAATGGTACCAGATTTCTGGCTTGCTGGGGCCCCATGCAGGAGTATGAAAGATCACAGATGTAAAGGCAGCCAAGCCCAGGGTTGTAGGAAACTGCTCAGAGGATCCGTTCACATCCAGTTCATAGGAGTCATCTCTTTCTCTGTCCCTATTTAGCCCTGACAGCCACAGAAAGTGATGGGACACCACTTATGGAGCAGTATGTACCCTGTCCCGTCTGTGAGTCATCCTGGGCCCAGCATGATGATTCAAATGAGAAATCGGAGAGTGTGCAGTACTTTGATATGGAAGACTGTGTGTTGACGGCCATTGAGCGGGACTTCATCTCCTGCCCCAGACACCCAGAGCTCCCAGTGCCTCTGCAGGAGCTTGTCCCAGAGCTCTTCATGACGGACTTCCCAGCCAGGTGTGCTCCATGGTCCCTCCCAGGACAAGTAGCAGGATGTGTGACTCTCCTCCCAACTCACTGCATGGTGCACTAACCATGGGGCAGTAGTAACTGTTCCCACCAATCTCTCCTACCAGTCTCAGGTGACTTAGATCCCCATCCCAAGCTTCCTGAACAAAATCAGACCAATGGCTCTCCATCCGAGTCCTCAGCAGACCTTGCTGTACTTTCCCACCTTCTGTGAGCCCGTTGGCCTCTCTCGGATTCCCACTGTGTCGCCCCCTGGAGGACAGAAGATTGGCAAAGCTGTTCACTGACCTTTGTGGAAAGGGCACATTCCCACACCTGCAGCTTCCCCTTTCTCTTTTGAGCAAATGCTGATGCCCACTCCAGACACTCTTAACTCAGTTCTTCCAGCATATTCTATCTTTATTCTCCCAAGATGATAACTGGGGAGGACAACAGTGTGGAAAGGGACCTTGCTGGTCCTTTCCAAAAGGAAATGGCCACAAAATGTAAGTCCTCCATAAAACAGACCACCTTTAGTGGATGGGAACCCACACCTGTGACGTGGACTCCTGGGGACAGTTCTTTAATCATTTTGGAGCTGTGGTCTATGATCACAGCCAGTGGCATGTAATATCTGGTTTCTTTAAAAATTCTTCCTTCCTTCCTCCTCCTTCACATTTTTTCCCATTTTTCTGCATTCTTCTCAGTGTCCATGGGGCATTCTCTGAATGCACAACACTGTTTCTCCACATTCTGCTTCCAAGGATCTTTTGAATTTAAGATGAACGCATAAAACCCTGTGTCGATACCCAACACACAAAAAAAGAATAATTAATCAACAAAGGATACACCTCACCCAAGCTCAGTCTCGTGATGAATGTGGCAAGCCCCAGTCAGCTACAGAATGGCTTTTCTTTACTCCTGGGTTCTCCATGGGCAAGCACATGTGTATAAACATGGATCACATGTTTTGGAAGGTTCTAGGTTAGGCACTCCTAAAGTCTCAGACATTTTGTTTATATGACAAACCTTGTATCATTTATGCCTCAGCACAGAGACATTCACTAACTAGCAAGCTGCAGAATTCCCTCTGTGGCTTCTGGAAATCAGACTGGAAGGTCCTTGCTGCTTTCTATCTACTCTTGGGCACAGTAGGATTCTGAGATGAAGTTACCTGTTAGGAAGTGGAAAATCCCAACAGCCTGAACAGGAGTCTGTCCAGAGAGAGGCTCAGGATATCATGGAGGGGGTGGGGGTTGGCAGGCAGAGCTCTGCCCTGGGGCACCTACAGAGCTCTACACTTTCCAAGTTTAAATAAACCCACCCTAGCAGAACGCCCTACAAAGACCCATGGCACATCCCTGGTTCCCACAGCCCATGTTAGGTAGCTCCTACGTACCTGTATTTCCCAAGCAAGGATTTTATCAGGGCACATGAAAAGTACCCCCAAACTTTGTTCAGCCTGCAGTAGGTACAGGTAACATGACTGATCTCTATGTAGTCTGGTTAGTTACAAAGCCTATGCATGAAAGGTACAGAGAGCAAGTGTATTGGCAGGACCAGGAGGGTTTACAGTCACCCTTGGCCTGGATGGCAGGCACCTGGCACCGGTCCCTGATGAGGACCTGCATAGACCTCAGGGCAGTGGGCTGCCTTTCTCCTCCACATCCAGCCCTCCGTCTCTTCTTTGCTATGTTTTGTCTTTCATACCACTGTTTCTGAAGAAAGAGAATAGTCTCAGGAAATAAGAGGCTAAGGGATTCTGATACAGGTCCAGAGTCGGATGAAGAAAGATGCCTCTGCAAAGGGCCAGGTCCTGCATGCTAGCCTCACTATAGCCAAAGACTGCACTCCTATACCCATGAATCTCATTCTGTCTCATCTGCTATCTGAGCTTTGTGGGAGGCTCCAACTCTGCCCCACGCTCCTCAGCTTATTACTCCATAGCCATCAGGCCCAGAGGCTTCCACAGAAGGCTGAGGGGGTCAAGGGACAACAGCCATGTTTTCTAGAAGCCCAACAGAAATCGTTTTGCTTACTAAGCTCAGAGTAGACAGAGCAGCACAGTGGCTAAAACTCCCTGTGAAACCTTCGTCTCCAATTGTGGGGACACTAGCCCTATATGAGGGGATGATCTCACATGATAATAAGTAGAGGAAAAAGCTAAGCCAGCAGTATATAGTACACTGTATCCAGGGGGTGACAGCTCTGAACACACACACATAGGGAGGGATTCTTACTTCGTGCCACTGTGATCGCAGAGCTCCCTACGCCAGTCATCCCCAGCATCTCTCAAGGAGCTCCTGTGATGTGTCAACCACACAGAGGAGGAGACAAGACTGTACAGGCTGCCCAGGTTGACTGCCTACCATGTGGTAGGTCCGGGGTCAGTCCACAAGTGCCTTTAAACTGTCATTGTCCCTGATGGGAAACTCATCTGAGTCCAGGATACACTCCACCGGAGGTTGGAATCTAATCCTTGGGCTGTATGTACCACAGGCTCTTCCTGGAGAACAGCAAGCTGGAGCACACGGAGGGTGAGAGCAGCATCCTGGGCCAAGGTGGTAGTGGTACTGTCATCTACCGGGCCAGGTACCAGGGCCAGCCTGTGGCTGTGAAGAGATTCCACATCAAGAAGTTCAAGAATTCTCCTAATGCCCCAGCAGGTAAAGGAACTTTTTTCTTCAGATACGTGAACTCTCTTGCTTCCAACTCCAGACCACCTTAGAGGGGACAGAGGCCAGGCAGGAACCTGTAGCAAGAGGTGACGAGGACTAGGGGCCTCCTGTGAGGGGTGCAGCTCTGCTTTGTGTCTGGCCTGACAAGTTTGGGAGTACAGACTAGAGATCCAAGCTAAGTGAGACGTGGATGTTGTTACCTGTCTAGACAGCAGTGTGTGTTAGCAGAGACTACTCCAGTGATTTCTGTTTGCTTCATGCCCACTAAAGGCCAAGCACACATGGAAAGGGAAGAATCCACAGGGCAGAGCTCCTCCAGCATCTCTCATGCAAGCAGAAAGCTGGAAAATAAAATTTAGTTGGGGTTTTTTGGAGGGGCTGGTTTTGTTTTTTCTCTCTCCTGCCCCCCAGCTCCCAGATAAATACACTGAGACTTATTCTTATTTATAAATACCCGGTTTGTTTCTAGCCAGCTTTTCTAACTTAAATTATTCTGTTTCTTCTTAACTATGTTTTGCCTCTGGTCTCTTTACCTTCCTTTAGTCTATATATAACCTTCTTTCCTTCTCAGTCCAGGGCTGACTGTGGCTCTAGGTGGCTGGTCCCTGGCATTCGCCTCTCCTCCTTTTCTTTCTTTCTTCTTTTATTCTTGCTCTCTTTCTTTCTTAATTTAAATTTTTTTCACATACCCATCACTGTTCCCCTTCCCTCCCCCTCCCAGCCCTTCTACAGCCTCCTCCCCACCCCATCCCTCATCCATTCCCCAGGGAGGGCAAGGACTCCCAAGGTGAGTCAGTTGAGTCTGGTGTATCCAGTATCAAGGCTGAATTAGGTGTCCCTCTGTAGAAAATGGGCTCCAAGAAGCCAGTTCATGGACAAGAAATAAACTCTAGTCCTACTGAAAGAGGCTCCACAACCTGCCCATGCCATTAGACTGTCATCTACATTTGGAGATTAAGAAGGGAGGTAGATTTCCTTTTCTAACAAGCCCACTCCTGTGATAACCAACAGTCTTGAAATGGCTACATTAAGTTTTCTACACACAAACATTGGGAAAAGACATATTCTAACCATAGCACCAGATAGTGCTAAGCCCAGGCCACCTCACTCCAACCCCTTGTTCAGGACAGACTGCCAATGTAAGTTCTTTAGTAGAAGAAATAGAATCATAGAAAAATCACAAAGGAACTAGGAAGGAAGAAACCAATTTACTGTTCTTTGAAGGGAATGTTGGTTTCGGCACTGATCTAAACAGACTTAGCTAACATACCTCAGACAAACAAATGTACCCTGAAAGTCCTGGCCATGAGCTGAATATTAGAATTCAGTGGTCTCTCTATACTCAGCAATGACCATTAGAAAATAACAGCGGTAGCAGTAATGAAAAACATTTGGAACTATGATTAATCACAGTATCTGAATCCCAACTGGGCAACTTGACTAATGGAGTATCAGATGCACATGTGCTGAGCCACGACCAAGAAATGGAGCCATTGACACAAACGTCACTAATAAGTTAGGGCTGGTTTCTTCGAGGGCTTCATGAAGACTTCCCTGAGAAGAAGAAGTTGTCTGTGGGCTCAGGAAGCCAGCACATAGCTGGTCAGAGAAAAGACAGAACACTCACTAACTGGGGTAGGGATTAAGATCTTGTCCACCTTATAATAAAAAAATTAATTCTCAGTGGGTTAAAGAGCCAGTAGGAGAATGGACCCTTATCCTTATCTTTCAGAGCATGCTCAAGGTCTTGCGCAACCAAGGAGTGGACCACTAAGACTTTTATGGTGCCTGACTTTTAACTCCAGCAGTCCCCAACTTTAAAATCTGTAGGGAAGGAATGCAAACAGGAAATAAGACAGTGGCTATGTCTCACCTAGTGGTATCAGAGACAGATGATCCACTGTGGATTGGCCACAACCAGAGGTGCTATCCTGAGCCTTCAGGGTTTCCTACAGGCCATCATATAAGAGATCCATGAATGTCAAGGGCAGTGGAGGAGCTTACAGCATGGCTGAATTTCACTCATCCCTGTTATAGACCTTTCTCCTCTAATGTGAATGTCATAGGCCAATAGCCGTGGACAAATGTCTCACCAGCTAATGATAATGATGGTGGATCCCACCTTCAGTGGTCCTAGCTACTTGGTAAGGAATAAGGTAACTTGTAGTTCATTCCAAATAGTTTCTGAGCCAGGCTTTGAACAAGATAAGCCGATGCAAAGAAAATAAGGTCACTGGTACCTCCAAGTGAATGACAGCTGAATGGCTGAGGCGAAGGGCAGTCTCTGAGCCAGCCCTGTGGAAGTCCTCCCTTGAGGGAGACAGATGGGACTCAATGAGTACCCAGCAACTGTCACAAATGGCAAGTCACATTAGCTCTTGAGAAAGAAGAGGCTTGGTGCTGCCATTGTATCAGGAAGACACAGCTCAACAATAGCCTGAGGACCCTGCTTTGAGGTCCTTGAATACAGCACAGAAAAGAGCTTCAGGATGAGTCACAATGAAGCAAAGTTACCAAGTCTTTATAAAGACAGAGGTGGTACACATTATATGGGGGGGCATGACAACACACGGGCAGACAGATGACCACAAGACACACACAACACACAAGCACACATAGATGGATGGACAGACAGATAGATGGAACCCTGAGACACAGGTGTGGCCACTCAAAAGAGTCTGCCCATAAGTGCCACTGTGTGTATGTGTCCAATTTGTATCTGAAATTTAGAACCAAGTTCAAAAATTAAGCAAAATTTAATATTAAATTAAAAAATAGGATCCAGCTCACCTATTTCTCCCATCTTCAAGACTCTGCTTGTCAAGGAAATTGCTGGTGCTTTCGGGAACTTGTTGAGGGTTAGTGTTGAGAGAGGGTACTGAGGTAGGTAAACTACAAGGTCTTACACATTCTGTCTCCAGGCAAGCAGAGTTCTTTTGGTGATTTGAGCACTCCATTTAGAAGTGCTGTTTAGGAATGGGAAAATGTCCCTGAAGTCACTCTGGGTGGTTCTGTCAGTTGCATTGAAGTTTTGGGTCCCCAGTTTGAGGGGAAGTAGCCAGACTCAGAGTGAGGATATCCCTTCTGTTGCCCTGACACTTGCCTCAACCTCACCCTTTAGGGCCAAGTCCTAGCTGATAGTCTTACAATCCCTCATAGGGTGTGTACTTTAAAATATAGCCCTGTCTGACCTTACCCAAGTCCCTGTAGGTATGGCAGGTCCCCTGTGTCATGTGGCCCTTAGGAGACAAGCTGTCTGGCCTAGCCCTGACCTGAGTCTAGCTTGCCTTAGGTCCCACAGGGAGGCCCATACTCTGCAACTGCTGTTCTCCCTAGATAGCTGATGGCCTGCTTTGTCCTGCAGACACCATGCTGAGACACCTGAGAGCCATGGATGCCATGAAGAACTTCTCAGATTTCCGGCAGGAGGCCAGCATGTTGCATGCTTTGCAGCATCCCTGCATCGTATCCCTCATTGGCATCAGCATCCACCCACTCTGTTTCGCCCTGGAGCTAGCCCCACTGAGCAGCCTTAACACTGTGCTATCTGAGAATGCCAAAGGTACCACCATCTTAGAATATTTCACAGGGAAATGCCTACTGTCTTCTGGGAGGCCAGCAGAGCCCAAGTGCAGGACAGGCTTCTGGAAAACCATGGGTCCAGTAGTTTCGCCCTACATCACATGTCTAACTTGGTTGCAAAAGCAGAGCTGTGGGTGGCTTCAGTGAGCCAGGGTATGCCCAGCCCCAGACAGAGCAGGTACCAACTCCAAATAGGATGTGTTGGGGGAGCCCAAAACCTCACACTTTGGGGTCAGGCAGGAGCAAATTTCAAATCCTATAGGAGGAGGAAAACTTCACCAACTGGAAGCCTTAGATGAGGCAGCACCATTGGCCCAAGAGATAGCAGCTGGCACCTCAAGCCCCAGCTGCATCACTAAGTATGCAGCACTATAGCCACATGTACACACTGGGCACCCTTCTGCCATATTTATTCCTCAAAGAATCTTTAAAAGAATTCTCCTGAAGGAATGGGTAATTACCCCAAAACTGCTACCAGAGTGGGTGAGGGCTGCTGCCATTAAGAGAGAACTGTTGTTAAACCAGACACTTCTCAACCGCAGTGAGAATGGAAAAGATTTGGGGAGTTTCTGTACCTTTAGTTTGTCCTTGACAGCAGGACAGGGTTGGCTTGAGATGAGTTCAAGAGTGCTGGAATCTTTTAATAAAAACACCTGCAGCTTCCCATGTGCTCTACCATGAAAGGACCTCTAAGAGTGGAAATCTCTATCCTAAACGCCTACTATTTCACTTAAAGTCATTCTCTATGCCCTCTGGCATCTAGCATGAAGAAGAGTGAGGATGTATCCATGGAATTTAAAGTATTAGGGATGTGTTAGTCAGTTTTCTGTCACTTTGACGAAATGCCTGAGATAAGCAACTTATGAGAAAGAAAGGTTTGTTTGGCTCAAGGTTTTAGAGATGTCAGTCCGCAATCAATTGGCCTTATCCGTTGGGTCTGTGGTTATGTAGTACATTATGATTGGTCATATAACAGAAAAGGCTGCTAATATCATGCCACCTGGGAGGTTAAGAAAGGAGAAAGGGTAGCATCCCAGTGGTTCTTCCAAGGCCATGTCCCCAATGACCTCACTTCTATCTGTGTGGCCTGTCTTAGCTAAGGTTTCTATTGCTGGGACCAAAAGCAACCCGGGAAGGAGAAGGCTTATTTCAGCTTACATCTTGTCATTCTTCATCTTATGGAACTCAAGGCAGAAACCTGGTGGCAGGAACTGCTGCAGAAGCCATGGAGGAACACTGCTTATGAGATTGCTCAGCCTGTTCTCCTATCTAACCCAGGACCACCTGCCCAGGATGAGACCACCTAGTGTGGGTTCATAAACAACAAGCTTGTTCACAGGCCAGTCTGGTGGGGCCTTTTTCCAAAGTAAGATTCTCTCTTCCAAACTGACTCTATCTTGTGTCAAGTTGACATAAAACTAGCCAGCACCAGGCTCCACCTCTGAAAGGTCTCATTACTTTCCAATAGTGCCATATAAGCCAACCCTTTAACCCCAATCAAAAAGTAGAGAAAAATGAAAGCTATTCTAGAATGCTACTTTGATTCGATCTTAAGTTTGATAAATTTGACCATAATGTAAGTACTGTTTTCTTTGCAAGATTCTTCCTTTATGCCCCTGGGACATATGCTCACCCAAAAAATAGCCTACCAGATTGCTTCAGGCCTGGCCTACTTGCACAAGAAGAACATCATCTTTTGTGACCTCAAGTCAGACAACATCCTGGTATGGTCCCTGAGTGTCAAGGATCATGTCAACATCAAGCTTTCCGACTACGGCATCTCACGGCAATCCTTTCACGAGGGTGCCCTGGGAGTAGAGGGCACCCCTGGCTACCAGGCTCCAGAGATCAGGCCTCGCATTGTGTATGATGAGAAGGTATCTGCCTGCCACCCCCCCCCCAAAAACCCAGCTGTGCAGAGCAGGAGCCCTGGTCCTATGAGAAGACTGATAGGCAATCCTGGGACTCTGGGCTCCCTCCCTCCAGTGTGTGTTTGCCTCTCTCCTATGTTCATTGAGGAAGATTTGGTCTCTGACTAGAAGGTGCTTGTGGTCAGCTTGTTAAAATGCTGACCTGTCCTGAGCTTTAGATCATTTCTTGTTTTTGATTTGTTGTTGTTGTTTTAGTTTGTGTATGTGCGTGCACATACATATGCAGGACCCATCCATCAACATTAGTGTCTTCCTGTCACACACACCCCCACACACAGTGTTTTAAAATAGTCTCTCACTGACCCTGGAGCTAGCTCACTGATTGATTGACTAGACTTGTTGACCAATGAGCTCCTGGGATCCTCCTGGTTCCACCTCCCAGTGTTGGGATTCTAGACACATTGGCTTTTATGTAGGTATTGGAGATCTGAACATAGACCTTCATGTTTTCACAGAAGGCACATTACCTACTGAGCCATCTCTCCAGCCATAGCTTCACACTTCTGTAACTTTGATTCACAAATATCATATACTATAAACTGTGGGCAAAGAGTGTGGGACAGAAATGTATCTGCATTTAGATCCTGACTGTCACATTAGCACAGAGTATGGGGACTGCAGGGCACTCTTGAGAAGAAGCACAGATAAAGGTGGTAGAAGTTCCTGGTACCACAGGGTGCTAGGTAAATGCCAAGCCAGGAGAAAATGAGTGTAGCTTCCCAGGTAGCTGTGCAGCCAGCTGCGCCCTGGACGGGGCTGAGTCCAGAGAGCTACTCAGTAGATGTGTGTCATGCCAGCTTATTCATTCTCATTCACCTTTCTCCTGACTCCAACTTATTTTTTATTATATTTATTGACTTATGTATTTATTTAGAGTGAACCTGTATAGAAATCGGTAGGCAACTTGCAGGAGTTAGTGCTAGCCTTCCACAATATGAGTTTTGGGAAGTTTCAAACTTACTTCATCAGACTTAGCAGCAGATGCCTTTACCGGCTGAGTCACCGCCTCACTAGCTCTCTGATTTTTTGTTAGCACATTATTTTCAGATGGGTCCTGGACCTTGAGAATGACAAGCATGCATGGGTTAACTCAGCACCTGTGGCTGTCGCCCAAGTTAGAAAAGGGCAAACCAAAGCAACAGAAGTGAGCAGCTTCTCTGTAGCTGGGACCCAGACAAGGTGTTCACCCGAGAGGTGTCACATTAAAAACTGCCAACTCTATCTCAGGTATTCTCTTGTGAAAGACATTTCCCAACATATATGGCGATCTATGTAACTCTTTTCTTGCTGGATCTTTCAATGAAATTTAAAATGAGAAAGCAAAAGAGTGGCAATCTAGGAGACTCGCCTCCCCTTTTTACGAGTTTCAGATAAAGCCCTCTGGTGTCTTGGTTTTAGCGCCCTTAATTGGTGTCTGGCATTAGCAATTTCTGTGTGTATGCCTACAATATGGATTGACAAATGGATGGATGGGAAGACACATAAATAATACAGGAGGAAGAAAGGATAAATGGAGGGGTAGGTGGACAGAAGGACAGGGGTGATGGCTGACTGGATGTTTGAACAGATCAGGTAATGGGTGGACTGATGACAGTCTCCCTTTGGGGAGAACCTATGCTTTCTTTATCTAATTGTACCTTCTGGTTCCTTCCTCCTCGGGGCCAGCTCTCTAGAGACCTAACTTGGCTTGCCTTCTTGCCCAGGTAGATATGTTCTCCTATGGGATGGTTCTGTATGAGCTGCTGTCAGGACAGCGTCCTGCACTGGGCCACCACCAACTTCAGATTGCCAAGAAGCTGTCCAAAGGCATCCGCCCAGTTCTGGGGCGGCCAGAGGAAGTGCAGTTCCATCGACTCCAGGCGCTCATGATGGAGTGCTGGGACACAAAGCCGGAGAAGGTACGTGGAAGAGCAGAACCTGGGCCTTCTTCCCCTGACAGCAGGGACTATGGGTCTCCAAAGCACATGTGTACTTGCTCACCCACCCTCCCTAAGGACAGCTGGGCTTTCCTCTCTGTTTGTCTCTTCTAGACAGAGCTTTAGTTTTCGTAATGTACCTCCCAGTCTTGATATGTATGCACATGTGCGAGCCTGCATGTCTGCCTGTCTGTCTGTCTGAGGAAAAGTTAGTTACCTTTTTCTCCCCAACTTGTGTACTTGGGGCCCGAAGTATTTAAAATTTTGAAGTTTTTCAGATTTTTACACTATTTACATGTTAGTTGAACATCCCCAAGCCAAATATCCAAACTCCAAAACGCTCTGAAATTGGAAACTTCTTGAATACTACTCAATTTGTCTACCATACCCACTGTGGCAATGTAGTTCCCATGGAAGAACAGAGGGAAGGCATGCATCTCTTTGGAAGCTTTGCTTGTGAGGAAGCAAGGACCCTGTTACATTATTAAAGACGACTCCTTGTTTGTCAGAAGAGGCTCCTACCATCAAGATTCACACTTATCAAATCAGATAGTTAATGCAGTGCATTATGAATACAATCGGAGACAGATCCCTTACAAGTTTATGATCCTAGGATTAAGGTGGGACACCATGGGCCTTTGACTCCAAGCCAACTGAGCCCATTACTGTGACCATGATCACCAGAGACTATGAGGGAGGGTGTTTTTTGGAGGGAGAGGGTGTTCTGAAGCCTTTTTAGTCTTGTGTTAGGCTAACCATAATGGGAAGATTCTCATACTCTCCTGGCTGGTGCCAGAGGAAGTGAGTGCATGGGGAAACTGCAATGCTGGGCTCACTAGGGACCTCTCTCCCACAGCGCCCGCTGGCCCTGTCTGTCGTGAGCCAGATGAAGGATCCAACCTTTGCCACCTTCATGTATATGCTGCCCTGTGGGAAGCAGTCAGACTTCTTTTCATCCCAGGGCCAGGAGTACACTGTGGTGTTCTGGGATGGGAAGGAGGAGTCCAGGTAATGTACTCTGCCTGTCCTTCCCTGCTTGTGTCTTGGGTGGCACTGGGAACAGAACAGCAGCGATACCAATGGTGCACATTATGTAGCAGACAGCAGAGCCAACGCCTGGTTAGAATATAATCAAGCATAGTTTTGAAGCTAAGGGAAGTAAAGAAAGAACTAGTTTAGGTGTGTCAGGAACCCAATTCCAGGGAGAGTGTTGCTTCAAGATGAAATTACTCACACTCTGCATTTGAAGGACATCAGATGATGCTGAAGGAGGACAAGTAAAGTCAGTGCAGCAGAGTGACAGAGGCAAGGGACCAGAGCCAAAGGTCACGCTCCAATAAGTGTCACCGGCCATCCCTCTCAGGTGTTGCTCTTTTTCATAGTGAAGTGGTGGGAAATGAAAACAGTGGGTTAAGATATCCCAGAAGAAAAGACAGAGCCCAAAGTGGTCACCCTGGGTCTGTGGAGCTAGGATGCCTGCAGAGCACTGCAAGCTCTGAAGAAACCCACCAGCCTGGCCACACAGCTATTGCTCCCAGACTGCAGAAGGCAGCTTACAAACCTGACTGTTTTGCCAGGAAGGAGAGAGAACAGGACTTGAGAGCCTTTCAAGGGAGCATTTATAGAGAAAGCCTATGGGCCTTGAGATCATAAAATGGGGAGAACACACAATGGCCCTAGAAAGCAAGAAAATTCCCAGCTAGATATGACCCAAGGTAGAGTAAGCTGGAGAGTTTGGAAAGGCCAGGGAGGCAACTGATGGTCAACACTGTGTGGCCCAGAGAGCAGCTGGTAGCGGAGAGCAAGGTGTCTGAGGCAGGATGAAAGGAAGTTCCACTGGGAAGGAAAAAGAATTCCTGAGACCCAGAGACAAGTGCATTGGAATGGGGGTAGCAGGAGCTGGAATCTCCATGGGATCAGGGTTTTGTGTGATGGCCTGCAGGATTGGCCAGTGCAGATTACCCCTCCTCCCAATGTGAGCGCTCTGAAGGCTAGAGCAGTCTCCAGATGGTGCCAGTAGAAAGCACTTGCAGGTGTTACAGTCTCAGGAGACTTAGACAGCCTGACACTTCAGTAGGGTGGGATTGGTGGAGTGAACACTGTAGTTTCCCTGGCGTCAGTCTGGTTGAAGTGTTGGTAGATCTTATGCTCTGAGGCTGACAGTGGATAGGCATGGACAGGGGGATAGAATCCCCTATTTACAGTTCCATCTCTTGGAGAAGACTAAACCAAAGCCAGAGAAAAGTCATAGGTACCCCAAGATCTAGACATGATCTTTAAGGGTCAAGGGGAAGCAGCGTTCATCCAATGGCTGATTCTAGACCTGGGCCTGGAGCATTTGACACAGAAAAAGCAAGAAATCTGGTAGGTTTCTGGGAGTATATTTATTCTTGGGACTCCAGAGCCAACCTAGTCTGTGGATGCTGGGACAGACCCTCCTTCATCTACCTGAGGACGCTTGCTTTGTCCTTTGTCTCAGACACAAGCAGGAGTGTCTACACCTGGGATCCAAATCTTTAAAACATGAGCCTGTGACAGACCCCTTATATTTAAAGGACTACATCTCTTCTAAGGCCATTGCACCAGCCTTGGGAAGGAGGTAGCCACTGGCTACCTGGAACTGACCATGACTTCTTGCCAACCACAGGAATTACACAGTGGTCAACACAGAGAAGGGCCTTCTGGAAGTACAGAGGATGCCCTGTCCTGGGATGAAGCTGAGCTGCCAGCTCAAGATCCAGAGCTCAGTGTGGATAGCCACCGAGGTAACTGCCAGCCTGAGGGCCCATGTCAGGGTAGACTTTGAGGGATCCAATTTGTAAAAATACAAGGTTTCCAGGTCACCTTGACTATCAGGTAACCCCATGTTGTCCCTGAGCAGTCTATCGAACAATGTCATCAGTCCTGTGTGATAAGTCACCAGGAGAACTGCTCCCAACTCCTGCTCACCACCAGCTGGCAGTTAGGATTCAGAGTGGTAAGGACAGGTGGATCCTCTCAGCAAGCGAAACTGGCTATGTTGTGGTGTGACCTGTTTCTTTATATGTGAGTGCCACAGACCACAGTTCATCCCTGAAGACCTTCGGGCTCCATATCCATTGGAATTCCAACCCAAGTAGCTCTCTTGTGAAAATCCAAATCACATGCTCTGGGGTTATGATCATTGCAGTTCATCTACATGACTATTTGAAAGGCTAAATATGTATGATCTCTTAAAATACCCATGTTATTGAGACCTCAAGAACAAAGAATTTGTTCTAAGAGAATACACAAAAAGAGATCTCTAAGAATGTCTATCCCAATGTAATTCTTAGTAGCAACAACCAATTCACTAAATATGTTCAAAGGTAAAGGACAGAGGAGTTGACGCTGTATTGATCCTAAAAGTAGAGAGAGGGCTCCTATGGCACAGTATCACTGTGTTGTGACCCCACTTTGATAGTGACGCGCTCATGCGCACCCATAGCAAGCTTCTGAGATGTCATGTCCCTCATTCCTAAGGACTATCTGTGAGTTAATTTGCTTCAAGACTACACTTTTCAAAGTTTCTATAAAAAACAGAATTTGCTGAGCAGTGGTGGCACACACCTTTGATTCTAGCACTCAGGAGGAAGAGGCAGGCAGATCTCTGTGAGTTTGATCTACAGAGTGAGTTCCAGGACAGCCAGAGCTACACAAAGAAACCCTGTCTCAAGCAAACAAAAAACAGAAATAAAAAACCAAGCAAAATGCTGCCTTTTTAAGGCACAAAGGGACTCTGCAGGCTGAAAACGTACTGCTAGGGCATACCAGTCACTTTCTTCTTTGGCTCTTACAGTAGGCTCGTCTCCTTTTGCAGGATCAGAAAATCTATATCTACAGTCTTAAAGGCATGTGCCCATTAAGCATGCCCCAGCAGGCCCTGGATACCCCGGCCGTTGTCACTTGCTTCTTGGCAGTGCCTGTTATTAAAAAGGTAAGGTGGGTCGGTTACCCTATGTGGAAGACTTCTCTTCCTGGGGACGATGGATTAAGCGAGGGACAGTGAAGCCATACCTGGACCACTTTGCCTAGGTCACAGTTGGCTTTAGAGACACAGGTGACCATCATTAACATGGAGTGCCTACTGTCCATAAGCAAATGCCAGAGCCCCTGACTCAGATGAAGTTCATGTTGATGTTAATGATGAAGCAAGCTGTTGGTCCTCTGAATAGAGATACCAGGAGCTTTTTCCCAGCTGCGTTGGTACTGCCTTTCCTGGTTACCGGGGCAGCTGGTTCCCTTCTGTGTGTGTCTGCCTCCTCTCCAAGACTCAACATTGCCCAGCATTGTCTGGCAGACCCACTTCCTCACCCTCCTAACCCATCCACTGAGTACTCCCCAGCCCTAGGCTAAGCCAGCTCCATGGCATCTTGACATTAAATCCAGCCTCACCAGGGCCATCCAGGTGACTACACTGGCCCTGGGACTTCTCTTTCTAACAGCAGATGCAGGGGCTCTGCTTTCCCGCTGTGTCCAGGAGCAGCCCTCCTGGTGAACTGTCAGGACCCAGAGCCATGACCCCCTCCTCTGAGAAGTTGTGTGGCATTTCCTGCTCTCCCAGGTTCTGCTGCCCTCCATGGATCCAGCCAGAAAGGCTAGGAGGGGCCTGTGGATGGCAAGGGTGCTCTCCTCCACTGCATAAGGAGCACTTCCTTGCACCACTTTTTAAAATATGCTGACTCTCTTTGCGTGATATCCATTTGTCTATATACTATGAGGATGATAATAGTAATGAAATAGGCCTCTGGCCCTATGGATTCCACAGTTCAAGGCCGGGCACTTGGCAACGAAGTTACTGTGACTTTCTGATAGTTCCCAAATCTGTGGGCTCTTCGTACTACTCTATTTTCATTTTTTTATAAAAGGAAAAGGGGGAGATGCAAAAGAGGTATGAAATGAACCTTAGAGTCACTTATGGCTATTGCCCTAGGGGCCGGCCTGGGCAGCTGGGATCTCCCTGCACAGAACCCAGGAGAACTGCACACAAAGCATTATTGAAGGACCCTGACAGCCAGAGCCCCAGGCAGGGTGCGCCTCCTGCCTGAGTCCGGAGAAGAAAGCAGGCTGTGTGTGAGCCTCCCGTGTATAGTGCCTGCCTGCCTGCCTGCCCCCATGGAGGTCGTCCTGCAGAGGCCACACAGGGCAGACCCATGCGTTTTTTGCACAAGCATGCTCACATCTAGCCAGACGTGGTGTTCCTCATGCTGGCCAGTGGAGCCAGGATCCAGAAAGACTTATGGCCTGTTTGTTCTGGCTGCTTTATTGACCTAAATCCTGAAGACAGATTTTGAGAAACTTTCTTAGGGCTCTCTACTATGGACAGTGAGAGGCCACTCACTCCACTACCCTCAACAGCCAGCCCACCCCTCTACACACACACACACACACACACACACACACACACACACACACACCCCAACTCCCAACAAAGTGGCTTTCTGCTATTACCCCTGGTTGAAACAAGGCTGAGGTCATGTTCTATCCTGAGCTCTGACTTGGTTTTGGGGCTCTTTCTCTGCCCCACTGCACCCTGTGTCTGCTCAGGGAGATGCCCTGGGAAGCCTGTATTTGGCTTTATACCTACAACCTTGACCTCTGCCTAGTGACCTCTGGTGGGTGGCTACCCAGAAAATCGTGCTTTGTGTTAAGTCAAAGTCCTCAGTAGTGTGAGTATAGGCTTTTCAGAGTGTGTGCGGGGGCACGTGGAGCTAAGACATGCCTGTAGGGGATTAAATTAGAAGCTGTTTATTCTAGAAGCATATGTTGTCTATTTGATGGGAACAATGAGTCCAGGACCACAAAGGTGAAAGAGACTTAGCCTTTCCTAAGCCAGTTCAGTGCCAAGGTGGCAATGGTAGGCACAGAGATCTGGGCCCTGCTTTTCTGGAGCAGTCTACCTCGTGTGGGCAGCAAACAGAGTTCCTCATGCCCACAACAGCTGCCGTGTTAATAGGCTGTTTACAATAGGGAAGACATTCTGCCCTGCCTTTCAGTAAGAATTTCAAAGTATCCAGGAAAAGCAGCTTCCTGCTGCTCATGTGGCCAGGTATCAGCCCCAGGTAGTGGTACCCTTGCTAGATGTTCTCAGTACTGTGGGCACAGTTTCTCCCTAGCTCTGCTGGGGCAAGGTTACAACTTGTCTAAGCATAGGCCTGAGAATCATGAGCAGATGAGCATCTCAAAGGCTTTACTTCTCTAAGGCAGTAAAGGAAAACCATGTGCCCACTTGAGGCACATATGGAGATGAGCCCAGTGTCTGCAGTCTCTCTCCCAGAATGTGCGACATGAAAGAGCATCATGTGTCCCTGTCCCCTCTCCACAGAACTCCTTTCTGGTGCTAGCTGGCCTGGCTGATGGACTTGTGGCTGTGTTTCCTGTGGTACGGGGCAACCCAAAAGAAAGCTGTTCCTACTTGTGCTCACACACAGCCAATAGATCCAAGTTCTGTATACCAGATGAAGACTCACGACAGAACCCCTACCCAGTGAAAGCGATGGAGGTTGTCAACAGTGGGTCTGAAGTCTGGTACAGCAATGGACCTGGCCTCCTCATCATCGACTGCACAGTCCTGGACATCAGCAGGCGACTGGAACCCTATGCAGCCCCTTCCATGGTTACATCACTTGTGTGCAGCTCAGACTGCAGAGGGGAAGAGGTGGTCTGGTGCCTAGATGACAAGGCCAATTCCTTAGTGATGTATCATTCAACCACCTACCAGTTATGTGCTCGCTACTTCTGTGGGGACCCCAGTCCTCTCAGGGACATGTTTCCTGTGCAGCCCTCAGTCCCAGAAGCCTCAGGCAGTAGCCACATAATCACCTCAAAGGATCCTGAGGAAGAGTGCATTGCAGATGTGAGCATCATGTACAGTGAAGAGCTGGGCATGCAGATCCTGACCCACCAGGACTCACTCACTGACTACTGTTCCATGTCTTCGTATTCCTCGTCCCCACCTCACCGAGATCCCAAGTCCCCTTCCAGTGTGCCCAGCTCCCTAACCAGCTATTCCAGTGTACCTTTATCTACGGATTATGAAGACCCAGAAAGGCCCAGTGTTGCCTCTGACAGATCTGAGCATGACCTGACCCCCATGAATGGGGAGACATTCAGCCAACACCTACAGGCTGTAAAGGTCCTTGCAGTCAAAGACCTCATTTGGATCCCCAGGTAAGTTTTTTGATGTAGGACTGCTCTTTCTGAGCTGCCCAATGCGCTTGCTTTGGGGCTGAGGTAAGTGGAACTTATGGCTTCTTAAAAGATTCCCAAATCCTTCAGTGTGGTTCTCCCCAAAAGGCTTTGCCATTCAGTTTTTAAATTTGGGGGTGATCTATCAGCAAATCTAAGAATGTCCATACAGAAGCTCATCTGTCTATCAGAAACGTTGAGGGGCCACAAACAAGAACCATGCTCAGATTCCCTATAGAAGGTCCTCTCCTGGTCACACCGACTCCACACTCTTGCTCCCTTCACAAATACTTCAGGCTCTTGACCTACCTGTACACTGGTCCTATACCCACGGGAGAGTACAGCTTTCTAAACTTTTCCTCTTCCTGGATTTGGTTCCTTAGGCATGGCGGAGATATCATTGTTATTGGCCTGGAGAAGAATTCAGGTACCCAGCGGGGCAGAGTCATTGCTGTCTTAAAAGCCCGAGAACTGGCCTCACACGGGTAAGACTCAAAGAACCATTCCATAGGGCCCAGGGGAGGGGTGGGGAGAGCTCAGAGCTAACTAACATGTCTACCAGATAGTACAGCAGCCCTGCTACCCCTTGTTCTCACAAAGAAGCATGTAGCTACACCAGTGTGGTCATAAGGGAAAACAGAAGCAAGGTGGGGTCCTCCAGGCAGCTTCTGGGGCTCAGTGTGACAGATGAATAGAACATCAGCCAATTGCCCAAGGATATCTTTTTCGGGGGTGTCAGGGTAGCTGCAGATCAAGTATCTTGCCAACGGTGTGTCTCCAGGGCCAGATTTGGCTATGTTTGAATGATGGTTCCTCTAAATGACTCACTGTTCTTCCTGCCAAACAGAAGAACCATATCAGAGACCCACCAGCCCATGAAGTACCAAATAGGTCCAGGTGACACAATCACACTCTGCTATTGCCCTCTCTAAACCCGAGAGTGTGACTCAATACTAATCTGCAGTGAGTACCACTAGGAAACTGCTGTGGGAATATCTAAGTTAGACGCCAGTTCAGAGCACAGTCTTCAAAGCCAAGGGAATGGGAGCCTGGTGTTAAGCCAGAGTTCATGGCCATGTTTATCCCCCACCCTGAAGCTCCCCATGAAAAGTCCTGAATTCAAACATGTGTGCACTATATCTCACATCATACAGTGCATGCTGGAAGCCTATGCTGTCACTTGTACTTGGGCAAAAGTTTTTATTCATCTTTAATATCATCACATAGTCCCATTCTACCCAAAGCAGAACAAGGTGTCAGTCACTAGTGACATTTCATGGTACTTTCAATCCTTTGCCTGCCAGCACTGAGATTTCTCAGTGAGTCCTGGAGCAGGGGATCTTCTCTGTGAGAAATTCTGGAAACAAGATCAGGCTTTGCTACTGAACCCTGACTGACCCGGTAAAAGAAAGCTTTGTGCTAAAGTAGTTCCCAGCTTCCAAGTTGGGCTTCTGGGAACAAACAGATCTTCAGAAGCCAGGTTGGTTGACCTTGGCAAGCCTTCTCTGAGTGAGTCTGGTATCTTTTTCTAGTCATACCCCCAGAGGCAGGCTTTATCAAGAGTCAGACACATTTGCTGGAAGGAGAAAGACCTGAGTTGGCCATCTCAAAAAGCGAGGAGGGATCAGAGAGTCTAGATATACTGGTGGAAGGAGCCTCAGTGTACAATGGGGCTCAGGCACTGGGCACAGCAGGGAGTAGTACAGCTAGATCCAGAGCAGGGACACCAGCCCACAGAGATAGATACCACCAGGGCAAGGAGGCTGCAGGGAGCCATCCACTGTGGCCTGAGTAGAAACACTGTGCACCCACAGACCATGCAAAACAGTCCACAACCTCAAAACAATGTGAGCAGGCTGGCTGGGAGCAGCGGGTGTTTAAGCTCTTCCTTGGAATTCCCTAAGTGTGTGAACAGAGTGAGAAGAGCCCCTCCACAAGTACACTGGAAAGTGTAGTTGCATCATGGGTCACTCTTTGATTTTTTTTTTTATTTTGGGGTACAGGAACATGTCACAGTGTGTATGTAGAGGTCAGAGGACAACTTTGTGAGGACTGGTTCCCTCCAGTTTTTACATGAGTTCCAAGAACTGAAATCAGGTCATCAAACTTACTTCACAGGGAGGCAAGCCCCTTAACCCACTGAACCATCTCTCTGACCTTTCATAGGTCATTCTTGGACAGTAATATTCAGCTGATAGTTTATTCTAGACACCAGAATTCCTAAGAAGTCATGGATGATGCCTGCTATACTTGTATCAGTGAATGGGGGGAGGGTATTCTCTTACAGTTAATGCTTAAAGTGTGAATTGATGTCCTTGGCCTTTTGTGGAACTTTATAAGACCTCAGCCCATAGGTCAGACCACAAGTAAGCACTAGGACCTTCAAGTATATTCTAGAGCAAGGCTGAGCTGTTTATGACATCCTCTTAGTAACTCCACCCCTTTCAAAATTATACATGAAGAGGGAGACCCTCCCTGACCTAGTGAAGACTCTTGTGGAGATTCTCAGATCCCATCTCTCTGCAGGGTCCTGGTGGATGCAGCGGTGGTGGCAAAGGACACTGTAGTGTGTGGCTTTGCAAATGAAAACACAGAGTGGTGCCTGGCTGTCTGGAGGGGCTGGGGCACCAGGGAATTTGACATCTTCTACCAGTCCTATGAGGAGCTGGGCCGGCTAGAGGCTTGTACACGCAAGAGAAGGTAATGCCTGTGGAAGGGCCTCCGTGTGGAGCCAGCAGGTCCAAGAAGCTGCCTAACCCCTCAGCTACAACCCTCCAAGGGCACAGAAGACAAACAGATCCTTTGCCAACCCTGTGCTAAGAAGGGCTGAGAAGCTGGTGCTTCTGGTGGTTTGAGAGTTCTCAGGTTCTATAGGGAGAGTTAGCAGCCCAAGGGAAGCTGCAGGGTCTGGTTGAGAGAAGCCTTCTCTTGCTTCTTCCACGGGCTTCTAGGAGCTCGAGAGAGTGACCCCATCCCAGGCCTTCCTGGCATAATGACTGGGCCTGTCCATTTTTATTGCCAGGCCTCAGATGGAATTACAGTAAGACTCTTGGTTGAGGGGCAGTTCAGGGCAAGGTGGGAGGAGGGCTGTGACCCCTAGCCCTCCTTTCCCAAGGACCCCAGGCTCTCAGCCTGTTTCACAAGGCTCTGAGTCCCTGGAGCATGGGGCCCAGCTTGGTCAAGCTGAGATCAAATCTCCTGCTTGGCAAGGGCTCTGTATGGAAAACCCCAGAAGGACCCTGAGCAGGCAGCATTGCCCAGCATTGGGGATGAATGGGTTCCTTCAAGAGTCACAGCCGGAAAGCTCGGTGAGAGGCCTACACCCCCACTACATTCTTCTCCCCCAACAAAAGGAAGGAGAAACCCAATCAGCAGGCCTGGAGAAAGGGCCTGTGTTTATAGCTTGGTAAAATAAACTTGGATGCAGCTGGAGCACAAGCTTTGTTTGTTTGCACATCATAATCTTGTTTATCACTTTAACAAATGAAGTAATATCTCAGTGGTTAGGCCTGGTTGTGAAATCCCATCGTATGGGACTTATACTGAGCTATGTATTTGCTAAACATTTACTGCCCACATGGACAGCAGATGATGAAAAGTGAAATTGTTAGTAGGGTGTATGAGTTCAACAGAGAACATTTTATAAATTCTGTGCACACATGTGCACACACACCCACATCTTTGCCAAGCAGTACCCTTGGAGGCTGCTTAACCTAGAACTCAAATTTGAATGTGAGGTTGTACTTGGCTCACATTATTGAACTTTTTCTAGAATTAAATTATAAAAACCAAAGTTCAGATTCGCTGGGGTGTGCAAGCTGATGTGATGCCGGTTATCTAAAAATAAACAGACCTAGAATGAAAACATCGCCTCTGTCTCTTGAATGCAGCACAGGCTCTTGCCTTCCCAGGTCCCCTTGCAGCCTAGAGTAGACATGGGCCACCAGTGTCAGGCCACTGCAGAGTGTTCCTGGCTCCTCTGTAGCTATCCATGGGTAGATGCCTCTCCGTTAGCCCCAGCCTTGGAGAGGCTAGTTTCCCACTTCCTTTTGTGAGTCAGGCCTTGAATCCTTGAGGATCAAAGCTCTGTGCCTACTTCATACCTCTTCACTGCTTCCCACCCTGACCCCTAAAGCTCTCTTGGTGTCCCAAAGCTGCCTGCTTAGATCTGCAGACACAAAGTGACCCCGTCTGCCCTGCACCTGCGCCCTGAGTCACTTGCTTGCTACAGGCGGCCTTCCCTACCTGAGAGACTCAGTCCACCTTCAACACCTCATCTTCTCCTGCCCAGAGCAATCCTAATTGAGGCAGTCCATGGGGGTGGAGGGTGAGAGCTTTCACATACTCCTGGGAACATGGAAGAAAAGGCTAATGAACTTGGCTACAGGAGAATTAGAAACACAGAAGGAAAGTGAACCACAAAAATAAACAATTGGAAAAAACAAACAGAAAACATCCACAAAGTCGATGAGATGGCTTGCCAGGTAAGAAAGTGTGCTGTTAAGACTGAAGCCTGGGTTCAATTCCCAGAACCCACATGATAGAAAGAGAGAACCAACAAGCTGTCCTCCAACCTATACACACGTGTGCACATGGACACACACACAATTTATAATTTTTAAAAATGTATTACACAATGAAAGATAAGCAGTTCACTTATCTTCCATGTAAAATTCATATCCATCAATTAAAAAACAAAATTGGAAAACAGATAAATGACATGCATGCCCAGGCCAGTGACATAAAGAAACACAGCCCCTCAGCATGATAAAATGCTTTTTGTCATCCTCGAGTTACAAGAGTCAAAGGGTTAGTCATGATTCTTGAACTCTTGCTAAGCGTTAGACAGTGTCACCAGGACACAGTAGCAATCACCCAAATAAGACACTCTGCAGCTGGGGCCTCTGCTCAAGAAGGCCAGGACAACAGTGAACACAAGCTAGAGAGGAAAATTAAGGAAACTGGCAGCTAATGGCTGGGATTGGGGAGGCCCAGATCGGACAGTGCTGCTTCAGAAAGAGCACTGATATGAGATCTCATGGTCCCACATAGGAGAGCTCAAAGGCCCTGGAGAAGGAGCTGGTCATGCTGGCATGGCTGGAGCACCATGAAGAGAGTGGGCAGCCTGCCTTCACCTCCACCCCTACCCCACAGACCTAGCACACAGTACAGGTGTCCAGGCCAGCTACTGAGAGTGGGAAACATAAACATTGCCCATGGACTAGAGACAAGGCCAGAGAAGTAGAAGGCATTAGGGGAAAGTCTTGCCATTTCAAGAGTGCACGCCCATCACTAGGAGCATCTCTTAGGCATATGATACCAAGCTGAGATGTATGTGAACATGTGCAGAAGTGCAAAAGAAACATGTTCATCATAGATTGCTCATAGTACCTCAAGCAGAAACCAGCCCAAGTCTCCCTCCAGAGGAGAGTTGTAAAGTTTCTGTACCTGCAAAACCAATACTGACAGATTTTCCAAAGGAGATGAGTGTCTCTAGCCACTCTGGTCTGAAGTGCTCACTGAGATATGATAAATGAACTGATGTTTGGGAGGTTTTTAAATTTTTATTCTTTGAGAATTTCATACATTGTATTTTGATCATATTCATCTCCCTCCCTGGACTACTTTCTAAGACCTTCCCTATTCCTACCTATTCAACTTTATATTCTTTCTCTTTCTCTCTGGAAAAATATAAGCCCCTCCAACAAGTCCAGTTTTTGTAGCCCAGCTACTCCCAGCCATGGGACATGCCCTAGAGGGTACTCATTGGACCAGGAGTCACTCCACTGAAGAAAACTGGCTTTTCTGCTCCTAGCAACAACCAAGTGCCAACAGCTCCTCAGCTGAATGCGGGACTTTGTGTCCACCTCCCTCCTCTGTGCTGGGATGTTGTCTGACTTGGCATGCAGGTGGATGCTGTCATAGTCACTTCGAGTTCATGTGCACATCCGACCTCTTGTGACTAGAAAGCACTATTTCCTTGAAGTCATCCATTACTTCTGACTGTAAAATCTTTCTGCCCATCTTCCGAATAGATATCTGATCCTTGATGGAAGGCATGTGATAGCATCATCCCATTTATAGCTCAGGATTATGAAGTCTCTTGTTCTCTGCACACTAACAGTGTGGCATTTTCAAACGCAACTTATGACGGTACATAGTGAATCCCTCTTGGTACAAACAGTATTGTAGCACTGATTTCTCTGTGTGGAAACATCTCAGTATTGAATACTCAGGACTCTGGTAGGCATGGCTGGCCCTGGAGAGAAGTGCAGGCTAGCATGAAAGATAGGTTTTTTAAATTTTTCTTTTATTTCACATCTTCCTCTTTGCACTTAAAGCCTGTGATTGCCCCCCCATGGTAAAATCTAGCTAAGAAGAGCTATTACCACCTTCCCCAGGCCCCTAACTAACTGCTTAGACTTACAGGTCTTTATGAGAGTGTAACCAGAGTCTCTCCCACAGTGCTTTTCAACCTGTAGAATGGGACCCATGTGGTGAAGGGGGGGTGTCAAACGACCCTTTCATAGGGGTCACATATCAGATATTCTGCATGGCAGATATTTACAGACAAGCTAGCAAGGGTTGAAAACCCCCTGGATGAGAGCAGGCTGCTGCCTGGAAAGCCGTATTTTCCAGAAAGTCAGAGCTTGGGGCTCCCATCTGTACCCCTAAATGACTAGCAGCATCTCCCACTCAAGGAAGAACTGAGCAGTCTGAGAGAAACAGGTGGCGTATTAATCATGGTAGCTGTACCCCTTGTGTTCAATAGCTTATTTTTATTGTCCATCATTTCCCAGATGTCTTTGTAGGTAGTAGGGCTATGCTCTACTCAGGTGATTTGGTTGTGGTCTTGTTTAAGGTATTATGTTTATGCAAATTGTTTAAAATCACAATATATAATTAAGAAATACAGATTAGTGGAGGGAGGGGGTAAAAAAGAAATACAGATTAATAACTAGTCATCTATAATAATCAAACTGATAGTAATGTTAGTTAAGTTTTCTAGGTATATAAAGATATGTTTCAATTAGATATATAATCTTCAAAGATCTACAGAATATGGCATGTAAAATATTTTATGAACTTAGACTGTTTTGGACAGTGAGACACATCTGCTCCTGGCAGCATCAATTACTTCAAAGAGGATGATGGGCATTGAAGAAACTCATTATGAAGTTTGCTTACAATGTGGCAACACTAGCCATTTGGGTAGGAAAGTGCTCTTGCCTGACAATATGTTGTATAAACCCACTGAAAAGTGACCACTAAAATTTTCCAAAACAAGGCAAGATGTTCCTTCGTGTTCCTGCTTCACAGAAGAAACTGATAGACATTCTACAGGACACAGAGAAAAGTGACTGATGAATTTTGCCAACAGACAGAACAGTCCTTCAAATTTCCTGCTTCACTGAAAGGTATGCCAGAGACTCTAGGTGTGTAGGATGACAATATATAACCCAATGTTGCAGAGGAACTTTGGGTGACTGTCCAAGCAGCCAGATGTCTCCATTATTTCTAGAATTTTAGAAGTTGCAAGCAATGTACTTCCTGTTTACTCAGGTATCCTTTTGTGGTCTTTGATAGAGTTGAAGACTAGATAGTTATAGTTTTCTTTAGTTATTATAAAGGGTAAATTATATCTGAAATTTTAGACTCACAAAGATAGGCTAGATGTTAGAACATTTTCTTTAATTTTGGCAAATATAAACAGACTAGATATTATAACTGTAATTCTTGTTTGATAACTGTTCTCCTACATATAATCTTAGTATATTAAAGTTAAAACTTTCCTTTTTGATTAGACAGAAAAGGAGAAGTGCTGCGGGGATGGTCTTCCTGTACTCTGTGAATATGTGTAGCCACCAGTGGTTAATAACGAGACTGTTCTGGCCTATGGAAAGGCAGCTTACAGCCAGGCAGCAAATCCAAGCAGAGAGACAGGAGAAGAAGGGCAGAGTCTGGGGGACACAATCCAGCACCTGGCAATATATAGATGAATGAAAATGGATTAATTTAAGATAAAAGAGCTAGTTAGAAATAAGCCTGAACCATACACCAAACAGTTTATTAGAAAAGAAAGAGTGTTTTAGTGTAAACGCGTCTTAAACTTCGTTGTACTGTTGGGACAGAGTTCATTGTCATCAGGAAACTTTTTCCAAAATTGTGCTGTGCTTAATATGACTAAAATATACTACCTTGGCGTCAGACTCCAGAATTTTGGCCCAGCACTGCCTAAGTTGGGCTGAACTAAGTTTCTTTCTTCTCTCTCCACAGATCATTTCACTGCCAGGTATGGAACTTGCAGGGAAAACCCCACCCTCCCCCCCAAAAATAGGAAGGTTGGAACTGTGGTGGGAAGGAAGTTGGAACTCTGGGGCTTCTTCACCCAGGGCAGTTTTCCAGTGAATAGAGTAAGTCTTCCCTCCACTGCTACAAGGCCTAAAGCATCAACCCACTTCAAATCAAAAACATTAGGAAGGATGTGAAATGGTACAGACCATGTAAGAATTTTATTTCCTATCATCATTCCTTAAACCATACAGGATATCAACTCCTTTTCAAGCATTTTCATAGTATTCACTGTCAGTCACCTAAAGAGGATTTGAAGTCTATGATAGAAAGTATTCAGGTTCTATGCAGTTACCACTCCACCTCATATGAGGGATTTGAGTCTCCACAGACATGGACAACAGACAGTCCTGGAATCAATTTCTTATGGACACCAAGGAACCATCAAACTATCTTGAGTAACTGGTACCACAATGTTGGCTGTCTCTTAGGGTGCTCAAAGCATTGGTGATAGACTGGCATTTTAGACTTTGATTTTAATTAAATGTTGACATGTGCAAGTTAGTTGTAGTTTTTAAATCAATGCTAAATAGAGAGAGCTATGTATCTATTGTATAAGCAGTATGTTGTTATTTAGATACTGGTTCGTTTTTTCCATATCTCATAAATTTATGAGCCTCATTGCCAGCATATAGGCAAGAATGCTGGATCTGCAGAGGCAGGGATGTCAAAGTATCAGGATGTTCATATCTCTTTGACATAGGACCAAAAAATTTTCAGAAGACAGCATCCAATTCCTCCCTGCTCCGAGGGGTGCATCCACAAATCTGCCAGACAGCAGCCCCAACCCCTAATCTTTGTAGCCCAGGAAAGCCAGGAAAGGGCCCAGGGTCGGAGGCAAAATCCATACAGGTGCTTCACAGTGGGATCTTATGGGGTGTGAGGCTGTCACGAGTCACCTCTTGGAGGCAGGGACAGCCTATATTATTCCCCAAGTTTGGAACTTCTAAGGTTTCCTTCCACGTCACTGGTAATGGCAGAAAAGACCTGGCCCACTGTGGGTTTGTCATATTATACATGAACCATTTATGACATTCTTAGCACGGCTATCACTCTCAGTCAGCCACAGGAAGCCTGACCTGTGGTCACATTCCAAAGTACTAGGGTAAAGGCTCCAGCTTGTGGATCCCACGAGGACATAGTTCACAGTTGAGTCCATAATGTCCTTCTTGTTTCAAAAGTTCCATGGTGGCACCTTTGAAGCATAAAACCAAACCAACTAAAGGCAAGAAAAGGTATTGGCAATGTTCTAAGTAAGGCCTTGGATGCATGTTAATAAGAAACATATTCATGGTGCTTGTTTCATTTACAAATGTATAAAAGATTTCAAAGATCAGAAGGACACAGACAGAATGTGATCTATGATCATTTCTTGGTCCTGAGGTCACCACTGCTTTTGTTTGTTGTCTTCTAGTTTGTCTGAATAATTTCTTTTATAAGGCTAACCTAAGTTATGAAACTGTTTATGTTAAATACTATGTAATGACTACTGTGCCTATACATGGACTTTCTTGTTGTGACTGGTCTGTCTTGGAACTCTGAGCAATATAGCAGCCAATGCCAAAGAAACACTTTTGCCGGTTACTTAACCTCCCGAATATAGGAACAACTCACTCCTTAAGTAAGGCTCCGGTGTCTTGCTCTTTTAAACCTAAGAGGAAATGTCATTTTTCCCATGGGCACTCTGCACAGAGATCATCAGGTGCTATAGATAATGCCGCCCTTGGATTAGCACAGACTACTTCCTGGAACTAAATCTTCTAACTGCCTTTAGTAAGGGCACCAGCTGTCCTATCCAGGCCGAACTCAGGAGGACTTTGGCTCTGAAAGGCAAGTTGCATAGGCCCCCCTCTGAAGCGAATCTGCTGAGGTCCAGCGACACTATAATGCCTGAAAGGAGATGCCCATACCTTTCAAGTCATCTCCTGTCAGAGTTTCAGAATGTCAGAAAGTGGGTTTTTGAGTGCTATGCACCTCTGGCAACCATGGATAGTACCCATCAGGCAATGCCAGACCACCTGACCACTTGGTGCAACTTTTCTCAGCATTGGAGGCTGGCTCAAAGCAGAGCCTCTAACATCATCAATCCCATCCAGAGCCCACTTCACCTTCTACTACCTGCAAAGCCTAGGTGTCAGTCTGGACTCCCCCATTGACTATCTCCCCCTCTCACAGAGGCTGCAGGCTCCTTCCCAGCTGAGCTCTTAGGAAGCACGTGGTATGTTTGGCTCTGCTGATCTACTGCCTGGACACATGCCTCTCAGCCTCTGCAGCTTTAGTCTAGGCATACTTCCCTGAGGCTCCATCTGCTCCAGGACATGCCAGTGTCCAAGGGCTGCTTCCAGGAGCCACAGACCCCCCCAGAGCGCTCAGTGCACCAGAGCATTTTCAGTGTAATGGAAACACTGTCCCAGCACAACAATACTAGTTCTTTTTTCTGTCTCCACTGGCAGACAGCTTTTAGACAGACTGGTAGGCTCACTGTAGCCAAGTTCTTAGGCCTGGTGGGCACTCTTGTTCTTTGGGAAACTGAACATCCATCCCGTTAGACTGCTACTTTGTAGCTCTTGAGAATGTGTTACTTGGCTTCCTTTCACTATAATGAGATGCCTGATATAATTAATTTTAAAAATCTTTATCTCATAGTCCAATACTGTCCAGGTCCACTGTTTTATACTTCTGGTGAAGGTACCCAGAATGAATAGCAGAGCAAACTATTCACCTCACAACCAAGAAACAAAGAGAAAAACAAGTAAGGCCTCTAAGTCCCTTCAAGGGTGTGCCTCAGAGACCTAAGGAAGCCTCCACTAGGGGATTGATAGAAACATGATCTCCTAAAGTTCTACAGTTCCCCTGTAGCACCACCCTGGTAAGCAAGTCTTTATCACAGGAGCCTGGAGGACCCTAGATCACAGCAGGCCTCAGTCTTAATGGGCAGAGTCAAAAGAAAGAACTCCAACATGACTTATCCCAAAGGGACACAAGAAAGAGCACCCAGTGTCTACTCCAAACCTAGGAGCAGAGGTTATGTTTCCTTAGCTCCAGCTACACACCCCAAGACCCTCAGACACAACACAGCACCGTCACGTTCCTAACGCTGGAGCCTGGAGAGTCCAGGCTTTATCATCACTCCTCCCTCCGTCCGTCCCTCCTGCCCTGTCACCATTTCTCACACACAGGGCAAGCACCATATCTGTCTTCTGTGTTCTTGTGGCCCAGTCATGGTGTTGTTACAGGAAGTAACCCACCAGAGATGACCACTCATAGTTCATAGTCACCTGAAAGTCTTTATTCCAGCCAGTGGGGACCACATCCAAGTGTTCAGGGACCTAGGTGTTGTCCTGATTGTCAGGAAGATCACTCAGCAGCTGCAGGAGACCTCCTGCCAAGTGAGCAGTTAGAAGCAAGCAGTTTTAACAGAAGCTAAGGTAAGCGGTTAGCTAGCCCCTGTGGGGTCTGCACAAACAGGTAACTAAGGTGGTTAGCAGGAGGAGGTCCTCACAGATAAGTAGTTTTAACAAGGGCTAAGGTAAGTTAGCTGGGACATCCTGACCTTTGGTTTCTAGAATATTTGTGCAATTTTCCATGGGGTTTTCCCTCAAGGAGATCAGATTCTAGTCAAGCCAGGAAATGGCTCAGTGAGATGGAAGAATCTCTGGCTCTTTCCCTGTCACAGCAGAGAGAAGAGACTGACCCAGAGACTTGGCGATGTGTGGTTCTGTCTTAGCTCTTTTACATGGCTGTCCCTATTACCGGGATCCCAGGCAACAAGGTCCTACAGAGAAAGGTCAATTGCTCAAAGCAGGACTGACTGACAAAATTGCGCCAAGGCCTCCCTTATCCCCTCAGTTCTCAGAAAGGGACCACACTGAAACCACAGCCTGGGACAAGGAGAATGGGGACCTAAGTGCTAGAGAGAGACATAAAGATGAGGCCTGAATGGGAGCCAGGGCTTCCTCGTGGCCAAGTAAACATGCCTCTCCTCCAAGTGGACCAAGGCAATCAACCTCAGTCATCATTAGCTCTCAGACAGCTGTGACGGGGCCTCAGGGAAGGAAGAGCACAGCCTTTTTCACAGCAGGGAAAGAGCACAGGTGACCATGGTGGTCAGCCAGCGGGAGCTGCTTCCTGCGGCCTAGTGGGGAGGGAGACCTTGTGTGCCAGCCTCCCTAGTCAGATCCTCCAGGCCAGCTAGGCAGTCACTTGGCCAGAATTCTGGAGCAGTGCTCTCAACAATGTCCAGGGGGCACCCATATGCAGCAGCCCAGTCACCATCTAGACTGCCTGCTGTCTGCCTATGCCAAACAGGACTAGACTAGCTGAGAAATGGATGTCTCTGTGCTCATGGGCCCTCTAAGAAGGGTCTGTGGGCTTGATGAATTTACTTTACTTCACTATGATCCCATATGGATAAAAAGGAATGTTTATGGCTGTGTGGATGTAAATATAGACATCAAGGAGACCCAGACATCTATGGACCCAAGAAGCCCTGAGTGCCTAGGGGCCTGGGGGAAGGGAGGGGAACATGAAACTTTTTTTTTTTTTTAAGACAGGGTTTTATTGTGTAACCTTGGCTGTTCTGGAACTAGCTCTGTAGACCAGGCTGGCCTCAACCTCAGAGATCCACCTGCCTCTGTCTCCCAGATTGCTGAGATTAAAGGAGTGTACCACCTGAAACTTTTTACTTAACATTATCTCTGTGCATTAAGAAAAATGTCAGCCAGGTGGTACCTCATGCCTTTAATCGCAGCACTCATGAGGCAGAGGCAGGCAGATCTCTGTCAGTTCAAGACTGGTCTACAAAGAGAGAATTCCACAACAGCCAGGACACAAAGAAACTCTATTTCTGAGAGAGAGAGAGAGAGAGAGAGAGAGAGAGAGAGAGAGAGAGAGAGAGAGAGAGAAATGTCTTTATTTTTTATATCATAGACTTCTATACTCTGTTCTCTACCTCCCCACTCTCTCTCTCTCTATCTCTGTTCCTCTTTTTCTCACTGTCTCTTTGCATGTCTCTGTGTGTGTGTGTGTGTGTGTGTGTGTGTGTATCACACTTGCATGCCACTATGCCAGGATACACATTGTGTGTTGTTCAGGCCCCTGCAGGACAGACCCTGTGTGCCCTCTGGGGTCCAAGGGTCAGAGGCACACAAGAACCAAGGACTGTAGAAGGAGCAGCCAAGACTCTGGGAAAGACACACCTACAGAAATTTCTGGGTAAAACTTGCCTCTAGAAGTACAAGAGTCCTGATCCCCATAGCTGGCCCCACTCTTTGCTCCTTAGAGAGTCTCAGCCCGTGAGGACAGCAGGGGCTGTGCCTGCAGACCTTTGCAGCAGCCATACAGATATATGATGCAACCAAGAGCCTGCTCCTCACCATGCCAGGGTGCAACAGAGAGCAGTTCTGTCCCAAAGCCCCTAAATCACAGATATAAAAGTGAAGTTACTGAATTCTCTGCAGACCACATACCACCTGGCTATGTGAGGAGGTTCTGCCCAAATGGCCTCATTCCAGAACCACATATTCAGGTCCAAGAAGCATAAACCCAATGCTGTATAAACAGCCACAGACAGACAAGTTGGAATACTCCAGCTCCATGGTCCTTTGGGCTCCAATTTACCCTGAATTTTTCCACCAATGGTGTAAGAGACATACAAGAACCCATCCTATCCTACAAAGCCTCCCCAGCAGCCACTGGGGTGCTGGGGTGAGGAGGAGGCAAAAAAAAAAAGGCTGATCTAGGGTTAGGGTTAGGGTTAGGGTCTATGTCTATGCCTGAGGCCAACTGGAAAGGGAAGCCAGAGGCAATACTGACCACCACTGATTCCCTCTTATCCACCATGCCTCTAAAGACGAGTCTCTCTGTGTCATCCCCTTGGGGCTTATGACTTTCTTACTGCCCACAGAATATGGTAGAAATGAAGGAACATGACTCCAAAAGTCAGTCAGAAAAGGCAATGGAGCAGGCACTCACCCCTGAAGTGCTCAGACACCAGGCTAGTTATCTGACTAGGTCGGGGCCGTGATGACCACTCTCCACAGAAAGCACACACAGATAAAAGTCAGCACTGTGTCCCAGACAAGAGCTGGCACTGGAAGTAGGATAAACACAAGATACCCTCAGAACATTCTACCCAGGCCTCCTCAGCCAAAGTCAGGTCATGGGTTGAGAGCTCATACATAACAAGGTGGGGGCTAATCACCCCTACTCTATCCTAATCCCAGGCCCACAAAAACAGCATGGAAAGACAGCTGCCATACACTGAGTTCTGGGATACAGACAACCCAAAAAGTTCAGAAGCCCAATCAATTTTTCACGTTCACAGATGCTCTAGGAACCTGGGAAGTCATGGGTTAGGGTGCTTCCCCTGTTTTGCAGGCAAAGATCCAGGCGTACAGTCTTGAGCACTGTGTGTTAGGGACAAGTTTACCCCAGAGCCATCACAGTCTAGGCACAGAAACCATGAGCAGCAAGCCCTGCCACACAAAGCCATCTCTGAGGGTCACTGGCAAGCTTGCCAGCTGGGCTGGAGGCTGGATTTGCCAGGGTGTGTTCAGTGCATCTGGACCTGATGGATGAATGGGAACTCAAGAGTCACAGGTTTCTACAGCAACCACTGAGCCCTAAGAGTTCCAAGTACAGATTACTGAGCTGTGAGCTCGTGAATTTGGAGGGAAATGCACCTTGGCTTTGCCACTTGATTCTGGCCCAGGCTGCTGCTGGGATGGGGCTCTCCCTTCCATCGGCCACTTTGATATTCTGGGAGTACACGGATGGAAGTATCCAGGAAAAAGGAAAGGATGACAGACAGTCTCTCCAGCTCTGGGATCCAAATGATCAGCAGCAGCCAAGGCCATATTGGTCAGCAGCTTCCTTCATTGGTCACCAGACTGTTTTCAGGCAAGAGCCCCTGGGAAGTCACCACACAGGCACTTTTATCCTTGCTGCTGAGATGCCAGCCAGGGGACAGAAGGGCAGGAGAGGCCCCCAAGGTGTGAGTTTGGCCTCTCAGAACGCTGGGTCGGAAGCAACCTTGACCTCCTCCTATCCACCCTGTGCGCCTGGGAAACAAAAGCCCAGAGAAGCCGCCAATCCAAAATGTGTCGTTGCCAGGGGCAACCTGGACACAACGCTGGCCAGCCTGGGAAAAAGCTGTTCTTCCCATCAGGGGACGAGTGTTTGTCTTGTTTTAAATTTAAAAAAAAAAAAAAAAATTGGGTCAGATCAGATTTTTTAAAATGCCACTCCAAGGCACAGCGTTGCCGGAACACTGCTTCAAAAGGCAGATCCAGGCTGATTCTTTTGGAGAAAGACTCTCACAGATTGCAAAACACCAACAAAGAACTCTAGCATCACTGAACAGTGAATGCGTCCTGATGGTGCCTGATCAAGAGGGTCAGCTCAGGTCTGCCTATGCTGACAGATAAACATGGTCCCCAACTCCGAGCTCCTGGAGAGGTCAGAACACACTCCCTTTGAGTTTGGACCATGCCTGAGGTCCCAGCAGTACATATATGCAAAGACAGGCAGGCATGCCAAAAAGATGAGGAAGGAAGGCAGCAAGGTGGAATGAATAAATGAAAAAACAATGAGATGATCATATAAGGCAACAAATTTTGGCCTCTTGCTCCTTCCCCTAAATTCTGAAAAATGCATTTAAGAAAATAAATCCTGGATTCTCAAGATCATCCACATTGTCTGAGCAACAAACTGGAGGCTGTCCTTATTACAATATATCTTTGATCCTGTATTCTTCCACTTAGAGGAGAAAAGGGAGTTGGAGTTTTGATGGATGAGTAAGCGGTCACCAAATTTCAGCTCACCTTCTCTGCAGGGGCTAAATGACCGTGTGGGAAGAACAGGGAAGCAGCCACTCAAGGGATAACATTGAGGCTGGGGAGCAGTGTCCACCATGGGTCCAGGATGCAGCAGAGGAGCACAGGGTACTTGCCCTGACTGTGTGAGGACCATATCTGATCCACCTCCGCAAAAACTGTTCACTGTGGACAGGATTCCATGTACTTGACACAATTAGAAAGAAACCTGGACTGTGATTTGCTCTGTCTGGGTGTCACAGTCTCCCTTGAGATGTGATTCCAGAGAGAGAGAGAGAAAGAGAGAGAGAGAGAGAGAGAGAGAGAGAGAGAGAGAGAGAGAGAGTCAGCTGGTAGAAGCAGAGAGGCCTATGTATAAACTTTAGCTCCCTGTGTGGCTCTGGGAAAATGTCTTTCCCACTCTGTGCCTGAGTTGTCTGTGTTTACAAGCCAATGGCAAAGTACTCTCAATGCACCAAATGCTGTTCCTTTGGTTTCATGTTCCACATGTCATCAGCACTGTGTGGTCCAAACAACTGAAGCTCAGTGAGGGCAGAGGCTCCTCTATGATGGTCCAGTGAGTCATGGTGCCAAAAGGAGTCCTGGAGTCCTCGGAGCAGAAGATGTGGTGTGAGTCCAGTCTGGTCCCCCAAGCTACTGTGTGACCCAGTGGGTGTCTTGGGTTGCTGGTGAAGTGACTCTGCCCACCTGGTGAGGAGGAATTTCAAGTGTTCCAGTCCTGTCTGCATTCTCCCTGATTCCCCAGTCTATGCTGCCTGGATTGGAGGAAAGACCAAGTCTGTGTATAACTTACCCTACATGGATCCTGGAGTTGGCAGTGAATAAAAGCCCACATTGACAACAAAAATTCATTCATTCATTCCTAGAAGAGCTGGGGTAAAGAGAGTGGTGACCAATTGTATTTCCCAAAATGACTGTAACGAGATCTTTCATTCCAACACTTCAACACTTCCCTTACAAGATATTACAACACACTCCCCCAGCACTGAGTCTCTGCTTCATCTACAGCCTGCTGGACTTCTGAAGTGAAGCTGGGCAGCAAGCCAGCCAGAAAGCTAATTTCATTTCTTCCTGGCCGTTGGGCACATTTGTGCTTATACCTAGTCACCATGCTAGGAGGACACCAAAGACACACATGGAGATGGCATGTGTAGGTGTTCCCTCTGATGTGCCACTGATGGCTGCAGTCCCAAAACAGAGTAAACCTGGTCCACTCCAAGAACCCCTAAGAACAACTGTTACTTGAAGGCATTATGCTACAGACTGATCTATTGCTCATCAGCAAATGCCTAGAACATGTGAGTACCTTCTATACCCCAGGGTTAGAAAGGAGTTAGATTCTAAATGAACAAAAACCAAAGTCTCAATTTCCGAAATGCTGAAAGGACCTTTGAGGAAGCTTCCAGCATATCCAGTATAGGTCCAGAAGATGAAATGAAGCCCCAGGTTTGTATTAGAGTCACTAAATTAGAGTCACTGTATCCAAACCCCACTCAGTGCCCCCTTTCCTATCTGGCAACACATGCCTGCCTATTATACCAATGCTGAGGGTAAATAGATAAGCCACCTACAGGAGCACCACAGACCTCAATCCTAGGTTAGGAACCCACCATATGATAGTAGTAGAAGTTTGGGGCTTGGAGCTTGTTATACACTAGATATGGGATCCTCCTAATGGGTCATATGGTAAAGGCTTTGCTGCCAACTAATAGTTGGACTTCTGGGTGGGTAGTGACTGGCCCCAAAGGGCTCTGGTCTAATTAATGGAATAAGCACTTGGTGGATTCCTAGCCTTACAGCCACATTAATGGAACGTGCTGGAAATTAGGAGGTGGGGTTGGTTGGAGGAAGTAGGTTAAAGGGGACCCTGTTCCTGGCTCATTCCTAGCATAATATTCTCTCTCTCTCTCTCTCTCTCTCTCTCTCTCTCTCTCTCTCTCTCTCTCTCTCTTTCTCTCTCTCTCTCCTTTTTAGCCACCATAGAGTGAGAGCCTCTACTGTCTCAACTGCCTCCCTACAGCAGTGGAACCGAGTGACCATGGGCTAAAAGCCCTGACCTAATGAGCTAAAATAAACCTTCCTTCCTTCCTTCCTTCCTTCCTTCCTTCCTTCCTTCCTTCCTTTCATGTAGCTTCATTCATGCATTTGTCCCAGAGACAAGAAGGTAAGTGACACACAGCAGTTCCAACTTCAGGTTAGAGATTCTTAGACTGTATCTTCCAGGACTCTTTTAAAGAGACCCAGTAAGAAACTGTATGTGTCACATGGCCTAAAGGAGTCTTTAATAAAATGTTTGTGTCTTCTTGTTGGTTGCATACATTGGTGAACATTTTAATTGCACAGACTAAACTCAGAAATTAACTTTCTCCAAACAGCCATATGTCCACATCTAGTCTTCTACAGCACCACACTTCAGAAATGCAAAAGAATCAAAGGGCTGGGAGTTGGCAGGAGACTTCAGTGAACAGCAACACACAGAACTAGTCGGTGGCTTTGGGCACAGCCATTGCGTTGTTACTGCAGCCGTGACCACACTTCACTGATGCCAAAACACAGCTTTAGCTTCCAACATGGACTGACAGCCAGCAGCTCTCCAGTAATGCTCCAGACTGCAGCCTCAGACTAATACTGCCCCCCACCCCCCTTACACACATACACTCACACACACCACCACCGCCACCATTCCCCACCTCCAGCTTCATGCACTTACTGGTTCTGAGCCTCTCTACCCTGCAGATAGCCACTGTTTGACTACCCAGCTGGTATCACATAAGCCAATTAAATAGCTCTCATTTGATATATATCCTACTTGCTTATTTTCCCAGAGAACCCTGAGTAATACATGCATTGGTTGCCTGTACTTATTGTGCTAATAGGAAAACTGTGAGCATCACAGGGACTGAGTGACTTGCCTAGGATCAATGTTGGCAGGCTTTGAGTTCAAAGAGAGAGCCTTTGTGAGAACAGGGGTTCTATACTGGGGACTGAAGGTAAAGGGTCTTACATTTGGGATTCAGGGAAGTGCTTCAGTAAGTTGATGTGACCAGAGCCTCCAGAATGAAAACTTGCTTCTTTGTCCTGTTCATCCTGGTCCCTGGGCATAACACACCCCTCTAAGTGCACGGCTTTCAATACTACAGACTACCCACAGCTGAGCCCTGACACAGCTTCTGATGCCAGGCACAGTGTGCAGCTCAGTGGGGGGTTGGACCCTGTTATAGGGTTCTGCTAGGTGATTGGGATGTCACTGTCCTTTCAGATCATCCTTGTCAGAGGACTATCCAGGGTCCACTTGTCTCAAACTGAGGATGGCAGTCCCTAAGGTGCTGGAGGCTGTCACTGTCTGTCATAGGCATTGTGGCACTTGCTCAGCCAGGCCTCACAGACAAGTCTTGCTCTAGAACTCTACCCCTTTGGACAGCTGAGGCTTTGACATCATCAGGAGAACTGGAGCAGATGTAGACACTGGTCTCCAGGCATAAGGCCAGAGACAAGTGTGAGCAGAAGGCAGGCTGGGCTCAGATCATTCAACCTGGACAGATTTGGAAATTTTGGAGAATGTAGGGTCCTGCCAAGGAGCAAGGGCAGAAATTGAGAGTGGAAAACTCTGGGGTCCCTGGTTTTGCCTTTAGAGTATCCAGCACTGACCTACTGAGGATAGCTCATTGTCTTCCAGCCTGCTCCCTGAGCAGACATGCTGGTGGATCTCAAAGTGATAGGCAAGGCTTACCCTCTGTCCAAGCCTCTTAATGGTTTAATTTTCAGAGGCTGAGTTATTTCCCCAGAATGTAACAAAACCACCAGAAACTTAGTGGCTCAAAACGATTGACTTATCATTTCTTTGTCTTAGGACTAGAAGTCTCAAACAGATGTCCCAGGGCTGTGGTCATCTCCATAGGCCCCCGAGAAGATCCCTTTCTGTGCCTCCTCCAGCTTCCAGTGACTTCCCATGTTACTTAGGGTTACATAACTCCAGTCTGCATTATATGGTCTGTGACATTTCCCTATCTATCATGTCTCCCGCTCCGTTTAAGGAGACACTCGTCACTTAGTTTAAGGTCTACCAGGTAATGGAGAATGACCCTGTCTCAAGATCTGTAGCTTAATTGCATCTATAAAGACCCTTTTCCCCAAACAAGGTCATATTCACAGGCATTTTGGAATTTGTACCTAGACAGATCTTTATAGAAGCCACCACTCAGCCCACTAGAGGGACTACCTTTCTCATGATCAAACTATGAGATAAAATCCACACATTTCTACAGTCAGCAAGTGCTTTGATCAAAAGTAGTTAATAGAATTTCCTGGATGTTCTCAGGGAACCTTCAATATGGACCAAAAGACATTCAGGAAGTTGATTATTTTCTGTTTAAACCTCACTACACTTTGACAAATGGCTGTCTTTAAAAAACCAATTTTTTCATTGAATGTCCACAGCCAGCTGGCTTGTTTGTATACTGCTAATATTAGTCAAATGATATTGTCATTACCCATTTATAGGCATTTGATATTTTTTTATGTCAAACTTAGAATGACTTCTCTTCAATACATACTGCTCAGTATTGTCAGAGTGAAGCAAACTTTTCTTCCCTTCCATTGCAGGTACCAGGGCAGATCACACCCATTATGGCTGCTGGGCCATCCAAATACCATGCCCTATAGTCATTTAGGAAGCAAAGTCCATGCACGCATTTCCTGGAAACATACTAGAAATAGGAATTTTATCTCCTGCTATAGGCTGAATTGTGCCCCCTAATTCCTATGTTGAAGTCGTAACTCCCAGAACTTCAGAAAATGATTGTACTTGAAGACAGAATCTTTGAAGAATAATTAAGGTAAAATAAGATCCTATGGATGAGTCTCAAGCCAATACAACTAGTGTCTGCAATAAGAAGAGATCAGAACACACACAAAGGCTATGAGAAGACTGGAGCATAGGAGCATAGACCAATGTCCATCAGCCAAGGAGAGGGACCTGAGAAGAAACCAACTCTACCAATGCCTTGATCTCCTGGGAACATGCTTGCCTCTAGACTTGAGAATAGTGAGAACTAAATTTCATTACTTGAGCTTCCAGCATGTGGCATTTGATGATGATACCTGCTATGGACTACATGTGTCTCTTCAAATTCCATTATGTTGCAACCTAACTCCATGTGACAGACAGGGAGATGAGCCTGTGGACAGGTGATTAGGTGCTAGAGTGAAAGGCTTGGCCAGGCAGTGGTGGTGCATGCCTTTAATCCCAGCAGTTGGGAGACAGAGGCAGGCTGATCTCTGTGAATTCGATGCCAGCCTGGTCTACAGAGTAAGTTCCAGGACAGCCAGGGCTACACAAAGAAACTTTGTCTCAACTCCCACCCGCTACCCACCCATACCAAAAAAACAAAGAATAAGATGCTCACTCAAGGGTTTATTCCTGTCTCTCTCCTGCCATAAGATCTACAATGGAGAGATGACCATCTGCAAACTACGAAGTACACCTTTACCAGACATCAGATCTGCCAGTGTCTTGGCTTTAGACTACCCAGTCTTCCAAGCTGTGAGAACTAGTACCTTCCAGTTAAGCCTTCCAGCTTAGCACAGCTTGTTAAGGCGTCCCCAATTCCCTGGGCTCATGAGCCAGCTCCTCCAGGCTGAGCACCATTCCCCATACCCAGTCATATGACATCAAAATGTGCTTAGAATTCAAGGCAATGGTCTGGGCCAACCAGAAATTATTCTGGGGAGTCGGTTAGAAATACTATGGGGAGAAAGGAGTTTTTTCATAGAGAGATGGCTGTCAGCATAAAGCTCCTTGAAGGAAGCTGACTTTCACAAGAGTAAGGTCACTAAGGACCCACGATGCCATCACTCCCTAGAGACAGCAGTTCCTGAGTTTCACTAAGGTTTCTAATGATGTGGGGGAGGTAATTACAATTGGCATGATTGTATCACAAATGTAATACATACATACAAATTGATCACAATTACAATTGCATATATTTGGTTCTGTATCTACAGATTTAAACAACTACTGACCAAATTTTTTTTTTATTTTTAGAGAATAAAGTCTCATTTTTTATACATGTATCCCCATATTCAAACTCCCTTCCCCCTCTCAACCCCTCCCAGTCAGTCTCTCTTCTTCCCATCCCCACATCCCCTTTCCAGAAAGGGCAAGAGGTCCCAAGGTGGATTAGTTCAGCATCCACTCCAGGCAAGTCCGATTTCCTCATCCTAAAATCAAGATTGTGTTAGGTGTTCCTCTGGAGGGAATGGGCTCCAAGATACCAGTCCAAGGTGCTTCAGATTCCAGGCTGTTCAGTGATTGTGGTTTGCAGCTTGGGCGTTCTTTGCTTTTTTTTTAAAGTTCACTAATAAGTGAGTACATCCCCTGCTTATCTTTCTGGGTTTGTGATACCCTCAGGAGGATATTCTCCAAATCCATCCATTTGCCTGCAAATTTTAGGATATCATTTTTTCTTACTGCTGAGTAATATTTCATTGTGTAGATGTACCACAGTTTGTTAATCCATTCTTCAATTGAGGGGCATCTAGGTTGTTTCCAGGTTCTTGCTATTATGAATAATGCTGCTATGAACATAGTTGAGCTAATGCCTTTGGAGTGCAACTGTGCATCTTTAGGGTATACACCCAGAAGTGGTACTGCTAGATCCTTGGGAAGATTGATTCCCAGTTTTCTGAGAAACCACCATACTTTATTTCAGAGTGGCTTAACAAGCTTACACTCCCACCAACAATGGAGGTGTGTTCCCCCTTGCCCCACAAAAGCTTTTTAAAAAGATTTGTGATTATACAGAACATATACAAATTTTTCCCACCATTACTGTTCCCTGAACAGTGCAGCATTGATGGTAGTGCACACCATACATCATGCAGAGCTGATGGAGTGCACTAGAGGAGGAGTACAGATTCTATGTAATTAATGTTGACAGAGGAAGGGCCTGGCACACAGTCACTTAGTGTCATGTTTCAAGAACCCTGAGATGTCTCCTCTGTTCTACCTAATTATTTCAGTCTAGGGAAATAACAACAACAATAATAATTAATAAATAAATAAACATGCTACCTTTCTCCAGATGTTCATTACCCTGTTACCTATTCTAGCTATGACCGGAAATCACATAAATGTCCAGGAAATGGTAGAGTAAACTGGGATGCACCTACTTGATAGAGGAATGTAATAGCCATCAAAGAAAGAATCACAGCCAAGTATGGTGGCACACACCTGTGTCTTGGACACTTTGGAAGCTGTGACAGGATTGCTTGAACCAGGAGTTCCGGACTGTCTTAGCCCTCAGAAGGAACTGAGAGAGGGAGCAAAGAAGAGCGAGTGAAGAAGGAAGGAGGGCAGACAAGAAGATCGGGGGACGTCACAAGGAAACCGCATGGGATGCTGGGATGATTACCGTTTTCTTCCTCTTTCCTGGCATTTACTGCATAAGCAGCAGCCTGACAACTGGCAGCAATGTTCCAGGGCCCCTACAGCCTTCATGATACATTGAACATTGTTGGTACATGTTTTATCAGTTGGCTTCAAATGCTTCCTGGAGAAATCAAGAGTGGGAGCATTGTACAACATTGTAACAAAAACACCCTCCACATGGAGGCACATGCTAGAGGCATGCTAAGCACACCTGTAGACACCAAATATGGTAAGCGTGTCTCTATTTATACGAGGACTCAGTTTCCTCCCATAAACATAATCCGTTGCATCCCTCCTAAACTGTTGGAAGGCAAGACCACAGCATTCAAGCCTTGTCTCAGGCTCTTTCAGCCAGGCCTAGTGAGGCAACCTAGAGGAGCCAGCTCCTCCTGGACCAGGAGCTGGGACCCAAAACAAAGATCTAAGATCCTTTGTATCCCAGGCTGGCCAGATCATCATGTGATAGCCAAGATACAGGAACAGTTTGGAAGTATCTGGAGCTTCAAGGGAGGCACCAGGGCTCTGTCGCAGCTGTTCTGAGGCCCCCACAGTTCTCATGGGTGCTAATGGAAGGTGGCCAGTACTAGACTGCAGGATGTGGAAAGTCTGCTGACCATGACCTTTTGTAAATGTTTACTGGACCCTAACCTTGGAAGGACAGAACGGATCCTACCAGACTTTTTTTTTTAGTATTCCAATTCCCTAATGTAGTATTTGGGGCTCTCCTGGGGGGGAGGTCAGCTGGCCCTGGTGTTTTTCCCAGATCATACACCTGCTTCTGACTCTGGCCCTGTAACAACCCCTTTGTGCCTACCTAGAATGTATGCCATTTTCCCCATCCCCATTCTCTGTGATCATCCCAACCTGTCACTTCACCTTTCTCCAGGACTAACCAGATGCCTTGACTTTTCTGAGGCCATCCCCTTCTCAATAAATCCATCTTCGTGTTGCCATGTATCATTAAATTATCTTTTGCTGGCTACTAACATAAGCAGACAAAAGCATGATCCAGCATCATAGTGACAGAAGACACCCCCCCCCCCTGCCCCGAAGGCTATTGAAGACTAGACCATCCCAGAGCCTAGAATGTTATTGGTGAGGACCTGGACACTGGAGCTTTGAAAAGCTCACATACTTCTCAAGCATGGGCTCTGAGAGCTTTTTTAGGGAAAACCTCTTGCGCAACCATCCTGGCCCCTGCCAGCTGAGAGGGGTAAGGAGAATGGTCACAGTCTTGGCTCTGATAGGTGAGCCAAGGTTGCCCGTGTCCAGCTGGAGCAACTGAGCAGTGTTGTTCGGCACTCGATACAGTGGCCACACCTTAAGCAACTGCTGTCTCAAACAGCAATTGCAACTTGGCAGCTACCAGCTGTGCTTCAGCTGCCTGGGCTGCAGCCAGGCAGGAATTCTGTTCCCTCGGGCACCTGCTTTATCACTGCTAAAGAAACTCAAGATTGAAAGACTGAGGTGAAATTCTCCTAGGTCAGAGAGACTGAATAGCAAGTAACTAACCTTCTGTCCTTACTTCTGTCTCCTGGAAAGAAAAAAATCCTTCTGCTCAGCCCCGACTAAAGAACCCCCTCTACTCCCACCCCTACCCTCCCTACACTTTGTTCCTCCCTGTCAGCTAGTTGCTCACTGAGCCTCCTGACCCTAGTTTAATTATATTTCATCAAACAAATGTAACTTTGCCTTGTTAATAAAAGCAGCAGAAACAAATGTAACACACCTTTTAAAATACTACCCCACAACAGAGCTGCCCACTCCAAATGCATCTCTTTGAGGCTCAGCCCTAGCCTCTGACGCAATATGAGCAGGATGGATTGAGATGGCCCACTCACTGCAAAGCACAGCTTACAAAGTAAAGCATGAAATGTTCAGGTTGAGTTTCTACTTCAGCGAAGGCCATATGCATTGGACCTGTACATCCCATCCTCAGGAATGTGACCTGGGGCAGTTTGGGGGCATACAAAAGTCCTAATAAAACGTCTGAATCCTCTGAGCCAGACACTACCCACAATCTCATTCATAGGCTCTTAGAAGTCCTAGCCCCTGAGCTAGGAGACTTTTCTTATGGGTTTTTCTCTTCAGCTCACTGAGCCCAGGGGTTCCCAGGGGTTCCCTGCCTCACCAGGGTGATGACTCATCACTCATCGTCGTTGGATGTGACATCTCATGCCTACTGGGTGGGCCCACCTCCACATTCATTGGATCATAGACTAGGCACTGTCCTAGATCTTCCCAGGAACACGATGTTGGAGGTCATAGAATCTGGTCCTCACCCAGAGAGACATACAGTGGCCAGACAGCTAAACACATAACAACTGCACAAATAAACAAGTGAGGCTGGACCAGATCCAGACTGAGATGCAGGTGCCTAGACTGTGGCATCCACCCACCACTGGGTGGTCAGGAAGCTGGACCACTGAGCGTGAATCAAGCCAGTTTGCCAGAAACTTTGGGAGTCACTCTGAGCAGCTGTCCTAAATTCAAGAGAAGATACACAGAGGCCAAGGCTGAGCAAGCCTGACTCACCTCCTTCAGCCAAAGTCCCCTTGGCTTTCCAGCTGATGAAATGATGCCCCTTTGAGCTGTGATTTCCTGTGACAAGCTGTCACAAAAGGCTTTGAGGGACTCTGAAAAGCTGAAAGGCTCTGATACCTGGGCTACACTGCACCTAGTGGTTTAGAATACACACACACACACACACACACACACACACACACACACACACACACGAGAGAGAGAGAGAGAGAGAGAGAGAGAGAGAGAGAGAGAGAGAGAAGAATTTAGGTACTCAATAGTGGTAGTCTGCATAATGGGAGGCTGAGAACCCAGTAACTTCTCAGTCTCTGCATGTGGACTCCTCAGCAGTCCCAATTCAGTACTGCAGACCTGGCACGTTCCTGGACAACATATGGTCATCCTTTGGGGAGGTCAAAGAAGCTGCTGTCAGTGGTCGATGGGGTTGTGATAGCTGCAGCAACAGTAGATACTCACCAACAAGAAGCCAAAGGCAGGAAGCAAGACAGCCTTTCCCTTGGGTCTATTTTTCTGTCTCTCAGAAGATATTTAGCACCCTGAGGAAGCATTTTTCCCCTCAGTTAATCCTTCCAGGAATGCTCCTCAGACTGCTCAAAGGCACAGTTAATTATGGATCTTATCAAGCTAACAGTAGGATAAGCCATCATGTGACAATCCCATCCATCTGACACCCCACCACACCAGCTCACAGCATGCTTAATTTTCAGATGATGGCAATAGGAAAAGCATATTTTACCTAACATGATACAGCTATCCATGTACAACCAAACCCACTAATTCTCTGTCTGGAACATTTGATTTAAATATGGTATAGATTTAATAACATTTAACTACTGATATAATCTCAGTTGATAGAACGTAAAATAGTAGAAAACAGGAGATAAAAGAAAACAAACATCCTTTAATAAATGTGTTCGTATTTAAGGATACAGAGATACATTGTTAATGGAGTGGTCCAAAACACTCACACAGCATCAGTCCTCCTTCTATAACTGGTCACATGGCCACAGCTGGCATTTATAACCAACTACCTTCTTCTACCAGCCATTTGGCATTTCTTCCAAGTACCTCAGCAAGTTTTAGCCTTTTATCTGGGTGATGTGGGATGTCTTTATGCTGTGAATAAAAGAACTGTCTTGGCCTATAGCAGACATCTTAAAAGTAGGCAAGGAAATTGGAACATAAATAGAGGAAGGAGGGCAGAGTCAAAAGAGACCCCATCCAGCCACCCAAGAATCAACATGTAACAGGTCACGTGGCAGGACAGATTAATGGAAATGGGTTGAATTAGGATGCAAGAGCTAGCTAGCAATATGCCTGAGCCATAGGCCAAACAGCATTAATAAAAGCCTTGTGTGATTATTTAGGGTTGAGAGGGCCCAAATCTCTGGACCTGTGGCCGGATAGGCAGGAAACCTCATTCTACACCTGGGAGGATGACCCACATCTACCTATGTCCCTGAAGGACCCATTCCCTTTGTCATCCTGCCTGGATTGAGGTGTAGCTTGTCATCGACTTTAATCATAGGACATGGCAACACCGAGAAAGGCCCTAAATCAGTGGCTCTCAATATAAGGGTCACGACCCCTTTAGGGTTTAAATGACTCTTTCACAGGGGTCACCTGAGACCACTGGAAAACACAGATATTTGAATTATGATTCAAAACAGTAGCAAAGTACGCTTATGAAGTAGTAATGGAAATAATTTTATGGTTGGGTATCACCACGACACGAGGAACTGTATTACAGGGTCACAGCATTAGGAAGGTTTAGAACCTCTGCAAAGATCTCCTGCACCCACTCTAAACATTCCCCTCCTTGCTTCCATTGTGGAGAATCAATCAAACCCCAACCCCGAACAGTCACTGTTACTTTTAATCTGTTGACTCAAGGATTTGAGAAACCCAAAGTATTTAAGAAGTCTGAGTTCTCAGTTCAAGAAGCATTTGTTTTATCTCTAGGCAAAGCACCAAGGCTTTGGGTCAACAGAGCATAAGGCCATGGGACCCTAGTGCAGAAATTTTCAGCTCCAAATTATACCTTCTCCAACCATGAAATCTGGGACTGAGGAAATAACCCTAGGATGAAGGTGGGTTCACACTGAACTCACTGTGAGTCAGACTTTAGGTCCAACTCACCTGACTTCCATAAGCGTACTTATTCACCCCCTGCTGGAGGATCACATGCTGTCTGGGGTCTCCCAGTCAACTCGGAGCCAAACCTGTATCCAGTAGACCCAGAGATTATTTCGTTTTCCCCAATGTACTCTTATCCTGGTAAAAGGCCTAGGTCCCTTGGGTGATAAATGGAAGTAAGGTTAACGGTAAAAGTGTTCAGTCCTGCAGCCAGGGTCTTCCTTAAGGGGCCATGACATCCTCTTCACGAAAGGCATTCTGGGTCTGGAAACCAGCTTATCTAGAAATTGGCTATGGAGCCAAATTCCCAGTGATGTGATTCAAGGTAGCCTTTTGTTCTTTGTTATGTTTATGCAGACAGAACAAGTACCAAAGGGCTCCATGAGGCAGACCTTATGGGCCTGCCCACCAGCACTGTCTGTTACAGTAAGTACACTCACTTGCCTTGGGAGCCTGGGTGAATGCTGCCCCTTGATAAGTGCCACTCCAGGATCCTATTAGCTTCATTGCTTTTAAGTTATCTGAGCATAAGTAGCCCTGACATCCTGAGAAACATCCTGGTTTCTGCCTCACAAATCTGGTTCTGACCAATAGGAGTGAAGAAAAGACCTTGGACCCTGCCCTCACAGTGGGTCAGTTTTGATATGGAAAGGTCATTTCAACACATCCACCCGAGCTTTGGAATCCTTTCTGATAGAACCCAGACTCAGGGTGCTATCCTCAGGAAGGGGGGCCCCAAGAACCCAGACTCCAGGCCGTTGATGTAAAAAGCATGAGGTTTATTTCGTCTGCAGACAGGCTACCTCCCTGCCTCGGGAAGCAAGGGAGTAGCAAGGGAGGGGCAATCCCATATCTCTTTTAAAGGCTAAGACCATAAAATCACCATAGCAACTGGGGCAACACATGATTGGTCACTTTAAAGGTCATACTTCAAATTCATAAGGTTGCTCACAGTAGTCATGGGGTTGCCTTAAGACCAGCTGGTTAGGGGGCTTTTACAACCAGGTGTTGGTCACCACTATTCTGCTTGGAACGTCTGATATTTTAATCACAGGTTCAACCAGACCATTATGTCCTATCTGAGTTCATTACGGCTATCTAGGCTGGGTCACTTTATTTCCTGGGACAGACTTTTAGACTTTTAGTTCCTTGTTCTCATGGGGATGCTCTGCTGAATACCTGAACTGAATACCTGGGTCAAGCCTTAGAACCCAGGGTCCTTCACTTTTATCAGCTAAACCAAAGGGTACCAGACACATTCAGATCATTCATACCAGGCCACCTTTTGACAAATACTACACCTAGCCAATCAAATAAGCTGTTAGAATGTCTTCTTAGCAGTGTGAGCTGCAACATCAAATCCAGACTCTCCACTCAGTGGTCCTCTCAAGTATCTATACTCCATGCTCTATAGTCCCTATCCTTTACAATCACTGTCCTCATTTCAACAGGATATTCACTATGTAGCCTTGGCTAACCTGGAGCTTGCTATGTAGACCAGGCTGGCCTCAAACTCAGAAAGATCCTCTTGCCTCTACCTTCCAAGTATTGGGATTAAAGCCATGTGCCACCATGTGCAGCCACAGTACCCTCATTTTAAATCAAAGCTAAGACTTAAGGTCCCATTTGATGCAGTCAATTGTCCAATAAGGGCTTAGGTTTGGTTTCAGCAACTTAAATCCTGTGGCTGCTGGAGAGAAGATCTCTTCCAGGACTCACTTAGAAACCTGTAGGTTGATTATGCAATCTGAAATTTTTCATCTCTAAACTAAATCTTGCCCTTTGTTATTTTAGCCAAAGATGTTTGGAAGCAATCAGGGAGCATTGTTATATTCTTAGTTTTCCAGAAATGTTCAGAAGTTTTCTATGAAGAGTCACTAAGTTCATCGGTTTGAGTAAGAGGTGACTGGGGAGTATCATGTGTGTTTATCTCACATATTTCTCTCATGGCATGAATTCCCAGTTCTCCATGCTACCAGAAGACTTCAAGATTAGCTGAGTTGGAGAGTCGGCTCCAGACACCACCAAGCTCAAATTCATTCTTATAATTCTGTTTTCTCCAGAACCATTCTGAATACCACAACTAGACAAGACTGGTTTCTCTAGAAAGGTAGAACTAATGGAGTGTATGCTATAAAAGAAGATTTGATAGAATGGCTGACACACTAGGAGATGAGTGGTCTAGCTCTGGTCATCTTCTGGACCACTGCTGGGCACACTGAAGAGGCTGAGACCCAGGGAAGTTGGATGACATGCCAGTACCAGTCAGCATGGAAGGCCTGAGAGTTGCTGAGAGTGTTGCTGGTTTTCAGTCCACAATGGAATTAGGCTGCATTCTAACATCAAGGACAGTGGTGACAGCCAAGAGGACAGCTGTACCCACTAACAAGAAGTGAATGTGACAGCCAAGCAACACTGTCTTTTCCTCGAACCTCTTCAGAGCCAGTGCCATTACCCCTAGAAAGCGAAAGGGTCTTCTCCCTCCATTAATTCTTTTAGGAAATGCCCCCACACCCTTCTAGAGGCGTGTTCCTGTCAAGCTGACAATAAACCATCACACCTATTACGTAGCTGTGGTATGCACACTGAGCCAGATCAAATAGGCAATATATGTGTGACAGACAGCAGGATTCCTGTGATGTGATGCTATATGTGACTGTCCTTCCCAAACACACAAGGGCATACTGAAATGTCCAGACTTGAAGGCAACATGCCTGGCCCTGTTCACAGACCCTTGACAAAATTAGGGGCCTCAGTTCTGTGTGTGAAATGGGAAGAATCAGGCTATGTCTTGCATTGTAGAGGACTACATTGGATTGGTGGGCCTAGGTAACTTGCAACATCCCATAGCATGTTACAGCTGACACAGCCAGCCAGGGGTCATAGGGACCACATTTCAACAATGGCCTTTCTAGTGACACAGAAGCCAATGTTACAGAAATATTTATTTCCATGCAAAATAGTGTGAGCAAGGGCCCTACTCCCTGAGTGGCACTTTTCATAGAATGAGCTTTGACTGTGCCAAATGTCTTCAGGGCCCCAAATGTTCCAGTCTCTAACAGATGCTTATCTGTGAACTCAGCCACCAGGTTTGGTGGTGGCAGGAGACAAATCCAGTCCCCAGAATTTGTCCACAGTCTGGTAGCCACAGGAAAGGCCATTTCTGAGAAGTCTGTGGGAAGGAGAGGCCTTACCAAGAAACTGTATCTGGGCCCGGCTTCTGCTCTGCAGGACTATGTGGTCAATGCTCTAGAATGTCTGGGTATCGTGGGTCTGGGTCTGAGGAAACCTCTGTCTGCTTCCTATAAGTCACTCTCTGCATCTATCAGGGATGACTGTGTCTCTTTGGAGGAGGGGAAGGAGGAAGGCAGCTCTGACCTTTCTGATAGCCTCCAGCACCACTTGTGGCCTTCTGTCTTGTCTCACTACCACCCTGAAGATGCACAAACTACTCATCTTTGACTTCCCTAAAATTTTAGAAAAGCATAGTCCCCAGTCTTATTCTAACAGTGGACTCTTCCTTCCTGGATGGAAAGCTATTTCTTGAAAGCACCAGTTCTCCAGAAAGAGGGCTGGCCAAGTGAAATCAAAGGACAAGAAGACCAAATCTACCAACCCAGGAGGTCAGACATTCTTTGAGGAGTGATGGGTCTGTGGTAGTTAAGGTTACTATTACTGTGATGAAATACCATAGCCAAAGCAACTTAGGGGGAGGAAAATGTTTATTTGGCTTATGCTTCCACATCATAGTCCATCAGTGAAGGAAGTCTGAGCAGAATGGGAATCTGGAGACAGGAGCTGATACAGAGGCCATGGAGGGTGCTGTTTACTGGCTTGCTTCCCACGGCTTGCTCAGCCTGCTTTCTTATAGAAGCCAGGACCACCAGCTCAGGGATAGGCTGGACCCTCCCCCATCAATCACTAATTAAGAAAATACCTCACAGGCTCACCTGCCTGCAACCTGCTCTTATGGAGTCATTTTCTCAACTGAGTCTCCCTCCTCTCAGACAATGACTGTACCTGGGTCAAGCTGACATAAAACTATCCAACACAGGCCCTTCCATGTCTGATATTCGCCCCTTGAATCTATAGGCTGGGTCAGTCAGGGACAGTGGCAACTAGATCCCTCCTCCCATTCAGATCAATAATAGCCAATGGCAATTAGTTGGCTCTGAAAGATCCAGGCTATCCAGTAGTGGAGTGCTTGCTGGCCACCTTGTAGCTATGGGGGACCCCATGGAGGGCCATGTTGACCAATTCAACTACCACCCAGGCCCAGATCTGGAGCTCTCAGTTGGCCAACTCCAACATCGTTCCCATCTTTGAGCTGCTGGAGCAGGTGAAGATCTCCATGCCTCTGAGCAACAGCAGGATATGTGAGGGGAGCCTCAGTGAGAGCCTAGTGTTGATGGTGTGGCAGATGCCAGAGGTCTTTTACCAAACCAATGACTCATTACAATGCACATTTGCAAGTAAAGCTGTATGGACAAAAGAGTACATACTGAGTGACACATTGCAGCTCCCAAGTCCACTACAATAAGTAAATATGTGATAAAGAAGGCTGGATAGATGGTGGAGCTGGGTGGTACATGCAAAGTAGAACTGGAAATGAGATGGCTGTGATGGCTGTGGTCAATTAGAAGAGTAGATGGTTGTCCATAGAGATCAACTACCAGATGCTATGATGTCAGAGAAGCAGCAGGTGGTGACTGAGGTTTAGGATGTTGGCCCACCAGGAGTAAACCCCCTGATGGGTAATCTCAGCTAGACAAGGCCCCCAAGACCACAGATGCGGAATGTCATTTGCTTCTGCTGTCTCTTGCTGTCTTTCACTGATATCTGGCATGGTTATTTGGGTGTGGGGGAATTCCTCAATGCCTGTTAGGTAACATCTCATTCTTCTGGGCATTTTTACCTGTGAATTATTATGAGAATGACTTTTTTCTTAAACTGTACTTTCTAATTGATAATAATGTTAGCTTATACAGATTTTTGATGAACAAAAGCATATGCAAAGATTTATTATTCAGCCAAGACCTTTTGAGCTCCACTTTAGAAACTGCTTTAGATAACAGCTCAGCTTAATGATTAAAGGAGAACAATTGAATTCTCCAGGAGCCAGGATGGGCCTAATTCTCTTAATGCTTAAAAGATACAGATATGATATCCTCATACCCATCCCTGCCCTAAATTCTCCTGACATAAGAAACTAGTGATAGATTGGTATACACCCTAAGATCTAGAATCAGTACAGCTGACTGATTGTCTTTTATGTACAAAAGTTTAGGCTTGTGATTCCTTTAGGATTTCTTTTAAGATTAACTTTTTAGATAGATAGTAGAATGATTCCTTCATTGTAGCCATGGTATACACCCTGCCAGCAAGGGAGTTGTCTGTGAAAAGATGCTCTGTTGTTCTACAAAAAGTTACTTAGACATAATTGGCATATTGGGATGACTTTATTTTTAATCATGTAAGGGAGAGAAAAAACATATTACCTTTACTCTCTATACAAATTTAGCAAAATCACTGTAAAGGACAGAGATTAGAATAAACTGGCATTTCTTAGAAGTTCTTTTGACCTTGAAGAATCCTTGTAGAGAACAATGATTGTTTAGCTGAGGGGGCCTTGTGGCCATCCCATGACTTTGGTCACAAGGCACAGCTGGGGTTCTTACATTGTTGTGTATTGCACACAGTGCATCATGAAGGGTCACTGGGCCCAAGTTGGAGCCAGTCCAGTGAGTCCATCAGAAGAGGCTGAAGAAAAAAGAAAGAACAGTCAGGAGAATGTGTGAGTCTTTTTCCTAAATCCCTCAGAAAAAGACTTAGCTTTGCCAATGAGGTAGATTTTTTTCTCAAGCCCTGGGCTGCCTTGTAGGCTGGTCCCCCACAGGCAGCAATTGTCAACCATGTTTCTTTGTTTTTGTTTTATAGTGGTGGGAGGGGGAGTTGTTTTTCATTTTATTTTTTATTTTCTTTGGGGTAGGCTACAAGAGTAGCAGAGGAGATGGAAGGACTGGGGAATGTGTGGGATTGGGATGCATGATGCAAATTTTCCAAAGAATCTATATCTAAATAATGTTGGAAAAAAGAAAGGAAGAAAGAGCAGACCAGCGAGCATTCTGCAGAGGGAACCACAGGGTAGAACATGAGGACTGTCCTCCCAAGGGCAGGCGCCCATCCTAGGACAAGACTGCCATTCCGATTTTGCCCATTTCTATACTGTGGCATGTTGAAAGTCACATTTCTTCTTGTTCTCTTTGCTCTGGCAAAAGGATATCTTGATCTAGGCATCTTAGCATCTCCCCTGCTCCCGACAAAGCAGAGGACCAATGATACTCCAAGAATAACTATATGGCAAGTGGTTAGGATGCACCACTTTCCTGCCCCACCCCAAATGCCCAGGTGGTCTAGGTTAGGGTTACAGCGAAACTTCCATAGTAGCAGAGGCCCAATGATGGGCTTGGAGCAACAAGGGGGAAGGGACCAGGTTCAGGTCATCAGAAGTGAGGCTGCAAAATGGAGGCTCTCAATCAGGCAAGGGATGAAGAACAGTGAGGCCAAGCACACTGTGGCATCCTCACCGGGATGTTCATATAGGAAATAAGAGAAAAGAGGCCACTCTGCTGAAGCTGGAGGCATTTCTTCAGGATGCTGGGAGCATACCTCCATGTAGTGTCTGAGGTGGAGCATCCCAGCTCAGGGCTGACAGTACTTAATGGCAGTACTTGGCAGGAGGGGGTGGTGTTGCTGGGCACTATACCCAAGCTTTTCCATTTATTCAAGGTGCAAAGCTTTCTCCAAAAAGCAATGGGTGCCCAGGGTGTGGTGGCTTCTGTGTCCTTGTACTCTGTGGACCCTTTACTCTCATCACGGTCCTACCGTCCGGAGGAACAGTCTAGACTGAAGAAGACTGACTGCCCTGCTCAGGGCTACACAGGATCCTGTGGCTTTGACCAAGTCCCAGCCTCTTAAAATCCTCTAGGGCCTGGGATCACACAGAGGTCGGAGGTTAGGCATTGGCAAGCTCCTGCTTAAACTGGTTTTATTTGTTTGTTTGGAAGTACTGGGGACTGAATCTGGTAGGGCTTTGTACAAGCGAGGTAATTTTCTACCACTGAGCTATGTTTACTGTTTATTTCAAGACATGGTCTTGCTAAGTTTCCAAGACTGACCTGGAGCTCACCCTGTAGCCCAGGCTGTCCTCACCCTGTAGCCCAGGCTGTCCTTATACTTACTATCCTCCTCCATGTGCCTCTCAAGAATGCAGCTAAAATTACACGCCTAGATCACCAGGTCTGGCTTATTTAAAAAGGCTTTTTCTTACACCAAAGCCTAACCATTCAATCTATCAAACATTTAAAAGCACAAGCTAGGGCATAGAACACTGAACCCTACCCAGTTTATGTGAGTATCTCTGAAGAACTGAGCAAAAAGAGACCTGTCAACAAAAGCCTGGATCTGCAGATGGGGAAATAGAGGCTTTTAGACAGGGTGCACTAGGGTCCTTGCTGTATGAAGTGATCACCTCCCTTCTTCCTCAACCCAGTGCCCCATCCACCCAGTTCACATTGGAAATCCAGATATCTGGCTTCCGCAGCCAGTGGCCTGCAGGAACCCTGCTGCGGACCATATTTCTGCTCTGACAGCCAGGCGTTGTAAAATCCAGCCTTCTCCTTGCAATCCTGAAGAAGTTTCCCCTTGGAGGAGCTGACTTTGAACTTACAGAGAACAAAGACCCCTTTGTGATCTGCCTTAGGGACGGGAAAGGGGGAGAATTGCATAAATAATATGAGAAGCACAGCCCAGGTTTTATTTTGTAACCTCTCTTGTGACTATGAAATGAAAACCACTTTATTTTGAAAACTGCAGCACAGCCAAGTTTCTCTGGCTGGATCCAGGGGCCGGGGCCCAAACAGGGCCAACAAGACAGCAGTTGTAGTATAGGTGCAGCCAGGCCAGCTGTGGGCACATCACACTGCTCAGTCTCTGCTTGGCCCAAGCAAGGCATCAGTGAAACACAGCACGAATCCGTTCCCTTCCCAGCCGTGGGAAGCCTCATTCGTGCAAGAAGAAAGCCTTTGCTTTATAACTGGGGCTAGAATGAAATGGCTCTGCCTCCTCCTTTCTGCTAATGCTCTCAGCCACAAGTGTCTTCCTGTGTCTCCCCCAAGCCTCTTCCTGCCAGCACTTCAGGCAGAAGGGCTGGCCTGGGGCCCCTGCAGCAGCAGTAGGACTTTAGCAGAGTTATGCTCTCAGTATTATTTTCACACCCTGCTACTACTCATCAGCAACGTAGGCGCTACCCACCAGGTTCCACCAGCTCTCTGAAAAACCTCATTCACCTCCTCTGGAGAGCCCTGCCCAGTTCCTGCACACCCTGCCTCCTCCAGCAGGCTGCTTTGTCTCACTTCTGTCCTGCAGTTGACATGTCTAGTTGAGGGTGTCACTTATCTTTGATCCCCAGCACCTAACTTAGGCACAACAGCAACTGGAGGTGGATAAAGACTCTCATGCTGTGCATTCTCCTTAGTGTACTCCAGGCCCTAAATTGGCTCCCCAGCACTGAAAGGATTAAAAAAAGTTTTGATGTTGAGCCATAAGGAATGATCTTTGAATCAAAATGAATAACACCCAGTAGGGACTTAGAGGTTGATGGAACTGAGATATATGACTTGAAAGCTTCAGGTAAGGCTTGATCCAGGGCCCCTGTCTGCTACTTGGCTTTATTGTGGGCCCCTCACAGCAGCAGTGAGGCTGAAGAAAAGCCCCTCTGTTTTCATGGCTTGGCAAGATGAATGCTGTGCCCCCACCCAGTCCAGTGGCCCTGAGGCAGGTCTTTGATGGGAAAGTAAATGTTCCAGTCAATCTCATGGAGCAGAACTTTGAGGGGAATAGAGACTGCCAGAAACTCGTACTGTGCTCCCAACATGGGTCTGGGTACAGGCACCCTACATGTTCTTTAATAATAATCTGGACATCATTGGACCTGAAACTCCACCTGTGATGGCCCAGCCTGGCCTGTAGATTATGCAAAGGGTCTTCCTATAGATGCAGCTCCAGGGAGCAACCACAATGAGGAAGTGTCTGCCCCCCACCCCGCACCCCAGTGTCAACTCACTGCCACCACCATATGCAGGGTTATCCACCTCCAGTTGCTGTTGTGCCTAAGTTAGGTGCTGGGGATCAAAGATAAGTGACACCCTCAATTATACATGTCAACTGCAGGACAGATGTGAGACAAAGCAGCTTGTTTTGGGTCTTGGGACTGACAAGCTGTTGCTTCCCACTGTCCCCAGGAGACAAAGGACAAACAGTTGGAACTGTCATCCAGTCTCAGCTTGGTCCTCACTGTGACCATGTAGTTTTAGAGAGCAGATCCTTATTCCTTACACACCTGGGGAAGAGCTTGCCGTTATCATGTCCTCAATGCTGCTGCTGTTCTAGCTTCATAATAAAAACAGTCCTATCTCTATGTATCCGCATAGTTAGTAACAAGGGACAGATACAGCGGGGCTTGGGGGATCGGACAACTGAGGTGCTCAGTTGTGGTTTGATCCAGAACACACACACACACACACACACACACACACACAGAGAGAGAGAGAGAGAGAGAGAGAGAGAGAGAGAGAGAGAGAGAGAGAGAGAGATCTAATATAGATGATACATGTTACCTAATGGACTCGTTTTACAGATTAGGAAATGGCTTCCCTAAATTGTTCAGATAAATCTAACAAAATACTTTAACCTGGGTAATTTAACACAGAGAGACCTATTTCTTCATAGTTCTAGGGGACAGATATTCAAGATCAAAGTGGCTCTGTGTCTGGCACGGGTCTAGTGTCCAATTCTGAAACAGTATCTGGCTGTTGTTCCTCCAGAGAAGACAAACTGGTGTGGTGTCTTCATATGGCAGAAGAGATGGGAGGGGACAAGCTTCTTCCTCCTTTTACACAGAGATGGTCTGTAGAGGGTAGAAACACGAGCTCTGGATTGGACCCATATTCCCTCACCAGCTCTGGGCTGGGGACAGGGACTTAGCCCCACTGAGTCAGTTTTCATACCTGAAAAGTATGTTGGCTTGGGGCAGCAGTTACTCATGGAGATGCTGGTGTGACCTGAGGCAGCTCAGCAATGTTAGTGGTCCTTCTCCTCCTGGCACCACCATTGTAAAGCAGCTCAGCCTTTACCATCATCCTTTGGCCTGAGGAAAGCTCTCCCCAGGGGGGATGCCAGGAGCAATAAGAAGCAGACAGAAGGTTCCACTGAGGGTCATAGAGAAGTGCCCCCAAGACCCTGCAGGGCTTATCCAAGCTCCAGCCATGCATGCCACACCCTCCAGCATACAAACAATGGGGAATCACTTTTTCCCGTCTCCAAAAGCAGCTCAGGCTAGCCCTGGCTAAGGGAGCCCACCTTGAAGTATGAGCTGGTCCCTGAAGCCAGAAAAACAGCTAGAAGCTGTGGCCCTGTACCTGGCTGCCCCCAGCTCCTCCTTCTAACATAGCACTTAGCCTCGAAATGTGGGAGGGATGCTGAGCCCGAGTCCACAACAGGCCCTGGTGTGATGAGTGGCAAGGCAAAATTTGATTTCTTTTTACTTTTCAAGACTGCTCTCACCAAAATGAAGGCTGCTATTTAACTAGTGGCCACTAAAAATAAATATTTAAATGCCACGTTGGCACAGCCAAGCCAGGCCACACCTGCCACCCCGCCTCAGAGGCATACTCATCCTCAGCTGGCCCTGACAGTGACATACTCACACCTTTGACAACCCTAACATTAGAAGGGCGAGTCCTTGGCCCACTAAGAAGACAATGTCTGATGAACATAGCCATCCTTGTTCCCAGAGTCCTGAGGAAAATAGCAAGCAAATAGAGAGATCAAGGAAGACATGACTCCTATAGAATGTCCCCACTGATAGACAGTATGGTAGATCTGCACAAAGGACCTGCTGGTGTGACTATGGCTTGCGTAGGCGCCACTGAGGCACCAGCACCCTCCACTGTTGAAGGCAGAAAATGCCCATAGGCATCTGTGCCAGGAAAGGCCCTGCTCCACCTGGGATGGAACTGGCCTGGGTGAAGAGAGGTCCTACCCACAATCCTCTGTGATTTCTATCATCAGAGGCCAGGCAGTGGAATGAAAGTGACAACGGTCATGCTTCTCAGAGCCTGCAGGATGAGTGACAGATAGAAGGGAAAAAACAGAGGGCATGATGGAAGAAAAGGCCAGTGAGCAGAAGGGGAGGAGAAAGAAAAAAAACAGGAAGAATAAGAACAGCCAGGTAGAAGAGGGATTCAGGACCATGGCCTGGATCTCTGTGTATCTGAGCTGGTCCCTCACCATGTGTCAAGGGAACTTGCAGCTTCCACTCCCCCAGGGTGATAGCAGAGGGACACAGAGAACTTTCTGGTGACAGTTGATCAGATGGAGCAGGACCTAGGACCACACAGACCTTCCTTGGGGCAGCTGGGAGTCAGCCATGACTACGTGAAGGTATTGCTCTCTCATTTGTGCTGTATAGCTTTAAATGTTATCTACTTGTTATCCCTTGCAATGGCTAGTGGCAATTATCAACTTGATAGGATCTGGAATCAACTAAGACGCCTAGGGAGGTTCTGTGAGGACATTTCCAGGAAGGACTAACTGACAATGGGCAGCACTGCCCCATGCTGAGTCAGCGATGAAGAGGCCCGAGGAGGGTATGCTGCGTTTGCCTACCAGTTTTCATTTCTTGCCAGTGAGTGCTTTCATTCCATTTCTGCCTCTGCTGCCATCACACTTCACTGACATCAGAATCCTGCTTTCCAGCTCGGACTGAAGATGGGTGAGTCTCCAGGAGTCCACCAGGACTTCAGTACCAGTTTGGGATTGCTGAGTCAGTCACCCAGCTTTGTGGGCTGAGAAGATATGGGTTCTCAGCAGGCAAACAGCCATGTGGGACTATCCAGACCCTATTGTGCAAGTTAACATAATAAATCCTCTGTGGTAATAAATATTCATTCTGTTGGTTCTTCTCCTCCAAAGAACTCTGACTAATGCAACTATCTATGCTAAAAATGCACTTCAGTGCCAATAACATTATTTTACCAATCTCCTACTGTTTTTAAAATGTACTTACATTAGCCTTCTGTCACCGTGACAATATGCCTAAGATAACTGAGGCAAGAAAGCTAAGTAGATAAAGGTCCTTACAGCCAAGCCTGGAAGCCTGAGTTCAAAGCCCAGGAGCCACGTGGTAGAAGGAAAGAGAGAACCAAGCCCTGCAGATGGTCCTCTGACCTCCACACATGCACCACATCATGTGTCTCCCATCATGCACACTAAATTAATGAATAAATTAATTTGTATGTGTGAGAGAGAGAAAGAGAAAGAGAGGGAGAAACAGAGACACACAGAGAGAGATTCCTTTGGGAAATCTTTCTTTGAAAAAGGTTTTGGTTTGTAGCCATTGGTCCTGTTGCTTGGGGCCTGTGGTAGCACACTATAAGGCAAAATCATGCAGGAGAGGAAGTTCCCAAACATCACAGTGACCAGAGAGCAGAAGACACCATCTCTGCCACATCCTGGACCTAACTTCCTCCATCTCACCTCCCAAGAATTCTACTACCTCCTAATAGTGTCACAAGCCAGTAGCTAGTCCTTTAGCATGAGGATTTCCAGGGACATTTCAGATCCAAACTGCAGCATCCTAAGTCTCACAAAGCAGAGCTGCCTGCATCTGAAGTGTGTCTGTGGTCCTATATGCACCATGGCCTCCGAGGGCCCTGAGCAAACTGTCTTCCTGTGGAGTCCAGGGCAACTCCTGGGCAAGCCCTACATTCTTACACTGACATCTTTGACCTCTTAGGTCCCACTGGATCCCAAGGTTCTATACATCTAAGAGCCTGTTTTCTGCAGCCCATGTTCTGGGGTGACTGGCTGGGGTTACTGAAGCAGCTCCCACTATAGGCAGAAGTGGTATTATGACACTTTGATGTGTGATGTTCCTGAGACCCCTGACTTAAATGTTACTCATGAAGGCAGCTCCTATCTGTCCCCTCCATCTCTGGAGATACCTTAAGCAAAGTGGAGTGATGAACACTAGCCTGCCTCGGTATTCTATTTGTCTTAGTTAGGGTTTTATTGCTGTGAGGAGACACCATAACCAAGGTAACTCTTATAAAGGAACATTTAGTTGGGATGACTTGCAGTTCAGAGGTTCAGTCCACTACCATCATGGCCAGGCATTGTAACATGCACACTGCATGCTAGAGAAGGAGCTGAGAGCCCTACACTTTCATCCTCTGGCAGCAGGAGGGGATTAGGACCCACTGGGCATAGCTTGAGCATGGGAGACCTCAAAGCCCGCCCCCACAGTGATATACTTTCTTCACACCTCCTAATAGTACTACTTCCTATGGGCCAAGCATTCAAACACATAAGTCTTGGGGGCGGGGCAGAGATAGCTATTCAAACCACCCCACTATTCTATATTAAAATAGCATCGTAGATATAGTGGTGTGCTTCTGTAAACTAACACATGTGCCCTTTCACATACCCTGCCCCATCTGTTACAAGCAACAGTCCCACCCTGGCTCCCTCCTCACTCATGGGTTTGCTGTATGTCAGGCACACCAACATACAGGACCCAGGACCTCTTTCTCTTGCTTCCCCTGGTGATTAATGTGGGTTGCCATCTTGACCAGACCTAGAACCACACAGGAGATAAGCCTCCAGACACACCTGTGAGGGGCTATTTACATCAGGCTAGTGTCCTGGTTTCATTTCTGCTGCTGTGACAAAGCACCCTGATAAAAACCATCTTAAAGAAGAAAGGTTTTATTTTCGCACAGAATCAAGGTGACAGTCTATCTTCACAACAACTAGTTACATCACAATCAGTCAAGAGTTAGTTTCTGAACATTCCTGGGAAGGGTTATCTTGATTAGGTTATTTGAGGTGGGAAGACAGACCCTAAAGGAAAGTGACACCATTCCCTGGGGTAGGTCCTAGGCATTACAAAAATGAAGAAGTGAGTTGAGCATGAAGAACCATCAGCCTCTACTTCCTTCTGTGGACACACCATGACCTCTAGCTGCTGCTGGGACGTCCCAACATGAAGGACTCCTTAAATAGTGAGCCAAAGTAAACCTTCTCTCCTGAAAGTTCCTTTTGTGAGTATATTTTACCTTGGCAGCAGGAAAAGAAGCACTGGACCCATGCTCTAGTCCCCCACTTCTTGTGGATCACAATTACTGCTCTGTTCTCTTGACATTACACTCCTACTCTATGACCGTGCATGACTCTCCAGAAAAATCATCTCATTCTTAGGAAATACACACTGATATATAAGCCATATATATGTATATATATGAAACTATAATAAATTAAAAATCATCACAGGAGCTGCAAAGATGGCTTTGAGGTTAAAAGGACTTGCTGCTCCTGAAGAAGATGGGGTAGAGTTTCCAGCACCCACAGGATGGCTCACACTACCTATAACCCCACTCCAAAGAATCTAGCTTGCTTTTCTGGTCTCTCCTGGGTCCTGCATGCATATTGGTGCACATAAACTAATGTAAGCAAACACGCATTTACATAAGTAAACAAATACATCTTTTAAAAAAAAAAAAAAAAAAAAAAAAAAAAAAAAAAAAAAAAAAAAAAAAAAAAAAAAAACTCTGTCAGGGCTAGAGAGATGGCTCAGCAGTTAAGAGCATTGACTGTTTTTCTGGAGGACCTGAGTTCGATTCCCAGCATCCACATGGCAGCTAACAACTGTCTGTAATTCCAAGATCTGACACCCTTACACAGTTATACATGCTGGCAAAACATCAATTCACATAAAATAAAAATTAAATATTTAAAAAAAAAACCCTCTGTCAGTCACAAGTGGCACATGCTTTTAATCCCAACCCTCAGGAGACAGAGGAAAGTTGATCCCCATGATTTCAAGGCTAACCTGATCCACACAGGGTGTTTCAAACAAGCCAAGGCTACATAGTGAGGCTCTGTCAATAAATAAGTAAATAAATAAATAAGATGGCCCCAGATTCTTTACATCTTCTCCATCAAGAGACACAGTTTAGGGTCTAGAGAAATGGCTTAGTTGTTGAGACTACTGACTGCTCTTCCAGAGGACCTGGGCTCAATGTCTAGCACCCACATGGCAGCTTACACCAGTCTGTAACTCCATTCCAGGATTTCTGACACCCTCACACAGACACACATGCAGGCAAAACATCAATGAATATAAAACTTTTTAAAAAACAAATTAATAAAGAGACACAGTTCACTTCCCATTCTCTGAGTGAGGCAACACTTGACTGATAGACCATGAAGGGACAATCCATCCTCAGACTAAGATAAGAGCTTCCTCCACCATACAGCTGAAAAGGACTTGTGACTAGAATATATGAGTTCTAAAAATGCAATAATAAAAAGATAAACAATTCATTTAAAGTGACCAACAAATTTCTCTAAAGAAGATTCAAATGGCCAAATAGCACACTGCTTGTCATTAAAGGAAAGTGAATGTAAACCACGATGAGATACTACATCACACCCAACAAGAATGACTACTACTTATTTTGAATTGCTGCAGGCCAAACCCAAGAGCTTGCATATGCTAGACAAAACTGTACCACTGAGCCATGCCCAGCCCTGGAATGAGAGGAGGTTTTTAGATGCAGTCCCCATATGTGTGAGAGAGAATAGAGAAATTGAAACACCATGGACAGCTGGTAGAACTCACAATTGATGCAGACATGTGGGGTAACAGTTTGGTGGTGCTTTAAAAAGTTAAACTGAATTTCCATGAAAGCAACAATTCTACCCAAGAAAAATGAAAACATTGGTGATCTCCTGTCATTTATGCTGCTGTGTGCTGAGTGGTAGTTTTCTCGGAATTAAACATTCCCTCTAGGAGGGAAAAGAGGTTCTTAAGACTCAGGAGGTAAACAAAAGGATCATAAACACTTGGAAGAGTCTTGAGGCTCTTGGCAGAATAAAGAGAAATAAAAAACCACTTGGGGCGGGGGGATGCGGGGCAGACAAACTGGAGAAAATATCCTTGCACTGCGAAGCTGCGGGCAGGCTGTGCAGAGGGCTCCCCCTTGTAGCTTTCATGAGTTGTCATCTATGTTGGGGTGAGCTTTTAGGTGGATCAGCTGCTTTTTCACATCCCTGTGCCTGTGAGTAACCCTTCATCCACATGCCTTTCAATAACCCCAACATCCAATAAAAACACATTGGTTTACCAAATTGGATATTGGCACAGCTGTTACCTTGGTCATGGGGTCTCCTCTCTGGGATGAGTAGATATGTGTATGTTGTGCCTCCCCAGGAAAACACCCTGATAAAAAGCAGCTTAATCAGGGAAAAGGTTTATTTTAGTTCATCCTTGCAGGTCCAGTGCATCTTGCAGGGAAGTCGAGGAAGACAACAGAAACTGAAAGCAGCTGATTAGTTGGTCTCGTCCCTTCCAGGGTCAGGAGCAGAAGGAAATGAGCACATGCATGCTCACTTGTTTGCTGGTTTGTGCTCAGCTCTGTTTCTCCCCTCATAGTTCAGGGACCCTTCCTAGAGAATAGTGCTGCCCACACTGGGCTGGGCCCTCCCACACCAATGAACAAAATTAAGACAATCCTCTACAGATGTGTCCACAGGCCAAACAAATGGAGACAATCCTCCATTGAGACTCTTCTCCCAGGGCATTCTAGGTTGTGTTAATTTGACAACAAAAGCTATGCCTCACAGCTGGCTTGCACTGAATCATGGACATGAATCTTCAGTTGTGTCAGACATAGTAGTAATTCAAATGTCTATTAGTAGAAGAATGGCTAAATCCATACAGTGGAATATTAGCCTTAAGAGGAAATTCTGACATGCAGCACTGTGGATGAATCTGGAAAACATGATGTGAAATGAAATAAGCCAGACATCAACAGTCACATTGCTATGATTTCATAGATATCAAATGCCAGAGAAGGCAAACAAGTGTTTGCCTTGGGGGAGTATGGAGTGAGAAGAAGCAGCTACTAATGATAGGAACTGTATTTTTTCAAGTAATAAAAATGTTCTAAACTACACAATGGCTATGTTTGTGCAATTGTGCATAGATTAAAAACCACTAGATCTTCCAATAATAGCATTGTGGGAATATGGATTATAGTTTACAATAAAGCCAAAACACATATAAAAGATAGAACTCGGGCAACTGCTACATTTCCTGGAATATTTAATTTTCTTGAGTTTGTTCTTTTGTTTTAAGTTTAAAAGGATGTTTCAATTGAGTAACAATATTTTAAAATAACATGTTCATTTTTAGAGGTATTGTTCCAATTGAGTTAATTATTTCTCACTTGGTTTAAAACTTACAAACCTTGCAATTTGCACTCTTGAATTGTCTTCACCTTTAACCCAGATAAGTTCATCAGTGTCTCACAGAATGACTGAAGTGAAGTGATTCACTGACCATTCGTTCCTTTCAGGCTGACTGTTTTATTTGATTGCAGTAGCACATACAGCTCCGAAGGTTGGAGACTGAATTATGCCCCAAATCCCCTCAGAACCCTCAGCAGCTTCCATTGAAAAGGCACATCCCTGGACCAGCAGTATATTCAACAATTCTCCAAATTAAAGTTCATGTAGGAAAAAACAAGTTTGTTATAATTTTATTAACCTTGTTGATTTGCGGCCTGTAACTCACAGTAGCCCCAGTCATTGTTAAGAATTTAGACGAACAAAACATTCTTCTGGGAAGGAGTCTATTGTCTGCTAATCAAAACCAGTGTCCAACTCGGCCAGCTGCTTGGAGGCAGGACAGTTAAGAGGACATAGGGAAGCCTCTCACCCTAGGGTCCAGTCCACCCTTGAGTCTAGTCTGTGGCTGTCTGGGGTCAAGAAACTTCATGACCACTGACAAAGCTGAAATGGTTTACACTGATAATGTGTGCTTTCTTAAAGACATGTCAGGACGTGAAAAACAGCAAATGAACAATTGTTGCTTAGGGTCACATGTTGTGATCTTGAGTTTAACCATATCAGCACACCTATCTCATCCCTAAATACAAACAACAGGCCTCTTAAGACTGTCCGTGTGTGTGTGTGTGTGTGTGTGTGTGTGTGTGTGTGTGTGTGTATCTGTCTCTTTGTGTATATTTGTGTGTCTATATGTGTGCACATGCACACATGTATATCTATCTGCATGTAGAGACCAACGCTCAGCCTCTGGTGGTGTTTCTCAGGAGCCATCCACCTGGTTTTCTGAAACAGTCTCTCACTGAGAGCTGGAGCTCACCAGTAGGCTAACTACCTGTCCAGTGAGCCCCAAGGATCTGCCAGCCTTGCTTGGATTGTGAGCACAGACCACTCTCCTTAGATAGTGGGGGTTTCACTGGCCTTATGTGTCTATCTCACCCCCTACGCACACTTAAACCTGAGGCACACACTTGCCTCTATCTCAATAAAGTCGCTAACTGCTTCACTCTAACTTATCCTGAGGATCTTCTCTGCAGAGCAGTCAAGGATCTGGCTTTCTTCGTGTGAAGGTCCCTCAGTCTCAACAGCAACGCTGGGCTGCACTTTCCTATCACTATTGCCAATTGACTGCATGATGCATTCCTTATTGCCTGAAGTCAGGCAGAGGCCTCCCACCGCTCTGCCCCCACATGCTTCTCCCCTCCCCTCAGTCTTCACTCTATCCTACTCGCCTTAGGATGGGAAGCACGTCATGACAACAGACAGCAGAGGAGTTTGTACAAGACTCCAAGTCCTCAGATATGTCGTCCCAGGGCTCAACAGCCACTTTGAGGGGCCCTACCCAGACTTACCCTTTTTATGGATGCCCCCTGACTGCTGCAATGGCCATTGTCCCAGCCCTTAGGCTGGCAAAGGCTGTGTCTGACTCCCAGGATACTGACCCTTAGAAAGAACCTGCAAGTTCACTTAAATTTAGAAGCTGAGAGCCAACAGCAAGTTCCTCTTCCTGTAGTTGGGGGGAGAGAGATCCCTACAGGTGTCCTGTCAGCTGCTGGGCCATCTATATGAGAAACACCTCAGGAGACTTGCCCTACCCAGGTCATCCCAGCCTCAGAGTACATTTGCACTAACAAATTAGGTGACATATGCTAGCTAATGACTTGTGTTCAGTTGCACAGGACCCAAACCCAAAACCAAACAAACAAAAAACCCAAAAGACAAAAACAAAACACACACACAAAACAACCCAGAACCCAGTTTCCAAGTTTCCACGCTTCAGCCTGGCACTGTTCCCCACTCTAGCCTGGGCCTTATGCATCTGAGAAGGCAGACTCTCAGAAGGCGGGAAGCATCCCTCCAACTGTCCTGGGATGAGCAAACAAGAACATCCTTCCACTCCTCCCTTGGGTGATTAGGCTGCTGAGACAATTGTCCTTAGGAGTCTCATGCTAGGGTAAGGGTGAAGCCTGTGGCCAGACCTCACACACTTCTGACCCCTCATCAGACCTGCAGGACAGACTGGAAATGATGAGAGGTCAGAGGTCAGGACCACTTTGGAGCAGGACTGCTTAGTCATTCATGTCTCTTGCAAAAACCTATTGTCAGGACCCCAAAACGGATTTGGGGTAACAGATGTCTTCTTCTGTTCTTTTTCCTAATGGCTACATGGACTAAAACCCCCTTCTTTGCTTTTCCATATCACGTGTCTCTTTAATAGGTCTATTGGGGACAAGAGGAGGAGCCAGTTTTATTAGAGTTCCCAAGGCCCAGGCTGTGACCCTAAAAATTGTGGCAATAGTTTTTGTCCTTTTTAGTTCAGACAGGAGTTCCTCTGTAGAGCGGTGGGGCTTAACAAGCCACCTGAGGCCAGTTTACTGAAAATTTTTCCATATATATATATATATATACTTGTGCATATACTTAATATATATTTAAAATCCAAAGTGGTTTCCAGTTACACTTTATATCTCCATGCTCTAGCGTTAGAGCCTACTCTACATTCTTAAGCCCAAAGGACTTGAGGCAGGAAGTGAGGGCCTTACAATTTCATTGAGAGGGTGAGGAGCCAGGCCCGCTGCACTGATGCTTGCACAAAGCCTGGGAACCATAGGCTAAGAGCTGCTACTTAGGTCTATTATCCAGCAGGGCCAGGAGACCACTAGATTGCTTTCCCCACCTGCCTTCTGACCCCTGGGAAAGACCCTGTAGCTCTGCACAGAAAAAATGATCTCACGGCTTTGCTTGCCAGAAAACACAGCCAAAAGCAGCAGGGAAGAGTCTCGGCACTGAGGCAAAGTGGTATGCAATGGATTTGCAGAACTGGGACATACGGGGGTTGGCTGGCACCTGTGGGACTCAGCTGTCATGGCAATCCCAGCTCCATTGACACTGACTCCACTGCCTAGCATCCTAGACATAAGTGGACCATGATGAAAATATTTACACAACAGAAATCATGCAATGTTCACCAAGGTGCTTTCTCTTTTTCTTTCTACTGCCGCCTCCTCCTCCTCGTCGTCCTCCTCCTCCTCTTTCTCCTCTTGGAGAGGTGGTGGTAGATTTGCCAGCATACCACTAGGCCAAAGGGTTCACACCAGAACCCTAGCAGCAAGGGCGTCAGGAAACACAGCTGCTCACTTCCAGACTCTGAAGTGACATGGAGTAATGCTAGCTGCCAAGCCATCCCTGTGACGTACATTACTAGGAATGTGTCTGACAGTGAAGTCACACACGTGTGGCATGATGGATGTCTGGGGTTGCACATCACTGTGGGTAATTGTGTGGCATCATCATTTCTTGGCATAGATTGCCTTTGGGTATATGTCAAAGTGTGTTAACCTCTAACCAGGAAACTGGTGAGGTGATAAAAGCTGGTTCAAAAAGGAAACTATTGATTCTTCATTGCAAAGCAGGTAAATTAAGAAAGAAGGCAGCTAATAAGGCCAAGAGTCTCGGTTGTATTTAATGCGACAGCTAACACGTCATTTATCTTTTAGCTGGACCTAGTGGGATGCAAGGCTGGGCCATCTTAGACACAGTTTTTGGAGAAACCAGGCATCCACCAGAGGTAACGAGAAATACATGCAAGCTGCACATCTGTAGCTGATAAAGCCACATTTCCCAGCAGAGCCGGATCACAGCTCCCAGGCAGTCCATGCATCTACCAGGAAGCCAGGGCCTACTCATCCTCCCAATGTCTAGCCTCCAGGTCCGAGATGATAGCTAAATCCAGGGGTCACTTCACTCTACATCAGAGAGAATCGATCAGATACAGAAGCTAGCTGCTGGTCCCTGAATTGTGATTGTGATCTTCTACCAAAATGTGCATGAGGCTTGACTCAATGTGACTGTTTTTGGAGGCAAATTATCTGGACAAGGTGGCACAAAGCTGTGACACCAGCATTTAGAAGACTGGGCAGGAAGCCCACTGGGCCAGTCCCTATCTGCCTCTTCTAGGCTAAACCAGTCCTGGAGAACTGAATGAGGAAGTAACCTGTCCTTGCCACTGTCACTGGTGACAGGGAAGGAGGATTTGGTGGCCAGCAGCACTTCTTCAGTCACTTGTGAATGCTCTTTATGACAGGAAAAGTCCCCTTTGCTTAGCAACCATCTTTCCTTGGCCTCATCCCAGTCACATATTACTGAATTAGACACTGGGAGATTGGCAGGACCCAAGTGTCCCGGTGGCAGAGTCTGCCCTTGTTTGGGCACAGTTTTGTGGTGGGGAACAGGTCCTTGTGCACTTAGATAAGCCTCAGAGAAGCCAGGAAGGTTAAAAATGCATGCTTGTCTCTTCAAAAGAAGGAAACGCTAACCTGTCTTCTTCTGGAATGATGGGAAAGGATGTAATTTACAACCTGGAGATCTTTGTATCTGTAGGTCCAGGCTTCGCCCAAATCCTCCAGAATATTCTATGTGTTTATCCCAGACCTCCTTCCTCTAAATCTTGAGCATTGTTTCTAAGTCCTTAAAACCGTACTCTGAGAGATGTCACAGGTACTCTAAAACGGCCTAAGTGGCTTCTACATTATGTTAGATTGAGGTCAAATCCTGATTTCCATGGGCATTATGCTTACCTTAGTCATTCTCCACAGACCCTTACTTTTAGCCTTTATCTTTAGCATTGTTTCCAAGTCAACAAAACCCATATTTAGGGAGGAAGCATAAACTTGTCTTAAGCTTTCTTGTACACACAGGACTGAGCTGACATCAGAAAACTTCTCTGCAAAATTATGTTATGCTTAAATATAGCTAACATAACAACCTGGGATCAGACTCCAGAAATTTGGTCCAGAACCGGTAAACTAAGTCCAGCTGAACCAAGTTTCTTTCTTACCTTACCCAGACCACTTCCCTGATGACTGATACTTGTGGGGACCTCCACACAGTTTGCTAGTTGAATGCATTTCAAAGATTGTTTCTACTCTTTGGCTATCACTAATAGAGCTATGAGGAATATCCACACAAACTCTCATGTGGACATACGTGCTTTTTAATTTGTCCTTGGTGAATTACTAGGAATTGGGTTACTGGTCATATGGTAGAGATATGTTAAGCTTCACAGCAACAGCCCAAACGGCTGTCAAGTCTATCCTCAAACCCATGGTAACCCTCAGGCATCCAAGAGCTAGGGTTACAGGCATGTAACACTATGCCTGGCTCCAAAATGTTATCTGAAATAATTGTACCCTTGTATGTCTCCTGCAGCATCCTGGGAGGAGCTCCATCCCCTCCATGTCCTCACCTGCATTTAGCACCTCAACCTTCTGAGCATTTGCTCTTTCAGTGTGTGTGTGTGTGTGTGTGTGTATGTTGGCCTTTTCACATGAACTTGACATGCATTTACCTAACGATGCATGACACTGAACTTCCTTGAGCCAGTGGCCATCTGGCTATCTGCTTTATCTGTTCAGATCTTTGCCCCTCCCCCTACCCAACAGCCTTCTATTGCTTCACAGGGGCAGCTTGCAGCTGTAACTCATTTCGGATTTGGCCAGGTCTTGAAGAGCCCCCTTATTCAGCATGAGGCACTCAGCTCTCAGCTGCTAGTGTCCAGATGGGCTACTCTAGAAATGGAACCATCATGAGAGCCCCATATCAGCCACAAGGAGCCTTTACCCTGGGATACAGCCCTGGGCCTACTTTTCCCTTCTGGAAGATACCCCCATAAGAGCCCTGGAAGAGAAGACATCTTGTTGCATGAGTTCTGGTTGTATTAAATGAAACTCAGAGCCAGATATTGGGGGAAAGCTAGAATATCAGAGAGAGAAAACTGACCGTAGTCAAATCTCATGCAGCTATCTTCCAGCTTGCTCAGCCTGGCTCCTCACAGTCACTTATACAGAATAATCTGTCTTCCTACACTTGTCCTAAATTTCTTCTTCACCCAGTAGTTTCACATCCAGGTTAAGATTAAAGGTGTGAGCTACTACTATTTAGTAGTTAGGCCTCCAACTCACAGAAATAAAGAAAGATCTGTGTCTCTGGAGTTATAGGATTAAAGGTGTAGGCCACCACTCCCAGTCTTTCCCTTACTGGGATTAAAGTTATGAGTTACCACTGTCTGACTCTCCTGGATTGACTGTGGGTGGATCTGTTCTCTGATATTCCAGACTGGTTTTATTAAATATATAACATATCACCACAACATTTAACCACACCGTTTCTTGAGGGATAAAATAACAGTGTCTATCAGAATAAATTAGTTGTTCTTTTTTAATTTAAAATTAAATTAAATTATTGTGGTTTTAAAATTTTCTGAGAATTTCACATAAGTGTACAATGAAACACGATTATAACTGCCAACTATTTTGCTCCTTTAACTACCCCCATATTGTCCTCAACACAAAACCCCATTCAATTTCATGCTTTCTTCCTTTGTTTAATAACTCACTAAGTCCAATAAGTGCTTCCCATATGTACATAGGTGTGGAGCATCCACAGGAACATGGATTCTCCCACCCCCAGAAGCTAGGGACTATCAGTAGCTCCTTAGTAAGGGATGGAGTCTGGAGAGCACCCCCCCCCATCTATACTGAGCCTTTCTGTCTCAGTCTTGTGCAGCTCACCACAGATGCTGTGAGTTCATGAGAACAATAGTCATGCCTTGTCCACAGGATGACATTCCACAGCACTCCTCCATATTCTCCAGCTCTTACAGTCTTCCGATCCTTCTTCATTGATGTTCCTTGAGCCTTCGCAGTAAGGAGTAGATGAGTTGTGAGAACTGGTATTGACATTCCATTTAGGGATGAGCATCCAGGTGTCTTGTTCTCAGCCCTTTGACTAATTACTAGTCTCTGCACTAACATCTGCAGGAAAAAGCTTCCCTGACTGTCCTAGGCAGGGTCGTCACTGCTGTGATAAACACCATGACCACAGCAACTCGGGGAGAGAAGGGTTTATTCTGCCTATGCTTCCACATTACTAATCATCATTAGAGGAAGTCAGGACAGGAACTCAAACAGGACAGGAGTGTGATGCAGAAGCACGAGCTGATGTAGAGGCCATGGAGGGATGTTGCTTACTGGCTTGCTCCTCATGGCTTGCTCAGACTGCTTTCTTATAGAACTCAGGACAACAATGGGCGAGGACCTCCTACATCAATCACTAATTAAGAAAATGTTCTTTAAACTTTCATACAATCAGATCTTACAGAAGCATTTCTTAATTGAGGTACTCTCCTCTCGGATGACTTTGTGTCAAGTTGACTGTTTTGAGATATTTGATTGATTACACTGTATAAAGATATGTCACTGTAATTACTTTAATAAAAAGCTAAACATCCAATAGCTAGGCAGGAAGAACAGAAAGGTCTTCTGGACAAAGAGCTCTGGGAAGAAGAATGGGACAGTCACCAGCTGGATGCAGAGAAAACAGGACATGCAAGAAGAGAGGTAAAAGCCACTTGGCAGCAGCATATAGATTAATAGAAATTGGTTAATTTAAGTTATAAGAGCTAGTTAGAAACAAGACTAAGCTAAGGCCAAATGTTGCAGAATATTATTTTAAGGTGTGCTTCTTTTGCTTATGTTACATTTGTTTAACTCTGTGAAGCTGTATTACTATGTCTGTCTAAAACACCTCCTGGTCTAATGAAGAAATGAATGACCAATAATGAGGCAGTAGAAATAGGTGGGGCTGACAGGCAGAGAGAATATATATATAAGGAGAAACATGGGGGGAAAAAAGAAAAGTAGCCAGAGAAGGAGGAGGACTCTAGGGGACAGCCACCCAGCCAGCCACAGAGCAAGAGTGAAAGGAAGAGATAGATAGATGTGTGTGTGTGTGTGTGCAAAAAAAGAGAAAATTCCAGAGGCAACAGGTAGATGGGTTAATTTAAAGTTAAGAAAAGCTGGGAAGAAACAAGCCAAGAGAAGACCAGGTATTTATGAGTAAGAATAAGCAACCATGTGTGATTTATTTGGGAGCTGGGTGGTAGGCCCCCCAAAAGAGTAAAAGACAAACAGGCCCACATTTCCATGTAGGCTCTAAAAAAAGAAAGAAAGAAAGAAAGAAAGAAAGAAAGAGAAAGGAAGAAAGAAAGAAAGAAAGAGACACACCCTTTAAGAAGCTCTACTGACAGCAGAGCACTTAAACAGCTATTTTCATGCTAAATAGAAAAAAATTAAGTAAAAAAATTCCTGCCACAGTCAACACGCACCTCCAAACCTCTAACTGAGCCATGGGTTTTAGGCTTGTCTTTCATAACCAGAGAAGAAGGCAGAGCCAGCCAGGGAGCTGTGTGGAGGACAGTGTATCTTAGCAGTCTAAAGTTTGCTCATAAGGTCACACACAGTGAAGGAGGTCCAGATGGACAAACCTCTAAACAGGTTCAAATGTGTTTTACAATGTGTGGAGCCTTAAAAAGGAGATAAAAGAGTATAGACATTCATAAAAAGAAAAAAATAGTTAAAAAGTAAAATCTATTAAGAGAGAGTTAAAGTAATACAAAAGAAAAAAGTCATATAGAGATGGAAAATACGCAATGAGTCTAGACCCTGTATGTTATTGTGTTAATTTTAAATTTTTTGATGGCTGATGGTCAAGAGACAGCTGCTGAGAGACATGGACTTATGAACAGACTGCAAAATTGAACTAATCTAGATACTTTAGGGTTATCTGAACCTTAAAAAAAGATCTCAACAAATATATTTGTCAAACAGAGATCAAAAATGCTTTTGAGTTTTGTTCCCACAGGAGACAAAAGGTTGTAGATTCTTTCAGGAATAATATGTATCAGATTTGATCAAGTGAGACCTCCTGAAACTTGACAGGTGATATCTATTAGCAAAGTTACTGCTGGTTTTCCCAAGACTTGACCATTATTTCAGATTTTTCTCAGGGATCCCTAAAGATGCTGTGCTCACAGACAAACAGGAAGTAGTTTGGAGAAAATAATCACATTCCCAAGAGGGTTGTGAAAGGCTTTGATTATTTTGTAAGTTATATATGTTTCTTACCATTTAGGCAATAGGAATGATAAGATAAAAAGGTAGATAACTGAATCTACTTAAAACTAAAAAAATCTCAAATATTTTGTACTAGTATGGACTTTTGTAAGTTGATAGAAATTTAGGGTCATGTGGTTATAATGTACTATATACATGTTTCTACTCTTGTTTAAAGGATTTTTGTATACTAATACAAATTTGGGATAATTTTGTTACAACATATTGTATAAATGTTTCTACACTTGTTTAGGGTATTGTACTTGTGTGGTGCATTTGAAAATGTAAGGTAAAATTCTAGTTTTTGAAAGCTAATAGTATGAATTATTTAGGATAATCAAGAAACACAGGTCATCTATTGTAGGGAGCTGCGTGCAGCCGCTCCTTAAAGATGGCACTGGCTTCCGCCCTCCACCTTCCACATGGTGAGTGCTCTCAGTGACAAACAATTCCATATATGGCAAGGCTAAGAATTTGGTTTGCTTTTGTGTACCTGGGCCTATTGGTGGTGTTCATGTGGTGTACTGGGGTTGGCTGCCCAGAGGCTATTTGGGCTGTGGGCGGGTTTTTTTGGGGTCATAAGTTAGAAGTCGTAAGTCAGTCAGTAGTCAGAAGTCAGTCATCAGAAGAAGTCATAAATCAAGGTTCTTGAATAAACTGTTGAAAGAAGAGCCTGGGTGTTGCATCTTTTTTGCTGGTCTAGGTAGTCGTAACAAGTGGTGGCCCATGTACGGAGACTCTACTCTCAACGAAGGCTCAGAACTTTCTGCAGTCAGGGCAGTGCACTGGTAAGTTCCTAGATAAGATGGGAATCCGAGGTAAAGCAGGGTTAAGAAAGTTCCCGGATAAGGCGGGAATCCGTGTCCAAAGCAGGGTAAAAATTTTGCTCTTCTCTGTAGGTAAAGAGGGAACAGGACGAAAGGCTCGTCAGTAGGCGAAATGAAAGCATAAGCAAGAGGTTACATAAGAGGTTACTAGATTAGTTATGGGCGCTTATCCGTCACACACAATTTTTTTGACTCTTTAAGTGTTGCTTCATAGCATTTCCTGAGCCCGCTCTCTTTGCCGGCAGCGGCAGAGTGGCACAGGCTCCTCCGCCATATTAAAAAGTGACCAAGAGAGACAAAGTCAACAATTAAAGTGATACCAACATTTTAAAAGCTCTTTGAGTTAAAAATGATTAAAAATTCTCAATAAGACTGTAGACTCTCAAAACCCCTAAACAAAAATAAATAAATAAATATAAAGGCCACATAAATATGACAGATAAACAGAGAGTCTAGATTCTAGTTATTGCATTTTGTTTTAATTTTTTAACTTTTAATAAGCTAATTACAAAAAGACAATTGATTACTAAGGCTGCTAAGTTAGACAAACATTTATACTTTAAAGATATCTTGACTTTAAAATCTGTTTATAAAAATATGTTACTTAAAAAAAGAATTTCTGCTTTTGTCTCTACAAAAACTCAAAACCTGTAGATTGGTTCTACGCAAGTGTGGTTCCATTTGTCAAGGCCACCTAAAGCTAATAAGAGGCTGTTTTAAAGATTAGCACTGCAGTGAGACAATAGAGAGTGGCCAGGCTGCCTTAAAAGTGTTGCAAAAAAAAAAAAAAAAAAAAAAAAAAAAAA
>PVIH01000329.1:106339-142641 GCA_004025045.1 Sigmodon hispidus | reverse complement strand
CCAACATGTCAAGCTGTGCCTTCAGCTCCCCTTCCCTATATAAAAAGTGAGAGTGACAATTCAGCGTGCTTTCATTCCGGGGGTATGGAAGGCAGTCAGAACTAGGCTGGTGCCCTTACCTCTTAAACCTGCATGGGCTAAGTCTTTTAGAAAGAGAGTCCCCCCTCTCACTGAGTCTGCCTTCTCACAGCCTACCTGTGGGGGTTAGAACAGATGAGTTTTAAGTGAGAGCAGGTGAGCCTAAGTTGTTTATATTCCAGCCACCTGGGGAACTTCCACCTGTGTGCTCTGCCTTGGGTATATGTTTGAGCCTGAGGCGCTCAGTAAGCGGCATTCAGCATTCTCCCTGCACGAATGACCCAGCAGTCTTGTAGGTCTAGTCAGCGTGTCTTTAAATCTCCAGGCCTGGGAGGCCAGTGTACTTTAAATAATTTTTCTGCCAATGTAACACAAACCCTAAAAATATGCTAAACTTTGTGAGACTAATATACAATATAACAATTTTACCTGTGCTACAAATCTGTCTAAACAATTGTCCAGTTATCTTTTAGGTAATTAGACAAAAAAATTCGACAACCTAATAAAGCAACTAAGGGTGGCTATCGTCACAATAAACTCAACCCAAGTAAACACCAAACTAACAAAAAGATTGTCCTCATAGATCCCTAATGCCATAAACCATCTTAAAGTGTTAGCGAGTCTAAGAGCCTTGACAGGCCTCCTAGTGTTGGTCTTCTTAATATGCCTATAATACATTTGCCAAATTAAGACTTCCCAGTGTCACAATACAGCCTTTACAGCCGTTAAAGCAAGACAGTCCCCTTATGCTTGGCTGGCTACCTTAAAAAATTAATTTTTCTAAACACAAGATGCGAGGCTTAAACACTACACTTAAAACCTGCCAAAACTTAAGCCCCCCAAAAAACATGCCTAATTACATGTGAGTTGATACCTTGCGTCTCACCTCTATAAAAAAAAATATCAAATGAGTCTAATACTCATCAGGTAAATGACACCTGAGTAAAGATCAATACAATGTTCCTAGTCCACTCTATAAAGATTAAGCCTCTACTCTTGCCTGTTGCTATAACATAAATAAGAAAGAACTGTAGGGAGCTGCGTGCAGCCATGCCTTAAAGATGGCGCTGGCTTCTGCCCTCCACCTTTCACATGGTGAGTGCTCTCAGTGACAAACAATTCCATATATGGCAAGGCTAAGAATCTGGCTTGTTTCCGCATGCCTGGGATTATCAGTGGTGCCCACATGACGTACTGGGGTTGGCTGCCCAGAGGCTATTTGGGCTGTGGGCGGGTTTTTTAGAAGTCGTAAGTCAGTCAGTAGTCAGAAGTCAGTGGTCAGAAGAAGTCATAAATCAAGGTTCCTGAATAAACTGCTGAAAGAAGAGCCTGGGTGTTGCGTCTTCCTTGCTGATTGAGGTAGTTGTGACAATCTATGAAGTCAAATTTGTAAATATGTTATGTTTTCAAGACCATATAGAGATATATTTTGGATAGATAAATGGTTTTCAAGTACTTCAAAGACCTATAGAATATGGTATTTAAAATTTTTGTTAACATAGGGCTTTTCATGACAATGAGATACATCTGCTCCTGGCAGCACAAATGTACTTCATGAAAGGATGATACCCATCAAAGAAACTCCATAGGAGTTAGTTTTCATTCTGGCAAGATTAGCCATTTGGGCAAGAAACTGCTTTTGCCGTGACTTCTTGACAGTATGCTGTATAAACTGGATATGCAGGACCCACAGGAAAATGACTGCCAAACTTTACCCAAACAAGGTGAGATGGTGCAGGGTTCCTGAGTCTGCCAGACATTATGTAGGACACAGAAGAAAGTGAATGTCAAAAGTTTGCCAATATAAGGCAGAACAGTACTTCAAATTTGCTGCTTCACTGAAAAGTCTGCCAGATAATTTGGGCCTGTAGAATAAAGATAGATGGCTCATTGTTGCAGAGGAACTTTGGGTGACTCTCCAGGGAGCCAAATGTCTCTGTTGTTAAATAATATTACATATGTGAGAAAAGAGAAAAGCCCAGAGGCAAAAGGTAGATGAGCTAACATAAAGTTAGGAAAAGCTGAGAAGAAACAAGCCAAGGTAAGGCCGGGCATTTATAAATAAAAACAAGCCTTTGTGATGGCTTATTTGGGAGCTGAGTGGCACCCCACAACAAATGAGCAAAACCAAGCAACAACAACCAAGCTTTCATAATTAATAAGAAGGGCTCTGTGTCATTATTTGGGAGCTGGCTGGCAGGACAGAGAAAGACGAGTTACAGTTGATATAAAACTATCCAGCACACTGACCCAGACTGAGAGCAACCCAACTCCATGGGTATGAACTTAAATATTTAGACAACAATTGACAACATGACCATTTATCAAAATAATGTTATGTTCTACCCTAGGACCTGGGACCACCAGCCATGTTCTTTTGACTAGGATTACATGGCAGGCATGAAAATCCTTCCTGGAGAGCAGGCCTAAAATCCAATCAGAAAGCAATTGGTGAACCCACACCACTATTGAACCAATGGGCATATTGCTCGCCTAAATTCATGTAAAGCATATGAATCAGTCAGCCTCCCTAAGCAAACAGCAAGCACTCAGTGTCAGCTATAATCCTTGCTATACTCTGGTCATTCAGAAACTGATGAAAAGAATCTCAGTCAGGAGCTTAATGTTAAGTCTCAGAACCAGTTTCCAGGTCAGACCCAGTTAAACCTTCACTGTCCCAAGTTCCAGGCCCATCCATCCCTGGGAAGGTGAGCATAGCTCCTCTGCTGCCCAGGGTGTCTCAGAGAGCTCTTACGTGTTAGCCTCTAAAGCCACGCCCTCCTCTGAGCTCTAACATCAAGCCCCATTTAAAGCAGGATTCTCACTTCTGAATCCCTCTCTCTCTCCCTTTGTCTTGTCTTTTCCTTTCCCCCTCTTTTTATCCTCTCTTTTGGTTTTTCTTTCTTCTTTCTCTCTCTTCCCTTCCTCCATCCCTTATATTATAACTATTATCAAAACCTTTTTGTTAATCATAACCATACTTATCTGACAATAAAGCTCTTTTCTACATAGCAACAGCATTAAGCATCTCCTGCTATCCACTGCTGCCTTCTGCCGAGTTCCCACATACATCCATAGAATCCACCACCAGATAACTGGGTAAACGCAAAGCATACCAAATCAGCACAAAATCCTAACATGATCATCACTAGGAGCCAACTGTTCGTCTCTCTTCTAAAAGCCTCAAGTGTCTCTCTCTCACACACACACAAGCACATAAAACTCTGTCTCTCCACATACCTCTTCTAAAAGGTCCATATCACTGCCATTCCTCCAAATCCCAAGGGCAAACATTTCCTGAGCCCACCTAGGACCAGTGCAGTGGGTTAAACTGCTACTTGAAGGCCAGGAGTTACATGCTCTGTGTGTGTGTGTGTGTGTGTGTGTGTGTGTGTGTGTGTGTGTGTGTGGCAGGAGGGGGGGCAGTAAAGGCTGAGAACCAGAGTCCAGAGTTAATTCAACAGAGCATCTGAGACAGGAACCTTCCTCCAAGGCAGCCATTCATCAGAAAGAAGTTGCGGAACTGGCTGTCAGGAAACTCCATCTCTAGAGAAGAAGAAAACAGGAGTTAGGGGACCATCGCAGAGCAAGGCTCATCCCTAGAGGACTCTTTCAGTCTGCATAAGCTCCCTGAATTATCTACGGAGGATCTGTTTCCTGTGGTTCACCCTGCCCTCTGTGGCCTTCTCCATAGGCTTAACCCCCATATATTGTCCTAGCTCCCCAATGAATCTGCTTCTCTCCTGCCTTCTCCCTTGCTGGCATTTTTCTTTGAGAAAGAAACGACTCTGCCAGGATGGACAGGCACTCCTCCAATGCTGTCCTACAATGGCCATAAATGGATTCTTCTTCCCTTCTTTCCTTCTTTGCGTGTATCACTATGGACCTAGTGATTTGTACACATGGTATTTTGTGCTCAGTCACAGGGACGCTGCCTTCTAATGCCCCACCCACCCCAGGAAACTCCTCAGACTCACCTTCTTGGCACACCTTAAACTGTCACTGCTCTTAAACTCAGAACAAGCCAATGTCCCAGCCAAAGCTGATCCTCTGGGTGAGGATGAGACTTAGACCCTGGGAGGTCATTGCCACCAGGTGACCCCTTCACCTGACATAAGAAAGGTCTTACACCAGGGCTGGGGGGCTATCATGATCTGCAGGCACTTTAGGCAGAGTGGAGCGAACCTGTGACTCCTGCCCCCTTGCTCAGGCTTTCTGTGACAAGGAGCAGTTCCTAGGCTGGCCTCTGCTAGCTGATAGTGCCCTAAGGGTGGCTTCTCCAGTGATGTTTCCATGCACTTAAACTGACCCGCAGCGAGAACTCAAATGTAAGTAACCTCACCCATACTGGAAGAGGCCAGACCAGAACTACAGCTGTGTCTCAACTGTGGCGCTCATTCCTAAATATGGAGGTTTAAATGCAACTCCCTTAAGGATTCAACTTTATGTGCCCAGGTGTCCCCAACAATAGCAAATGATGATGTCATGAACATAAGCCTGAGGTCCCTGGGCCTTGAAAGTACAGTGAGGGGCCACCCTGAATAAGGAAAGAGCCTGGAGGTCAGTACAGATTTGGGGGATATTATAAATATGTTACAACATGGCAGCCTTAAACCCCCTCTCAACCCACTGCTATAGGAAAAAATACATCATGCCTTAAAACCTGCAGACCCCCAGTGACTCCTGTGATTAGCTATAGAATACTCTGCTTTGTGGGGAGGGGGGCAGAGGGCTTTGATGCTGAGATGCACTGATCCTGAGGATCAGTGAGGAGACACTTATTCCCTTTCCCTTGGGATCTTGATGTCCCCAGGGTCAACCAGGTACAGATAAAGATATCATTCTACAACAAAAGTAGCAAGTATGAAATGAGAACATGAAACCAGACAAGGAGGGAAGTGATGTGTGTGTGTGTGTGTGTGTGTGTGTGTGTATTTCTGTGTCTGTGAAGCTCTGTGTGTATATAAGTATGTGTCTGCATGCCTCTGTGTGTATATGAATGTGTGTCTGTGTTTGTGTGTATTTCCATGAATGTAGGGATCTGTGTGCATACAAGCATGTGTCTGTGTGTCTTTATATATATGTGTGTGCATATGTGTTCATGTCTTTGTGTTTTGAGTCTGTGTATATCTGTGTCTCTATGCATCTGCATGTCTGTGTGTGTGTGTGTGTGTGTGTGTGTGTGTGTGTGTGTGTGTGTGTGTGTTAGCTTGACCTGAGCTAACATCTGCTTTAATGGATGGGTACCAAAATACTTCACAAGGAGGTGATGACAAGCTCATGCCAACATTCCATTCTGTGTGCTCCATCTGTCTCCATGGGACTCAAATACCATTTTGGCCAAGAAGCACCTACCCCATTAAGAGAATGACAGCATTTCAAAAATAAAAACTGGTCAAGTCACAGAAATATATTTTTGTTTGTGGTAGGATAATATAGTACCCCCACTACCCAAAGTTTTACTTTCTGAAGTTTCTGTTACATGTGGTTAACCTCAGTCTGAAAATAGAAATGGAAACTTCCAGAAATAACTCAAAAATTTTAAATTGTATGCCATCCCCAGCATGAAGAGATCTTGCACTGTCCCACTCCTGTGTAATGGACTTTGAATCATCCCTTTGTGGAGGCCAAGATATCCACACCATATATGCTACTTACCAGTTAGCTGCTTAGTAGCCATGTTATCAGATAGACTGCTGTAGTATATGCCAGTATTTAAGGGATCTTTGCTTAACAAAGACTCCAAACAACAAGAGAAGCAACACTGGCAATTAAGCTTATTATAATTGTAGTACTGGTTATCAACCTTTCACATCTCCTAATTCATGCAGTATCTTTATCATAGAGTCTATGTCCAAAGAAAAGGTGCGTGCAATGTAAGTAAATGTTCAACATTAGATGCAGTTGCAAGTACACGCTGCCCCTTCAAACATGTTCTTTATAAGCAAGAAGAGCCTACTATATTCTGACCTACTAACTGAGTGCTTTGTTTTCTGTCTAAGATATTTTTTTCTTTACTTCATGCTACCCCATCATTTAGGCCATACAGGTAGGCAGTTTGTTTAGACCTGATGTCCTCAGGGCGAGGGCAACATGACAGAGGAATCTTATACACACAGACTTTCCAGAGGCTACTGAAACTCTGGAAACTGCATCCAGAGTGGAGGCTTAACTGCACGAGCCTGGCTCCTTGGAGATAAAAGTTCTTGGCTTTATGTTTGGGTTTCAATTGCAAGATGCTCTGAAGATAAAGTTTAGACCATAAACAGTAAGATAGAAAAAGAAAAAAATATGCTTGGAAAGCTGGTGCCTCACTCTGGGCAAGAGTTTGCCTGCAGTGGTGGTTGGGGGGGCAGCTGGGAAATGAGAGAGACAGATACTGGCTCAGAACTTGGCCCTGGCCTCTGGATCCCAGCCTGGGCTATGTACTGAAGGGAATGCAAGATGCCCTGGAAGCATGGTCCTATGGGCCATGGGGCCTGGGAGATGGTTCCACTTAAACATAAAGGTGGGGCAGCCCTAAGTTGTCTGCCCATCATCCTGGGGCTGCTCCAAGCTGTCTTCATCATCTCTGGGGCTACTTCAACCTATCTCCCCATCATCCTGGGGCTGCCCCCAGGTCCTCATGTCTGCATATATGTTCTAGCCATGCCATCTGTGCTCTAAGAAGGGCTTAGAAAGGGAAAAAGGAGCAAAGAAAAACATATCTTAGGAATGTTTTTCAACGGCTGGTTTGGTGTTCTGCTTTTATACTATTCAGTGGAAATGAGATCTTCAGAGATGCTGGAGCATAGAGTCTTTATTTTAGGAGGCCAGGTACCTAGTTCAAAGTCACAAGTCTTGAGATCCATTGAAGAGATATGTAGTAGGTAACCAGCAGTCCCACCAAGATATGTTAAGGCACAAAATGCTCTGAGTCAGCTCATCAAGGGATCTGCCCAGTGCAGGGCATGTGAGACCTAATGTGATTAAGCTCACACATGCCACTGCTGTGTGATACCCCTTCTCAGTTCTATTATGGGCTCTCCAGTTTGGAAGTCTGTTGAAGGTCAGAAAAATAAGCAACAGATGACAACTGATACTCATAAGGTCAACCCACCAGATGAGTAACTCTGATGGAGGAACCTCGTCAAGCAAGGCTTATGAGGCCACTGCTTGATGTAAGGGTTCCTGGCACACCACATGGTAGATCCAAAATGGTGCCTGGTGAGACAAGAATTCCTGGCATGTAGTGGCCATGTGGTAAAGCCAACATAGCACCAGCAGAACATACCACATACAGAGGGCACACCCCTAGGCGTAGCTATGTAAATCCATGCCCACCCATTCTCTTAAAAGGAGAAGCCATATGACAGTCTGTCTCTTCTCTCTTTTCTGCTTCTCTGCCCCTGTACTTGCCTGGCAACTCTCCTGAATAAACTCTCGTGTGGCCCTGGTAGTGTGTGTGTGTCTGACCTCACACATGAAACCAACACCTATGAATGACTAATGATTGTTTCTACAATTTTCTTATGTACTACCATAATTTTCCCTTAAAAAAGCTGTGGGACCCTTTCCACAGCCTTTCAGAAGTATGTTTTCCATTTATCAGGCATAGTCACTCCTGAATTGACAGGAAGGTCTCTTCTTATACTGTGTAATTTGGGTGAATAAAATATGCTTTCATAGTTAAGCCTTTGTTCCACAAAACGAAACCTAGAGGCCTGTTTTCCATCATTAGCTCAGACTGAATTAAGAAGATAATAATTTCTCCTCAGCTTTAGACAGTTACATACAATTAGCTGATTTAAGACCTCAGAGCCAATTCAGAGTAGACTAGTTGCCCCTGCAAATTAATTCAAAGGATAGACTTTCACAGAGAAGACACAGGACAAGTTCTCAGATGTCTAATGGTTGAACCAACATCAGGCATGAAGCAACTTTAGTTCTAGTTCTTCACTTTCAAAGAGTCTGGCTAATGATAGTAAAGACATAATCCCTGCACACATTCTCTCGGCAATAGACTCATAGCACATACTCCTGATCTCACTTTTATGATACAAGGCACAAGGTTCAGCCAACTAACTGTTTATTGTTTAGGTCCTGAATTTCAATGTCACTCTCTGTCAGGAAATGGTGACTACTTAGAGCTATGTCTGCTTTACAGATTGCACATCATGGAACCTGGCCAACAGCCAAGCATTACCATAATTATTCACTGGTTGATCAGCATAATATTCCAAGCCTAAGAGAAATCATGTGATTTCTTACATGTATCAGAATGGCTCTGTCTCTTATTGTTTACTAAGAATTGTAATGTGACTCTCAAAATGAAGCTCATATATGGTCTAGAGTTTTTCTGTTTTCATGATGTAGTAATAAAGTTACCATCAGAACTCACATGTTCTTTTCCTAAAGACCCTCAGACAGATTAGAATTTTTTCTAAGTCCCACTACTGTGAGTCTTTTTTTGCTGCCCTGAAGCAGTTCTGGGAGCTGATCTCTCAGGCTGCAATAGAAGTTTGTGGACTTGCTGTCTTGGGACTCTCCCTTAAATAAGGATGTTTTACAAATAAGAGCTAGCCCCAGGCCTATCAAGGTTGTGAAGTCCAATATAGCAGCTACTCCTCATCTGCCACTTTAAAAAATATAAGGTTAAATTGATTCAAATCATACTAGCCATAGCTTCAAGTATTCAACACCCACACGGTGCTAATGGCTACCATATTAGACAGGACAGACATAAAATATTCCATTATAAGAAGCTCTACTAATTGGTTCATTAATTCATGGGTAGATGAGTGGAGGTAAATGAATAGATATGCGGGTAAGTAAATGGAAACATGGATACATGGATAAGATGGTTGGGTGGAAAGATAGGCAGGGGAATGAACATATATATGGATAGATGTGTAGATATTTAAGTGAATGGATGACATAAGAAACCAGAATTCAAAGTCTCTTTCTGAGGGATATAAAGCAATGAAATTTACCTATCACTACCACTGATCTAATCAGCATAGTTCTATACCCTGGCCTTACCTCTGCTACTGGATGGGTTGGATACTCTGCCTGATCCAAATGCCAGCCAAGCCATGTATCCCAGTGTGGGAAGAGGGACCAACATGAATAGTCATTGAATTTAGAACAAGGAAGCCTGAGATGTTGTTGGCCTCTGTGATAGTGACTGGGCAAATGGAAGCAAATCCTCTCTGCTTTCATTTTTCTTCCTCCTACTCACATATGCACCTAACCATCCAATTACTTGTCTATATACCCATCTATCCACATACCCATTCACTCGCCTGCCTCCCACCCATACACTCATCTATTTACCAATGCTTCCCCTTAGCTACTCACTGACCCATCTACCCATAACCATGTACCCATGCATCCATCTCCTATCTGACCATTTATTCACCCATCCATCCACCCATTCATTTACCACCCACCCACACCCACAGCTGCCTATCTATTCAGTCATCTGTACACTCACCTCCTTATCTAGCCAGTGGTTCGGATGAGAATGGTCCTTCTAGGCTCGTACATGCGAATGTTTGTTTCTCAGCTGGTGGACTCTGGTCTTGTGCCACTAGGGCCAGGCTTTAAGGTTTCCAAAGCCCCTGCCAGAACTGGATTGTATTTCTGTGTCTGTGTCTCTCCCCCTCCTTTCCTCCTGTCTCCTGCTTGTGGGTCATACTGTAAGCTCAGTTACTGCTTCAGTACCATGGCTGCTTGCTTGTTGTCATGTTCCCCACGTGGCATAATGGTTGTGGACTCACACTCTAAAACTGTAAGCAAGCCTCCAGTTAATGATTTTTTAAAAAGTTTCCTTGGCCATGTGTCTGTACCCAGAAGTATAAAAATAACTAAAACAGAAATTGGTACCACAGGTGGACTATTGCTGTGCTAAGCCTGACCATGCTGTGTTTTGGAACTTTGTGAATTTTGGTTAGGAAAGTGGTTGGATGCTGTAAATGAGGCTTTTAAAAGGCCATACGAGTAGGAATTTGGAAGTTATTGATGCCTAGAGCAATGTGAACTGTGGGGGGCCCAGTTCAAAAGGTTTCAGAGGGGCATAATGTTATCAGCTGAGCTACAGGCCATTCTTGTAATTCTTTTTTGCAAAGAATGTGGCTGCTTTTTACCCTTATCTTTATAGTTTGCCTGAGGCTAAAGTTTTAGATTAATGGCATTGGCAAATGAGATTTCAATACAGCCTAGTATTGACTGTGTTGTGTGGTTATTAGTGATCACTGTTATGCAGACCTATAATACAAAGAGTAATTGGGTAAAAAGGAATACAAAATGCTCTAGAGGATATAATGTTGATGCCAAGCTAGTGCTCAAAGAGATGAAAAGTTGAAAAGAATGATGCTAAGCAGACTAGAAGAAATGGTGACCTCTGGTGAGACCCCACCTAGCTAATACTGCAGCTTGTGAAAGAAAAAGGCCTGACGGATTTCCTTCACCCCACCAAAAAAGTGAGATTCCAGGGAGTGGGATTCTAGCCCAAGCAGGCAGAAATTGGCAGGTTTGGCCCTGTGGTTCTGGTTTTAGAGTCAGGACACAGTGGTAGAGGCTGTGGAATCTTCCTCATGGTTAAGAAAAGCCACTGAGGCCAGATGTGTGGCAAGGGAGTGTGTGGCATGGAGACCCGAAGAGACCAACCACTGAGTAAAGCCGTAAGTGAAGTTTGGAGCGCATTGGAGATCCCAAGATATGGAGGTGCCAGAGTCATAGAATGTCTGCTGAGAACTGCAAACAGGAAATGAAACCAAGCTAGGGTGCAGGTGGGGTGGGGGATGGAGCTGGGGAGTGGGCTTTGCAGTCAACAAAGCTGGACGAAATGGGAGATCTAAAGATTCATCTAAGCCCTTTGACATCAGACCTAGACTTGAGGATTTGGAGTTTGCCCTGCTGGTTTCAGTCTTGCTTGGTCCAGCATTTCCTAACTAAGCTCTTTTTAGAATGGTTATGTATATTCTGTGTCATTATACAAGTATGTATTGTTTTCCATAGGGGTTATAGCTAGTTAAGAGACTGCCTTGAGTCTCAGAAGAGACTGTGACCTTTTAAACTGTGTTGAGACTATGAAGGACCATGGGAATTTTTAAAGTTGGATTAAATGGATTTTATATTATGATGCGGCTCTCCATCTACAGGAGCCAGGGAGGGGAATGGAGTAGTTTGAATGAGAATGTCCCCAACAGACTCCTGTGTTTAATGTTTGGTACCTTGCTGGTGGACTGTTTAGGAAGGGTCAGGAAGTGTGGCCTTGTTAGAGAAGAACTGGCCTTGTTGGAGAAGGTGTGTTACCAGGGTAGAGCTTGAGATTTCAAAAGCCTATGACAGGCCCAGTCTCTCTCTCCCTCTCCCTCTCTCTCTCCTTCCTGCTTGTTGTTTGTTTTTTTAAGACAGGATTTTTCTGTGTAACAGTCCCAGTGGTCCTGGAACTTGCTTTGTAGACCAGGCTGGCCTCAAACTCACAGAGATCTGCCTCCCAAGTGTTGGGACTAGCTGCATGTGCCACCACTACCTAGCTCACTCAGTTGGTAGAGCATGAGACTCTTAATCTCAGGGTGGTTGGTTCAAGCCCCATGTTAGGCACTAAATATTTACTGCACAAACTCATTTAGTTTATAATGAAAACTATTATTGGGGAAAACAGATATTGAGGGAAAGCTGGAATATCAGAAACAAACCATAGCCACCCAGACAACTCCTCATACCTATCTCCAGGAATCCTCCAACTGAATGCCTCTGGGTCTTCAGCCAAAAGGGAAGCAAAATGTCTGGGAAATCTGAAAAACCCTCTTTTCTTGCTCTGCCCAGGTCTCTTAATTTCCTCTCTCCACATTCCTAAAGCTAGGACTAAAGATGTGGGCTGCCCCTCCCTGACCTGGTTTGGTTGTGGCTGACTCTGATATTTCAAATTAATTTTATTAAATATATATCACCACACCTCTCTCCCTGCCTCCTGCTTGTACATGAGATGACATAAGCCGTCAGCTGCTGCTCTGGTGCTATGTCTACATCCTTGTCATATGATCATGGACTCACCCTCTGAACTGTAAGCCCACAATTAAATGCTTCGTTGTATAAGTTGCCTTGATTGTGGTGTCTTTCCACCAACAATAGGAAAATGACTAAGACATCTGTCTTCTTTAGAGTTCCTATCTACCTGTTTCCATTTACTAGCCCAACAGCTGCCTACCAATCAATTTCCACTTGTGCAGCTATTTCCTCTTAACTGAAATATTTCTTCATGGAGAAAGAAAGGGGGGTCCTAAGACTCAGGAGAAAAATGACATGCACAAGGCTCACATTATAAGTGAAATTTATAAAGTTTGGAAGTTCTTGAACCTTACAGGAATCATAAGGCACCTCTCCAAGGTTATGTAAGCAGGAGTAATTGCTGGTGTGTGAACATTGTGGTGGGCAGAGCTTCCTGAAATGTATGCAAAGGGCTCTACAGGTGTAGCATTCATGAGTTGTCTATCATCTGTGCTGGGGTGGCTTTTCAGTGGGTCTCCTGTGTTCCTTTAAGTAACCTCAATACACTTACTGCTTCACTAAGCTGGACTTGGTGAGATCATTTTCTAGTTAGTCATTGATGCCTTAGCTGGGTAAACAGATACTGGTTCATGTCTCCTTAGGAAAAACAGCAGGACAACCAGTGTCTGTCTTAGTTAGAGATTCTATTGCTGTGATAAAGACACCATGATCTAAGGCAATTTGAAAAAAAAAAAGATTTCTTTTCAGCTTTCATCTTATAGTCCAACATCCAAGCAAGTCAGAGTAAGAACTAGAGGCAGGAACCTAGAAGCAGGAACTGAAGCCGAGGCCAGGGAGGAATGCTGCTTACTGGCTTACTCCCCTAGGCTTACTCTGCTTGCTTTTTTTATATACAACAGAACCACCTGCCCAAAGGTGGCATTGCTCTCATGAGCTAGGCCCTCCCACATCAACCACTAATTAAGGAATTAGACTTGCCTAAAGACATTTTCTCAACCGAGAGTCCCTCTTCCCAAATGACTCTAGCTTGTATCGAGTTGACATAAGACTAGCCAGGACAGTTCCTAAGAATGGGCCAACATAACCAAAATGAGTTAGGGAGGAGTTGTTACATGGTTCCTAAAATGGGTGGTGAGACATGCAACCTGTGGCTAATCTATGTGAAAGTGGAGTGTCTTCTAGGGGTGGGATATGTTCCATTTATCTATCTACCCACCCAACATCCATCTATCCATGTACCCATGCCCCATTCACCCTCCCAACTATCTACCCATCCCCTCCATCTGTCAACCCATCCACTCATTACCTACCCATTCATCTCTCCATCCACCCATCCTAGTATCAACCCACCATATATCATCTACCTGTTAACTCACCCACATGGTAACTTCCCTTTCTGCTTTACAGACACTGCAGGTACAAAAACAAATGGGCCAGAATCACTTCAATATGAAAGTAATTATCAAAAACAAAAATTGGTAGAGTGGCATAAGTATCCTGACAGATGTGGCTTGAATACCTTGAAGACATGGTATCTTCTTCCTCTAAGAGTATACTGGCTATTTTTATGTCAACTTAACACAGCTAGAGTCATATGAAGGAAGGACCCTCAATAACAAAAATGCCTCTGTAAGATCCAGCTGTAAAGCATTTTCTTAATTAATGTTCAATGGGAGAAGGGCCAGCCTATTGTGGGAGGTACTATCCTTGGGCTAGTGATCCTGGATTCTATGAGAAAGCAGGCTGAGCATACCATCAGAAGCAAGCCAGTAAGTAGCACCCATCCATGGCTCTGCATCAGCTCCTGTGATGTGGTGCCCACTGCCAGGCAGTGAAAAAGCTTTTAAAAAATGTTGAATGCACAGAAATGGAGCCACTTTGGGCTTCCTGGTCTCACAGTCTCATGTGAGCAGAGCAGCACACAGATGCTTCCAGCAGCTGTCTTCGAGATGTAGCTGGGCCCCAGCCTCCATGAGCTAAGCTGCATTGTCAATTTCCGAGGTCTCTCACAGGCTGGGGTACAGAGAGGCTTCTCCTAGCCACTGCTTTCTGAGTTTGGAAGCACAGCTGTGGGCTTAAAAACAATTCCATGATACTTAGTACTGCTTCTCAGAATTGGGAAAGTAATTGTGACTCAGTGGATATCTCCACCAAGCAGGGCACAGCCAGCAGCAAAGGGTCCTAGCCACACAATTTAAAAAATGGTTAAAGATATACAATAAAACAGATTCAGATGAAGAAAACTGCTACACAGGTTACAGTGTGTGTAAAAACAAAACAAAAAAATAAAGCAAAAGCAAAAAAAACCAACAACATAGGCTTGAGAGAAAAATAGAAAATCCTTAAAAAGAGAAATAGAGTAATAAAAATATAATAAGCCATGTAAAGATGGAAAATATACAAAGAGTCTGGATTACGTGTGATATTTTCTTTTTAATGTTTAACTGTTAATGAGCTAACTGCAAAAAGGCATTTGATTGTAAAGGCTAAATTAAACTAACACATATATTGAAACTTGGAACTAAGGATATGTTGCTTTCGAAAAGAGGTTCTGCTTTTGTTTCCACAGAAGATAAGAACCTGTGAGTTGCTTCCAAGCTAATATGGTTTAATTGACCAAGATCCCCTGAAGGCAACTGGCTGAGATGGTGCAGCCTCACAGACTACTACAGTCAAGATTTAACCATGATTCTGAATTTTCTCAAAATCCCTCAAAGATTATCAGTGCCCACAATCAGCAGGAAGTAACATAGAAAACCTATGCTCACATTCCTATAATATAGATTATGGTTGTTTTTGTTTAGAGGGTTTGGTTATTAGTGATAGTCAGAAGGGGCATTGTAAAAAAGAAACTCACCCTCTGTTCTGTTAAATTGTAAACTCATTGTAAACTTACTAGAGGAATGCCATGCCCTGCTCCCATGCCCCATACCAGGAAGTCAGCTCGCCTCGATTGAGGAAGCACCAGATGGGCTCTCAGATAGCACCGGAATTTGTTTACCCATCCAAATTCCGGAAAAGAACACAAAGAATACCTGGCCCGGCCAGATGGCTGAGCCGTGATGACTCCACTCCCCTCCCCCCGTAGAACTACCCCTTAAAAGCTCTGCAAGCCTTGGGCTCAGGGTCGATAGCTTCCCCTCTTTGCTGGTGACCCACGGGCTCGTGTTCATTAAAGCTTCTTTTCACTACCGGATATCAGAGTGAAGCTCTCTGTTTTGGGGCGCCGACTCTAACATTTAGAGGTTCCACCAAGATAGGTAAGGACGGTGGTGAGTTGGCGGGGAAGCAGCTGTTCGGGCGGCCCATGAAGACCCTCGGACGGTGGGGGACAGACGTGTCCAGAACCCACAGGCTGCAGCTCTGGAGGATGCTCTGGAGTGTAGGGACCCTGAGATAGGGCCCCGTCTGGTTCCCTTCTGCCTAGGAGATTTTTCAGACCAATAGATCATCTTTTGGTTTCATTTTCTTTACCATTTTGCCGGCTTGTCTTGTTTGTGTGTGGTGTCTCGGTTTTTTGTGTCCTTCTGTGTCTGTTTCTATTTGTTTGAGATGGGGCAGTCCGCTTCCACCCCTTTGGCTCTAACCCTTTCCCACTGGTCAGAGGTGATGGACCGTGCATCGAACTTGTCGGTCCGTGTGAAGAAAGGAAGATGGCAGATTTTCTGTTCGTCCGAGTGGCCCACTTTTGGAGTCAGGTGGCCGGGGGATGGAACTTTTGACCTTAACATAATCAAGGCAGTCAAACAAAAGGTTTTCGTTCCAGGTTCGCATGGACACCCAGATCAGCAGGCCTACATCTGGGTCTGGGAGGACCTTGCGACGGACCCTCCCAAGTGGGTTCGGCCTTTTCTGACTATTCATTCCCCTATTCCTTCCTCACCTCCTTCTGCTCCAACTCTGGTGGCCAAACCTTCCCAACCAACTTCCCAGGCTCAGGCTTCCCCTCCTCCCCTTCCCGAATCCCAGTCTGACCTCATTTCATTTGACTCAGATCTTCCGCCTCCCTATCGACCCGAGCCATGACCGCAGGAGGAAACTGGACCTGGGGTGGCTGTCCTGGTCTCCCCGTCTAGCCTGGCACACAGGACATGCCAGAGGAGAGCAAGGCCTCCAGAAGAGGCCCCTCGGGCCGTCACTTTGCCCTTGCGACTTGTTGGGGGAGTAATTGATGACGGGGCTGGGGGGGACATACCTGTGTTCCAGTACTGGCCCTTCTCGTCTTCTGACCTATACAACTGGAAAAATAACAATCCTCCATTTTCTGAGGACCCCTCCAAACTAACAAATCTCTTAGAATCCATCAAGTTCTCCCACCAACCCACTTGGGACGACTGCCAGCAGCTTCTAAGGATCCTCTTCAACACTGAAGAGAGGCAGCGCATACTCCTGGAAGCCAGGAAATTGGTCATCGGACCTGATGGGCGGCCAACACAGCTCCCCAACCTGATTGATGATCGCTTCCCGCTGGAGCGACCAACTTGGCACTCTAACACCCCAGGAGGTAGGGAGCATCTGTCCATCTATCGCCAGACTCTAATGGTGGGTCTCCATGCGGCGGCCAGAAGGTCCACAAATTTGGCCCAGGTGTATGGGGTTCTTCAAAGGCCTGAGGAGACCCCCTCTGCCTTTCTCAAAAGGCTCATGGAAGCATATAGGAGATACACGCCCTTTGATCCACAATCAGAGGAGCAGAGAGGGGCAGTAGCCATGGCCTTTATAGGGCAGTCAGCCACAGACATAAGGCGCAAGTTACAGAGACTAGATGGTTTGCAAGGGTTGAGTTTGAGAGACCTAGTCAGGGAGGCAGAGAAAGTCTTTTATAAGAGAGAAACTACAGAGGAGAAGGAGGCCAGGTTGGAGAGGGAAAGAGAAGAGAAGGAAAAACAGAGAGACAAGCGGCGAAACCGAGACTTATCGAGGATCCTCGCCGTGGCGGTAAGAGACAATTCAGGGCCCCGAGGGAGAGCGGGAGGCCGTCCACCCTTAAAACCTAACCAATGTGCCTACTGCAAAGAGGAGGGCCACTGGGCTCGAGAATGCCCAAAGAAAAGAAGAGGGCGAGGCCAGCCGATTCTGGCCCTTGAGGATTGAGGAGGTCAGGGTTCGGAACCCCTCCCCGAGCTCCAGGTAACCTTTGAAGTGGAGGGCACCCCGATTGACTTTGAAGTAGATACGGGGGCAGTTTTCTCAGCGAAACAACAACCCCTTGGGCCTCTGTCCTCCCGCAAATCTCTAGTCCAAGGGGCCAACGGGAGTAGAGAAAGACCCTGGACCACCCAGAGAACCGTCAGTTTGGGGAAAGGCACTGTACAACACTCTTTCTTGGTCCTTCCCGACTGCCCTTCGCCCCTCTTGGGCAGAGATCTCCTGACAAAACTAGGAGCCCAAATAACTTTCACTGCCCAAGGGCCTGAGCTACAGTTTGCTCATCCTATGGTCAGGGACCTCCACCTCCTCACTCTAGAACTTCCGGCAGCAGAGGAGTATCGGCTGTATGGAACCACCCTCCCTGTGACCCAACTGGCTATGGTTCCCACAGAGCTGGGAAACGAAGAATGGACCCGCCGGTTCCCCGAGGCCTGGTCAGAGACTGGAGGATTTGGACTGGCAATAGAACAACCACCTGTGGTAGTCACCCTGAAGCCCACCACAGTTCCAGTCCGGGTAAGACAATACCCACTCAGCCGAGAGGCTAGAGAGGGCATCAAACCTCATATAGAAAGATTTCTAGAACTGGGCATACTGAAACCGTGCCAGTCAGACTGGAACACTCCACTCCTGCTGGTAAAAAAGCCAGGAACCAATGACTACAGGCCCGTCCAGGACCTGCGGGAGGTAAACACTTGAGTAATGGACATACACCCCACAGTGCCCAACCCCTACAACCTCCTAAGTACATTGCCCCCAGAACGCAACTAGTACACAGTCCTAGACTTGAAAGATGCTTTCTTCTGCCTACCCCTCCACCTGGACTCTCAGAAACTTTTTGCCTTCGAGTGGTCAGACCCTGAGAAAGGGAGAACAGGACAGTTAACCTGGACCAGACTCCCACAGGGATTCAAGAATTCACCCACCATCTTTGACGAGGCCCTACACCAGGATCTCTGAGAATTCCGGGAGACGACCCCCGAAGTCACCCTCCTCCAATATGTCGATGACCTCCTCCTGGTGACCGACAATTGTGACGCCTGCAGGCAAGGGACAGAGAAACTGCTGGGCGCCCTGGCAAAGTTGGGGTACCGAGCATCCGCCAAAAAGGCGCAAATCTGCCAGGACCGAGTTACATTCCTCGGCTACCCCCTTGAAGGAGGAAGGAGATGGCTGACGGACACCCGAAAGAAGACGGTGGCCAGCATTCCAACCCCATCAGATCGCCGACAGCTGCGGGAGTTCCTAGGTGTGGCAGGATTCTGTCTCCTATGGATCCCAGGGTTCGCTGCCATTACGGAGCCATTTTCCCCCTTACTCAAGGAAAAGAACCCCTTCGTCTGGCAAGAAGAACACCAGACAGCATTCGAAACATTGAAGAAGGCACTCCTGTTGGCACCTGCCCTTGCCCTCCCAGATGTGAGTAAGCCCTTTACCCTGTACCTCCATGAAAAAGGGGGGGTGGTGGTTGGCGTGTTAGCACAAGCCCTCGGCCCCTGGAAGAGGCCCGTCGCCTGCTTATCCAAAAGACTCGACCCAGTGGCTAGAGGATGGCCCACTTGCCTCTGGGCAGTGGCAGCGGCAGCCACCCTGGTGAAGGATGTGGACAAATTGACTCTGGGGCAACACTTGACCATCATAGCCCCCCATGCGCTAGAGAGTATTGTCTGCCAGCCACCTGAGCGGTGGCTGAGCAACGCCCGGGCCACCTACTACCAGATGACGTTACTAGACCGAGACCGCATCACCTTTGGGCCCCTGTCTCTCCTGAACCCAGCCAGTCTCCTCCCTGTCTCCTCGGAAGAAGGTGAGGCTGCGCCGATCCACGACTGTGGCACCATCTTGGCTGAGGAGACGAGAATCCGACAGGACTTAACAGACCAACCCCTGACCCACTCCGACCTGATATGGTACACAGATGGCAGCAGTTTTCTAAGTGAAGGTCAGAGGAGAGCAGGAGCAGCAGTAGTAGATAAGAATGGAGTCATCTGGTCCAGCAGCCTCCCGGAAGGGACCTCGGCCCAGAAGGCAGAACTAATCACGCTCACACAAGCCCTCACCATGGGAGCAGGGAAACGGGCCACAATGTACACAGACAGCTGATACGCGTTTGCGACAGCTCATGTACATGGGGCCATATACCGGGAAAGAGGGCTGCTGACATCAGCAGGAAAAGAAATTAAAAATAAAAAAGAAATTGAGGCGCTACTGGACGCTGTAATGCTACCCCATGAGCTGGCCATCGTGCACTGCCCCGGACACCAAAAAGGGGACTCCCCAGTTGCGGTAGGGAACAAGAAGGGCCGATCAGGAAGCAAAAGAAGCTGCTCTCTGGGGCTCAAGGAGTTTAACCATTCACACATCAACTCTGGAGGGATCAGTTCCAGAAGAATCTCTACCCCTGGAACCTCTGAAGGATACTCTGGAAAGGATTTACAAGTTGACTCATCTGGGCAGTAGAAAATTACTCCAGCTGACTGCAGAGAATGAAGCCTACTCCCCCTCTGAAAAAAGGCAAATGGCTGAGGAAGTAGTGGCCTCCTGCCGGGCCTGCCAGCAGGTCAACGTGTATCCTGGACGGCTGGCACCCGGAAAGAGGTTACGAGGAACTCAACCCGGCCAGCACTGGGAGGTGGACTTCACTGAGGTAAAACCAGCTAGGTATGGCCTAAGGTACCTGCTGGTGTTTGTAGATACCTTTACAGGATGGGTAGAGGCCTTCCCTACCAAGAGAGAAACTGCGATGGTGGTTGCCAAGAAGATCCTGGAAGACATTTTTCCTCGTTTCAGGTTGCCACAGGTAATAGTGTCAGATAATGGACCAGCATTCGTGGCCCAGGTAAGTCAGGGACTTGCAAAGGTACTGGGGATTAATTGGAAGCTACATTGTGCCTATCGCCCCCAGAGCTCAGGACAGGTAGAAAGAATGAATAGAACAATTAAAGAGATCCTAACTAAATTGACCATGGAGACTGGCTCTAGAGATTGGACGATGCTCCTACCGTATGCCCTCTTTAGGGCTAGAAACACCCCTTCCACCTTGGGACTTACCCCTTTTGAACTGCTTCTTGGGTGTGCACCCCCAGTTAAGAATCTAATTCTCCAGGAAGGAGAAATCATGCCCTCCCCCTTGTCCAACAGGCTGTGAGCCTTAGCCTCGGTCCAGCATAAACTGTGGAAGCAGCTGTCTACTGCATACCAACCCGGCGGGGACAACGCTGTGCACCAGTTCCACGTGGGGGACTTCGTGTACATCCGCAGACACCAGCATCAAACGTTGGAACCCCAGTGGAAGGGACCATACCAGGTCCTGCTGACTACCCCAACGGCAGTCAAGGTGGACGGGATCACCGCCTGGATCCATGGCTCCCATCTCAAACCTGCCCCTGACCCGGACACTGACTCCTGGACTGTGGAAAGGACTGACAATCCTCTTAAGCTTCGGATTCGCTGCCGTGGTGACCGCAAGTAACCCCCATCAACCAGTACCACAAACTTGGCAGGTGATATCTGGGACAGGAGATGTAGTATGGACAGTGACCAGCTCAGACCACCCATTGGGAACCTGGTGGCCTACTCTACAGCCAGATGTCTGCCAGTTGGCAGCCAGACTAGACACTTGGGACCTCCAGGGCGTGGAACCCGGTGAAGGGCTCCCTCTAAACAGGGGAGGGATGATGGAGGACGGGAGGCCTCAGGGATGTGGTACCCCCTGGAAAAGGTGCCACCTCCATTACTCAACATTCTATGTATGCCCCCCGAGACGGAAAAAAGAGGGAGGAGATTCATAGATGTGGGGGATTAGAACCCCTGTACTGCAAAGCCTGGGGATTCGAGATCGCTGGGACCACCTATTGGAAACCTAGCTCTAGATGGGATTGGATCCAGGTAGGGCGGAACGTCACTCGTCCCAAACCAGCTTACCGCCCTTATGCCTTTCATCCTTGTAACCCTGATGACCTTGAACCCCAGGGTAAGCATGTCACTGGGTGCCAGAACTCCCCTTTATGTAATGTACTGAACATAACCTTTACTGCTGAAGGGAAAAAGCCCACGACCCTAGCTGAATGGTACAAGGGTCGAACCTGGGGCCTAAGATTCTATGTTTCCAGATATGACTTTGGACTCCTCTTTAAGATAAGGTTAAGCAGAGAAGGCACGTCTGCACGCCCGGCCATAGGCCCAAACCCGGTCCTTACCGATCAGAAGGGACTCCTGCCTAAGGTCCATCAGCCAGGAACCCGCCCCTCACCTTCAGAAAACCCCTCAACAGCTTCCCCAGCTCCAGAAACAGAAGAGAGACTCATAGACTTCATCGAAGGAGATTATCAGGCCCTGAATTCAACCTATCCCAATCTCACTATATCATGTTGGATCTGTCTTCAGACTAGCCCCCCATACTATGAGGGGATGGCTATCAATGGGAGCTTCACTTACAATACCTCAGCTAGCTGCAACTGGGGAACAAGGCATATGCTAACTCTGCCTGAAGTAACCGGCTTGGGAACTTGTTTAGGGCACCCCTCTGCCTTGGAGGGTGAGCTTTGCGCCCGAACAGAGAACATAACAACCTCAAACGGGTCTCTCTTTCTTATTCCAGCCCCTGGTTTATATTGGGCATATAGTACAAGACTCACTCCATGCATCTCAGTGGCCACTTTTAACCAGTCCAGGGACTTCTGTGTCCTCGTCCAAATCTATCCAAGGCTAGTCTATTACCCAGCTGAAGAATTTGAGGGGCATTTGCAGGCAGGACTCGGTTCCCTAGAGAGCCAGTCAGTGTCACCCTAGCAGTGTTACTAGGAGCGGGAATGCTGGCTGGGGTAGGGACGGGGGCGGTGGCACTAGTTGAGGGTCCCCAGCAATTGGGGATTCTAGAAGCAGTTGTTCAGCAGGACCTGCGGGCAATAGAAACTTCTGTTACTGCACTGGAAAAATCTTTAACCTCATTATTGGAGGTGGTCCTGCAGAATAGACGAGGATTAGATCTGTTGTTCTTAAAAGAAGGAGGTTTGTGTGTCGCCTTAAAGGAAAACTGTTGCTTCTACACCGACCATACCAGTGTAGTACGGGAATCAATGACAAAACTTAGGGAGAGGCTAAAAGCCAGGGAAAAGAGCCTGCGGGCTCACAAAGCTGGTTTGAAGGATGGTACAATCAATCTCCATGGCTAACTACATTATTGTCAGCCCTTACAGGACCACTTATTGTGTTAGTCCTTGTCCTTATGATTGGGCCATGTGTCCTTAGTCGAATTTTAGCCTTTATACGATCTCAGGTGAATGGAGTCAAAATGATGGTCATGAGGCAGCGATACCAGCCGATATCTGGCAGTGACCTTTAAGATTAAAGGTCGGCACAAGAAAAAGGAGGGAATGAAGGGCCATTGTAAAAAGGAAACTCACCATCTGTTCTGTTAAATTGTAAACTCATTGTAAACTTACTAGAGGAATGCCGTGCCCTGCTCCCATGCCCCATACCAGGAAGTCAGCTCGCCTCGATTGAGGAAGCACCAGATGGGCTCTCAGATAGCACCGGAATTTGTTTACCCACCCAAATTCCGGAAAAGAACACAAAGAATACCTGGCCCGACCAGATGGCTGAGCCGTGATGACTCCACTCCCCTCCCCCTGTAGAACTACCCCTTAAAAGCTCTGCAAGCCTTGGGCTCGGGGTCGCTAGCTTCCCCTTTTTGCTGGTGACCCCACGGGCTCGTGTTCATTTAAGCTTCTTTTCACTACCTGATATTGGAGTGAAGCTCTCTGTTTTGAGGCGCCGACTCTAACAGTGAATCTCTTTCTAAAGAATAAAAGACAATATAGATATGATAGGATAAAAGGGTAGATTATTGAATCTACTTTTAAAAAAGCAACTACTTGTTTCAAATACTTTACATTAATATGGATTTTAGTTTATTGATACAAATTTAAGGTTAATTTTGTTATACTGTTTGTATATTTCTATTCTTGTTTAAGATACGTCTATGCAATTCCTTTAAAATTATAATATATAGTTAAGAAATACAGATTAATAGTCATCTATGATAATCAAACTTATACTCATGTTAGTTAGGTTTTTAGGTATACAAAGACATACTTCAATTAGATAGGTAATCTTCAAACATTTCAAAGACCTACAGAATATGGCAATGCATTTCCTGTTTACTCAGGTAATACTGTGTCTTTCTGTGATCTTTAATGCAGCTGAAGATGAGATAGTTATAATTATAGTTTTCCTTAGTTATAATAAAAAAATTAGATATGAAACTTTGGAGTCACAAGGATAAGTTAAATGATAGAATATTTTCTTTAATTTTGCTAAATACAAATAGACTAGATATTGTAACTGTAATGCTTGATAGCTGTTTTGTTATATGTAATTTTACTATGTTGAAATTGAAACTTTCCTTTTGTTTAGACAGAAAAAGGGTAGTGATATGGCTGTCTTTCTGAATGCTGAGAATATACTTTGTTACCATTTACTAATAACAAGGCTGTGTTAGCCTATGGCAAGGCAGCTTAGAGGCAGGTGGGAAATCCAAGTACAGAGATAAAAAGGAAGAAGGGCGGAGTCAGAGGAGATGCTGCAGTTGGCTGCCCAGAGAGGAAGATGTAAAAGTATCTGTAAGCCACTGAGCTATGTGGCAATACATAGATTAATAAAAATGGGTTAAGTTATAAGAGCTAGTTGGTAATGAGCCTAATCCAAACAGTTTGTAATTAATATAAAGCTTTGTGTGATTATTTGAGGTTTAGCAGCTGCAGTAGGGTCCAGACCCTGGGGCTAAGCTGGGCCAGGAACTTCTGGTTACATTCCTGCCTCCAGGTTCCTGCCCTGTTTGAGTTCCTGTCCTGACTTCTTTTGATGATGAACATCAGCATGGAAGTGTAAGCTGAATAAACCCTGAGGTTAGGGAAGTCTTCATGATAAAAGAACAAATAGACTGTCCTACGTGCTAACAATTTCTGAAAATATCACCATCAATACACAGGGAAGCTTTTTAACAGACCTAGACAATTCCTTAATCCAGTGAAATAGACAGCATAGACAGCAATGGCAACAGCATAGTCAAAGTTGCCAGTCCAAATGCTGAAGCTTGACTTGAACGAAGAGCTTATACCCAGGCTCTCGTTTGTACTGGAGGAAAGGACCACATACTGAAAATCAAGCTACTTTTGACCTGGCAGGGAGATCATCTCCCCCTACAATTCCCCTGCTCTTAGGAGAGTCTTCATGACACATCAACAGACCAGACAGCCTGGAGACCTAAGATTTCCAGGGAATTGTCTCTTACAATCCTATGATGGCCACAGAACATCAATTCATGCTGATGATAGGTAGCACCTAAGCATACTGGAGGGTAAGCTGGTTGGCTACATTTCACAGCTGGTTGTTTGAAGTTTAAGATTAGATTAGCTGTAAACATGACTTGCAAGCTGAGTGGGCCGTGGTATTTGCACACTCATTTCTTTGCCATTAAAACACACCCCATGGGCAACATCTGCTCGAAAGTTCTGTTAAAATAAGCCAATGGAGTTTTCAGAGCACCAGGTGCTGGGTTCCATTTGTAGGAGGCTGTGGAATCATTCAAACAGCTCTGCATGGAGTGTTTGCTCTTCTTGTTGCGAAGCAACAAGCTAGACAGGTATAGCCCGATACTGAAGTTGGGAAGCAGATAAGAAAATTGACAAGCTCCCCCTCAACATCTTCGGGAGGCTGTCTCTGAGCTTCATCATGCTGCCCAAGAAAGGCAAGAAAAAGAAAGATAGCAGAAAGAAGTGGCCAAAAGGACAAAAACCCAGTAATAAGTCTGGGGGCAAGGTCAAAAAGAAGCGGTCCAAGGACAAAATTTGGGACAAGCTCAACAATCCAGTCAGTCTTGTTTGACAAAGTTACATATGACAAACTCTAAGGAAGTTCCTGACTAGCTTATCACTCCAGCTGTGGTCTCTGAGAGCCTGAAGATTCGCAGGTCTTTGGCCAGGGCAGCCCTTCAGGAGCTGCTCAGTAAAGGAGTTAAGAAGCTGGTTTCAGAGCACAGAGCCCCAGTAATTTACACCAGAAACACAAAGGGTAGAGATGCTCCAGCTGCTGGCAAAGATGCATCAACAGGTCTAATCAGCTGTACATGTAGAAAAAAATATTATTAAATGAAAAAAAAGAAAAGGAAAGAGAGTTGATGAATTGTATATAGGTCAAGTAAATATTCCAAGTATTGTGAGGACAAGGAGAACTAGGTTCCTATGATGTGTGTGTAATAATGAAACTGAGAAGGTGGCTCATTTGATAAAAAAAAAAAAAAAAAAAAAAAAAAAAAAAAAAAAAAAAAAAAAAAACTTGCCATTTTATCATAAGGATCCAAGTTCAAACTCCAACATCCTCCTAAAAACCCAGGCATGCTACAAGCCTTTGTAATAGCAATGAGGCAGGCAAGGACCATGTTGCCTGACCCTGTTAGTTCCCTTTTGGGGGAGGGGGCATGAAGGTGCGGAGAATAATGACTCAGTTCCCGGGGTCTAGTTGAAACAAACAAGTCCAATTTATTGAGGAAGGGGTAAGCCGTATATATACCTACCCCTCTCAGCCAGTGGAGGGGCTTTGCTGGCATTTGCTGGTATGGTCATCACTTGCTGGTCCATGTCATCTCACATTAGGACTCCACCTCTATTACCAAAGCCCCTAAACAAACCCCAAATTAGCTTATAAAAAATATTCACTCAAAAGCCCTCATAACTATAAAAAATACTATAAACACATATTTTAAAGCAACAATTATAACCAATTTAAACTAAGGCCAAGCTGGCTCCCAGGCTGTTAAAAGCCTCTACGGCCTCCCTATACATCCCACAGGACAATAGGCAAAGCGCTGAGCCCCGGGTCTCACTGGCCACGCTCAGGTCCCAACAGGAGAGCATGTCTCAAAAAGCAAGGCAGACAGTTCCAAAGGTTGATCTCAGATCTTCAAGGCCACGAACATATACAGGCACACTCACCGGCTTGCACACACACAAAAGCAAGCAAGCAAGCAAGAAATAAAGACTTGGAGCATGATATGTCTAAATGGCTTGAGGCAGAAGTTGACTTGCATAATTAAGCCAAGCGTAGCACAGTGGGGAAGCTGGGAGAGGGTGCCATGGCCAGTAAGCAGACAGTATGTTAATCCTTAAATGAGAGGGACACTTGGAGCAAAGGAGCCACATGCTCCAGTTTATGCCTAAAGGATGGCCCTTTCCTATAGCTCTTAGGGGAATAGGGTAGGAAGGCAAGAATTCAGCAAATCATAAACTGCTTCCTTGAAAATAGTGGCACGGGGCAGGAGAGATGGCTCAGCGGTTAAGAACACGGATTGTTCTTCCAGAGGACCGGGGTTCAATTCCCAGCACCCACATGGCAGCTCACAACTGCCTGTAGTTCCAGTTCCCAGTTCCAGGCAAATAAAAATAAAGAAATAAATAAAGTTTAAAAAGAAAAAAAGAAAAGAAAATAGTGGCACAAGCTGAGTGAATGTAGTGCAAAGGTTGTGGGTAGACACAATGAAAAGAGATTTAGACTGTGTAGCAAAGTATTCAGTCAGTAGAGCGCTTGCCACAGACGCACAAGGACCTTAGTTCAGCCCCAGCACCCATGTACACGGGCATGGTAGCACATATTTGTGACCTCTGTGTTGGCAAGGTCTAGAGCTTGCTGGCCCCAGTCCCGCACAAGCAGTGAGCTCTGGGCTCAGTGAGCTCCTGCCTCAGAAAACAATGTGAAGAGTGACAGGGTGGGAAATGGGGGGAATGATGGCAACACTGACCTCTGTCTCCCACAAAAGCACACACATATGTATACATGAACAACAAAATAACATGATAAAAAGGAAGAAGAGAGATTTTTGCAATTAGAGACCGGGAGAATGATCAAATGCTGATGTCAAGTGGCCTGAGCACATCAGGAATTCAGACAAGAGAACCTGCCTGGAGCTAGCCATGATGTGATAAACACAATGAAAGCAACATGGAGAAGAAAACTTTGTTTCAGCTTACAGTGGCAGTCCATCATGAAGGAAAGTCAGGGCAGGAACTCAAGGAAGGAACCTGGCATCAGGAACTGAAGCAGAATCCATGGAGAAATGCCATTTACTGGATTGTGCGACCTGCTTTCTTATACAATTCAGAACCACCTACCCAGAGGTGGTACTGCTCCAAGTAGGTTAGAATAATTAATTAATCAAGATAGTGCTTGGCAGACTTGCCTATGTGCCAATCTTATGGGGGACCTTTTCTCTTCCCAAACGATGCTACCTGTGTCCAGTTGGCATCAAACTAACCAACAGACCACGGAATCGCCTAGGTGCAGAGAGGTTTCCAATTTAAAAGGGAAAGGGGGAGCAAGCTAAGAAATCAGAGGAGACACCTCCCTGGAGCAGGAGGAGAGTGGAGAATGGGCAACAATGTAAGAGGCCAACAGGGCACACACCTCCAAGAACTCAGTGGGCCAAAGACCTGCCAGGGACTTAGCATCAGAGCTTACCGTGGTATTTGACCAAAGCAGTCCCCGTGTCCATGGGACAGAAGGTGGACAGGACTAGAGCAAACAGTAAAGGAGAAGCAGATACAGGAGCAGTGTGTGGGGCAACTGCCAGGTTTTTCTGGATACCCATATGTTCTACAGGGAAAAAAATGACCCATCTCTCCCAAGAGGTTCCCATTAGTAGTATTATTCAGAAATGTTACAGGACTTTGTGCTAACTCTGGACCTTTACTATAAGCATCATTTTTAATGTTTACTTTTCCTTTCAATAAGCTGTTGGGAACCAGGATAATTTTATTTCCCTAATTAACCTGTTGGACCCTTCCCCAGTATCCCAGATGCCTTAATGGTAATCCATCAGCTGAGCAGCTAGCTCGATTTCCCTTACCCTAGCCTAACTGCTTTAAACATTTCTTGGATGTATTGATGAAACTAGACCCCCAACCACAGAGTCTTGCTGTGGTACTAGCTGACACCCCCCACTGCTGTCACTCACCATTACTGGAAGCTGAGGACCACATAGCTGGGTGCTGGTGGTCTCCAAAGTCCAGAGCAATGGGCACCTAGCTCTCATGGTCTCTAGTCCAGCCCCCAGGGCTGAGAGGCACTAGGACTGACCACCCTGGCAGAGCATCTCTTCCTCCACCAGTGATTTTTACTCAGGAAAAGCAGAAGGTTCCTCCAGCCACTTGCTGAGTACCTTAGAACACTGTTGGCAGCATCTGTCAGCTAGAAAGTCCTGTAACCTAGAACAGGACTGAGAAAACTTCCTTCCCAGCTTCCTTTGCAGACGGAGCACAGACATGTGACCCGGCTCTGTCCATTTGATTCAACCTCATGAGATGCCAGTGCAGGACAAGGTTCCAGGGAGCAGACATGGCCCAACATTAGCCTCCAAGACCCCAGGAATCTGGTACTGGCAGCAGGACCAATGGAAGTAAATGCAAGCTCCAGGTAGCATATGCAAAGTGACAGGTATTCCTATCTGTACAGTTGAAAGGTTTTTCCTTTTTTTTTTTGGATTTTTGAGATAGGTTTCTTTGTGTTGCCGTGGCAGTCCTAGAACTTGTTCTGTAAACAAGGCTGGCCTCGAACTCACAGGGATCTGCCTGCCCCCACCCCCTGATGGGATTAAAGGGGTGTGCCACCATCTCCTGGCTATGTAGAGTTGAAATTTGATGTTGGACCTTGGGATTCTTTTTGGAGTCTACTACTCTTATGGTCTCCAAAGTTCCATTTAGTAAACACTCATTTTGGCTACTCATCTTGACACACACACACCATCCATTGTTCCAATCAGGAACCATGCCTGGTTGGGACAGACAGACCCTGTGACAGGAGGAGCAGAACTTCTTGCATGTGAGGAAAAGTCTATCTGTGGTCACTCTCAAAGGATAAAAACGAAAAGGCAATCCAAACATGTCTTTCATTAATACATTTCCAAACTAAGTCAGCCAATACTTGGAGTGACAGCCACAATCCCAAATGATCCCAAAATGACACCAACAGAAAGCTGTGTAGTCTCCAGAGAAGGCTTGGCCCTTCATAGATGACCACAGTAAATGACAGACAAGTGACCTTGGAAAGTACTGGAAGTGTCCTGAATGCAGGGATAGCATCTCCCTGAAGTTGTGGCTCTGTGCCTCCTGCTGTACCATTGGTGAGCATAGCCTGGTGAGAGGAATGCTCTCCCGACCCTCTGCTGTCCACTGCAGCTCTCAGGTTGGGCTGCCTAGAGCCCTGTTCTGTATCATTGCTAGAAGCTCAGTAGAAGGCCAAAGGATACATTGAGTTCCATCTCCAGCAATGAGAAAAAGAAAAAAAGCAGGGTAGAAGGAACACTATGGAGGAACTCCCGAGGACAGGACCAACTCCATACAGGCTGCATGGAGCCTCCAGGAGCTAAGCAGGCCCCAGATGCTGCTCTGGAGCTAATCTTTGCTGGCCAGCCTTTAGTTGCAGGCATAGAGCATGCTGACTTCCTATAGTGGAGGCTGTCATTGCATTTTTTACCTGTGACCAAGGATGTTGGACCACACAGCTGGCCTCGGAATTTCTAGGACCACAGGGTGTCTTTGGGGGTGGGGCCTGCCTATAGCATGCCTGCCTGGGGTGGCAGAATAAGCCTGACCATTCTCCTTGGGATACATTGTGTTCTTTGTACATTAGAGACCAGATTGGTCAAGTGCTGATTACCAAGGGAGTGGATCGTCTAGCAGACTACCTGCTGCTATCCAGGATGTCTCCCTTTCGTTCTGATGGAAGCAAAGCATGTTTGTCTACACTTCTTATTTCTCAATTAGAAGCCTTGGGGCCTTTGCCCAGCCAATGAAATACAGGTGAAGGGCCCCAAGGAAAAGACTTGTTTAAAAGCATGCTCAGCATATGACTGAAAAGAAGCCTGCCTTTCTTCCTCTGACTCTCTCCTCCCTCTTCCTGGTGATGGAGGAGCCTTCTTTTGACCATGTGATAGGAAGGGTGTGATGTCAGCCAGCCTGGGGGAGCCAGCAAGCTGAGGAAAGTTAGAAAAGAGAAGAGAGTTGTGAGATGGTAGGGCATAGGAACCATGCTGGGCAAGGCAAGAGTGGACGATTTTCCAGGTACCAAGGTGGGGTGGGCACACAGCCCCATGGGAACAGAGAGGAGATAGGACATTCGTTACAGTTATTTTAAAGTTTTCATTTATTTGGGGGAGGCTTGTGGATGTGTGCATGCATCCTACAGTGCATGTGTGGGAGTCTGATTAACTCTCAGAATTAGTGTCTTTCCTGGGCTCTGATATCATCAGGCTTGATGGCCAGCATCTCTACCCACTAAGCCATCTTGCTGGCCCTAAATTCCTTTTTCTGGGTAGGGCAGACAAGGAGAAAGATAGGCTTGTCAACCAAATCCTAGACTCCCCATGATTTGAACTAGGAAAAGACGTCATCATTGATAGTCATAGCATAAAAGGCCAAACCCCTGAATTCTCCCTATCTTATCAAGTGGGGCAAAACATGAAACTGAAATTGAAACTCAAATTTCAATAAGTCCTCATTGAATTTGCATGATGTCAATAAATATGAGACTCTTGCTTTGGCCAGGCAGGTTGAGTTTCCATAAAATAGGGATGTCTCAAAGATGGTGTGCTGCCATTCAGCCCTCTGGAATTCAGAGGTAATCTCCAGGGGAAAGTAAATACAGTAGTTCCTCCTTCTGTATTTACCGGTTGGTCAATTTCAGAAAAAAAAAAAGTATATATAGTATATATATATATATGTAAAATAGAATATTCCAAAATATTTTCGTAAATAACTTCCATTACAGCATATTATTTACCTTTTCTTTTTTATTAGTAATCTTTTCTGTTCATCTCTACCTGTGCCTGACTGTGAAATTAAACTTCCTTATAGGTATGTATGAACAAAAAGAAACAGCGCTGTGTGCATAGGCTTCTGACCATCTGTGGTTACAGACCTTCCCGGGGTTGGGGGCACGGATGGACTGCTGTACTCAGTCAGGAACCCCAAGGCCTTCTGGCAGTGATACAGAACAGGGCTCTAGGCAGCCCAACCTGAGAGCTGCAGTGGACAGCAGAGGGCCGGGAGAGCATTCCTCTCACCAGGCTATGCTCACCAATGGTACAGCAGGAGGCACAGAGCCACAACTTCAGGGAGATGCTATCCCTGCATTCAGGACACTTCCAGTACTTTCCAAGGGCATGAGACAGGGCTGATATTCCTCTGTATCCCAAGTAGCCAGGGAGGCCATAGGCCACTCACTGTTCTTGAATGTGGTGGACCACTGTAGCCCTCAGTGCCTATGAGGCTTATGCTTCCACATCACAGACCCAGCAACCAAAGCTTAAAGAGATAAAGCTGGTGGCCAGAGCTGCTCAGCTTCAGTGTGATCTGGAGCCCTTGTTCCACCTCCAGCTCCGCTGGCACCGGTGAATTTCTTAAAGTGGCAGGCATCTGTGTGTATCCATCACTTCTCCAAGCCCAGAGGCTGTGTGATGTGGTCATGTGGGCTCTGGAACTAGGCTGTCACCACTTGACTGTCAGTTCTCACTGACTGTGTGACCTAGGACCAGTTTTCAACCTCGATGTGTACTTTGACATGCCCCTCTGCAAAAAGGGCATCGAGAGAGTAGCCTGTACTCTCAGATCATCCAGATGTGAGTCATGCAGCCTAAGGATTAGCTACTGTTGTTTTGTTTTGTCACTGTTGATGCTGGTGTCAAGTTGTGTGGCTTGAGAACAAGCCTTGGAAAGCATTCTGAATCTGTCCACTTGAAAAGCCCCCACATCTGCTCCCTGATACCCCAGCTCTACTCTCCCTGGAAGTGGTTTCTGCCTTGTCTCTGTTCTGAGGGGTCAGGAGCAGGCTCTTCTCAGCTGTGCTCCACACACAGCCTCCTACCCGAGAGGAAGTGAAACAAACCTTGGCCAGGCCCTGAGAGGGAGGCCGTGGACTTCCTCTGGTTGCATTCTACACCAACCACCACAGGGTTGCCTGCCTCTGCCTGAAGCCATGTGTGGGCCTGAGGGCTAGCTATTGTGAGGAAGCTTGCTCCCTTCCCTGAGGCCTGTGTACCCAGAAGGCCCAGTACCTAGTTGTGTGGTGGGCGGGGTGCCTGTCTGCAGACTCCACTGAAGTCTCTGGTTCTATGCTCTGTCTAGGCTGGATGTAGCTCTTCTCTCTCTCTCTCTTGGCTCTTGGTGGGCCTAGCTAGGCTGCACAGGTACCTACATCTCAGTACAGCCTAAGCACAGCCATCTCTACCTCATAGGCTAAAGAGGGGCCTTGGCATGACAGAGATGAGGGACTTCTGGACAATGGGTGACAGCCTTCAGTTCTGGTTCTCTTGCTGAATGACAAGCTCTGAGCCAGTGAAGCCTGTGTCCCCCACCTCCCTGCCAAGCCCTCTAACTTCCCCAGCCCCAAACTGTACAACAGACACTTGAACTGCCAGAAACAGTCCCCAGATAACCTTATCAGCCACCCAGCCGCAGAACCTTCCTGCCGCCCCAGCCACCCACAAAAATAGAGCTGCTGATTAGAACCTTCCAGAAACACTGATACTGGAGCCTCCCAAAAGCTGATGAGACATCCTGGCGACTTTTGCTGCCCTGCTCTATCTTAAAGCAGCATGAAAAATTTTATTTGGGGTTCTTCAATTTGACTCTCAGGATCCTTAGGAAGAAATTTGCCGTCTTTAAAAAGCACTAAGAAGGGGCTAGAGAGATGGCTCAGCGGTTAAGAGCGCCGTCTGCTCTTCCAGAGGACCCGGGTTCGATTCCCAGCACCCACATGGCAGCTAACAACTGTCTATAGTTCCAGTTCCAGGCAAACACCAAGGCAAATAAATAAATAAATAAATAAAGTTTAAAAAAAAAAGCACTAAGAAGTATCTATCTTCCTTAATGTCTTTAACTACCATTTCTGATAGTAGAGCTTAAAGAAATAATGGAATGGGAGGAAAAAAGTACTAGTTAAGGCTGTCCACTCATGGGTTCATCAGAGTACCTAAGCTCACCCTGAAAATGGCATCATGTCCAAAAATGGGAGGGGGAGGGAGGAAGGAGGAAACGAGGGAGAAAGAAGGAAGTTAGGATAGGAAGGAGGACAGACCATGGCCACCCACCCCTCAGTGTCCCCAATAGCTCTAAAAATTTAAGTGACAGGGCTTATGGAGAGATGGCCAGAGATGATTACCACTCACTGTGTAAGTGTGAGAACTAAGTCCAGATCAGCAGGCACAGAAGTTGACCATGGCTATGTGACCACCTATAACTCCAGCACTGTGAGGGTGTGGATATAGAAGGACTAGTTTCTGGCTGTCAATTTAGATCTTGTTTTAGTGAAAGCCCTGTTGCAAGGAAAGTAATACAACAGGACACTTGATGTCCTCTTCTGGCTTTGTGCACACACACACACACACACACACACACACACACACATACACACACACCATACCCCCTGGAAATGGAGTTACAGGTGGTTATGAGCTACCATACATGTGCTGGGAACCCAAGCACCCAGTGCTCTTAACTCCTGAGCCTTCTCTCCAACCTCCACAACTGTGTGTGTAGGCACGCATGCATGTGAACGGTGTGCTGTGGTTTGTGTGTATATGTGTCCCTTGCTCTATCACTCTTTGTCTTCTTCTCTTGAGACAGGGTCTTTTACTAAATGTGGAGCGAGGCTGGTGGCCAGCCAGCCCCAACAATCTGCCTGTTTCTGTTCCCTCAAAGCACAGTCACGTCAGGATTTTTATTCAATGCTGGGATCTGAACTCAGGTCCTGACGTTAATGCAGCAAACATTCCGGCTCAAGAGCCATCTCTCCAGCCTGCTGTCAGGTTTTAAAAAGTAAAAATCATACGATGGACCAAAAGCAAACAAAGTAAGCTATAATAAAGGCATACCGGGAAAGTAAGTCCCCCACTCCCTAGTTGTTTAGCAAGGGCCCCAATCTCAGCCCATGGAGACTGTGGAATCCAGGGCGACTCTGCCAGCCCTGGTGGGATGGGCATGCAATGCCAATGCTTGGGAGGCACAGGCAGGAACATATCACATCCAAAGCAAGCCTGGGCTGCTGCAGGGCAGGACTCAGGACCTCTGTAACTACCTCCTCAAACTGGACCACTGTGCCTGAACTCTGACCATCTTACTAGGACTGGTCTTGTGGTCCTTGAGGAAGACTCCAATACCTACCCCTGCCTCTCATTGGCCACCATTCAAGGTAGAACTACTCCCTAGAGCATAGCCTAAGACACCGGTTCCTTTCAAAGACACATCCCCCGCCCTGCCCCCATCCTGACCCTAGACTGACTCACCAACACCCATGCATCTCAAGGGACTATTTGAACCTCTCTCTGACACCTGGAAGTGGCTTCCTCTTCCTGAGTCTGGTGTGAAAACCCTCCAGAGAGAACACAGCTGCAAAAGAAAAAAGCCACCAAAACTACCAAGACACTAGGTCAATTGTCCCTGGATATTCACCTTTTCCCACCCTCCTCTGGGGATTACTCCTTCCTGGCCTGCTCAGCTTCAGCCTGAAGGTGTGGGTAGAAGAAGATGCTGGGGCTGCCCTGGTGGCCTGGGCAGGAAGGGAGCTGCAGGCTGTCCCCCGACCAGCTCATACCATCTAGCAAACGGTGCCCATTCTCTTAGACTCACCCCATCATTCAAAGTTCAGGTAGAGTGAGGTCAAAAGCGGGAGGCATTGTGGGAATGAAGACAGATGAAAAACAGCCTCCCTGCTCTGTTTTCTGTGTCCCTGGAGGGAGCCATTATTCAAGTGAGACACTTGAAGAGGGAGAAGGGCAAGCTGGAGCTGAGTGGGGTTAAAGGTGGAAAGGCAGGAAGATGACTACATGCAAGACAGAAGAGAACTAAGGAGGAAGGTATGTACTCGTCACATTTTCTGCTGCCAGTGACAAACCGACTCAAGCCGGTCTTTGAAAAGAGGATGAGGAGGGAAGGAAAGAGAGAAGCAACACTTAGCTTCTGCCCCAGAGATGTCTGCTCTCAGCTATGACTGGATCCAGGAACACAAGGGCTGATGTCACTGTCTCCTCACTTCCTCTTGAGTTGCCTTCCATCCTGGGAAGGGTCTTCCATTTCTTTCTGCAGACGACTGACTTTGCTGTTATGGCAGAGACTACCAGAAGCCCATGCTTACATCATTCCAGCTTGTTAACCCGAGCAGAGGCATTTATCAAGGTCTGATAGGCTTACACCCTCAGAGGACATTCCCCCATTGAGAGCTGGCTACTGGTTCCGGATGATGAGCTCCGGGCAAGCCTGAGTCATGAGTCCTCAGCAGGGTCCCAGCAGGGTCATTTCTGGAGACTGAGAGTCTAACTACTGCATTAGCCTAGGCTGTACAAAACAGCCTAGAGCAGGGCTTATGGAGAGGCTCAGCAGATAAAAGAGCTTGGAGCCAAGCTTGAGGCCCTGAGTTTGAACCCCAGAACCCACATGGTGGAAGGAGAGAACAGATTCCTGTAAGTTGTCTTTCGACCTACACATTCATGTGCCATGACATATAAAATACATACATGCCACCCCCAACACATGTGCTAAATAAATAAATATAAAGAAAAATAAACTTGGCTGGGCAGAGAATTCATGCTGGAAGTAGCTATACTCAGATGGAGAGTGGGTCAGAGCTGCCCAGAACTCACTCTATCCAATGGTTTCTCAGATTGCCTTCCATCTGAGAAACTTGTGCCTGAAGTTCAAGGCCAACCTGGGATACATAGCAAGGCCATATCTCAACAACAACAACAACCAGTAACAGCAACAGAAATCACTCCTGGATGCAACTGAAAAACAATAACAAACCCTAGCTTAAGAATGGACAAAGAATGTAAAGAGATTGCTCTCCAAAGATAAACACATGGACAATAGGGACAGGACAAGATGCTTAACATCTTCTCATTAAGAAAACAAATCAAAATTACACCACTGCCCACAACCACAGGATAATTTTTCCTAAACATGAAAAGCAGTGTGGTGGTGCACATGTGCTAGCAGCACCCAGGAGGCAGAAGCGGGGGGGGGGGGGGGGGGGGA
>PVIH01000329.1:51424-106239 GCA_004025045.1 Sigmodon hispidus | reverse complement strand
GGTCCTTATGTGGCTTTGCCTCAGATAATAAACATAACAGTACCACACGATCCAACTCCTGGGCATAGACTGGAAGGAACTGAAGCTATGTGTGAAGCTTACTGTTAAAATCCAGCCTGTAGCCAGTGCTCAGGCCACAGTGTTTTGGTACAATCTTTCCCTTTATCAATACCCACAGCCGTTTATGAGACCCTCCCTGAAGCCTTCCCAATGCAGGATCTCTCACCTGAACTCAAATTTATGTGAGAGCCCTGCATCCTCTGCCCCACCTCCGCCCCCATCAGAGCCTGGATTTAGGCTCCTTCTGTGAGCCTCCCTATCTTTAGAAATGTGTAATGGCAAACCCCATAGGGCCACATGGGGCTCTGATTCTACTTTTCAAAGACTCCCCATAATGTCTGTCTCTGTTGCTAGGGTCTGAACTCTCTTTGAAACCCATGCCATGCTACTGTCTCTTTGTCCATGCCACTAATAACTTCTCCAATAGACTCTTTACTTTCCAGTAATCTGGCTCAGTGTTTGCCCTGAACCCCAACATCCAGACCCTTTCAGTAGGAACTTGAGATCTTCACACAACCATTCTGATGCAGCATTATTTACAATGGTCAAGGGTAAGGATGACTCAAGTGACATCACTAAGAGCTAGCCTAGAGCTCATTAGGTAGCCAAGGCTAGCCTGGAAGCTCATGGTAGTCCTACTGGAATTATAGGCATAAGGCACTACACCCTTATTTTTTAATCAATAGATTAAATAGCCAAATTAATGGATTTAAATTTATATTTCAGCCATTTCACAAATGTATATTATGCATTTTAGTCATTTATGCCCCCATTATTTGCTCTTCTCATCCTCTCACTCATGTTGAACCCCTTCTTTCCAGGTCCTCCTTCTTTTTTCAAGTCCTCTTGAGTAATCCACTTAGTTTACAGTTAGTTGCTGGCATGAGAATGGCTGGGATTATATACAGAAAATAGTCAACTTACGACTGTGTCCCTCCTCCCTCTCCAGTCACTAACTGCCAACAGATATCCTTCCAGGAGGGGTGGGGCTTCATGTGCTTCTCCCCAGTCTGTGCTGGAATGTCAACAGGCTCAATCTTGTGCAGGCCTTGTGCTGTGAGTCCCTGGATACAACACATCACATCCAAAGGGAGCATTTCACAGCACCCTCCCACCCTTCACCACTTACTCTTTCTGATCCTTCTTCTTCAGTGTTCCAGGGCCTCTGGGGATGGTACACAGATGTCCTGCTTAGGGTTGAGGACTCCATAGTCACCGATTCTCAACACTGTGACCATTAGCTGTTTACCACTGCAGACAGATGCTCAGGCTGAGACAGTACTGATCTGTGAGTAAAAAATGTGACTGTGTAAAAAGCAGCTTGGCAGCTAGGTCATTTTAGATAGCCTGGTACATACTGTATAAGCCAACCTGGCCTTGAACTTGTGGTAATCCCCCTGCTTTAGACTCTCTCTTTCTATGGAAGCACCAATCAATTATGGAGGCCTCATCTAAATCATTCACTCCACCTCCATACCACTGTACTTGGCAGTTCCACTGGGGACTTCACCTTATGAATTTTGTGGATATACAGACATTGAGTACACAGTAAGTTAAGGCAATAAAGTTTATATTGAGTATATATTTTACTGCAATTACAAAGTAAATACAAGTAAAAGGCTCCTGTGTGGAATGACAAGTCCTTGGGCCCTCCATCTGTGGTACAGTCACTGACTCTGAATCAGAGGATGGGCTGTGATCTCTTACAGGATGCAAGCAAATATGAGTCTACCACAGTATGAGAAGTCTCACTTTGAGTGATAGAGAGCCATGGGAGAATCCAAGCAAGGTTGTGGTGGGATGCAAATGAAAGGTTATGTACCTGGTGGACAGGCAGAGCCATCTTGTCCAAATGGCTAAGGCAGGAAGGGGATGAGGAGATAGGAGCGACAGATGAAGGGGATGGAGTGAGCATTCTTCAGAACAAGGCCATGGCCACACTGAACACAGCTCTGCCATCTCAAACCTATCACCAGCCCCACCTGCAGCCCCTCTCCAGAGGGGGCACCTCCTATCCTTCCACCGTGCCCTCCCAGAGTCACCCTGACTCAGGTGTCCAGCAGCAGGACCATCTGCAGACATACAAAGAGCAACTTTTTCCACTGACGGAAAGCAGCTCATGCCTCTGGGACCTGGCCAAGATAAAAGCCAAGCACGAAGTGACCAGTAAAGACAACAGCATCTACAGCGTTCCCAACAATACCCGCCAGAAAGGAAATGAGAAACTCTCACTGGGAACCATGCTGCTCTGCTCCTAGACCTTTGGCCACAGATGACTGCTTATCATTCAAAGGGACAGTCCCAGCAGGGGGAAGTAGAGCCAGATCCCTCTTGTCTAAAGCCATTTCCAGTGCAGGAGGCCCTGGTTTTGTCTAGGGACACTGCAAGTCTGTCAGACGAAAAGAGGCATGTGTCCCAGCCCCAGGCTTGGCCTCTGCCGGTGGAGATAGGGAGATCAGATTCTCTTTGCGGCCTCTTCCTGCTCTGCAAGTGTTTGCCAGGCCCCCAAACAACTCCATTCAGGATGATAAGTGGGTGAAAAAGCTGTAGGCCCCAGGGACAGCCCCAGCCAGATGATAGATGGCCTCAGTCTGAGACTGTAAAGGAGGAGTGGAAATGAGCCCACTCAGCCTGACATGCAAAAGCCTTTGACATGGAGGGGACAGGTGGGTTCCATGTTTTCTTCCGAATTCTGTGTTCACAGTTATCACTTAAAAATTATATATATATGTGTGCGTGTATATACATATATGTTGTGTGTGTGTGTGTGTGTGTGTGTGTGTGTGTGTGAGTGTGTGTACAGGAGGACAATTTTCAGGAGCTGGTTCTCCCTTTCCACCATGTGGGTCATGAGGACTGAACTCAAAGCATCAAGCTTTGCAGCAGACACCTTTACAAACACTTGCCGGGGACACAGAGACAGCTAATGAGTAAGAATGCTTGCTGCACAATCACGAGGACTGGAGTTGATCTTAGCACCCATGTGACAGGTGGACAGCTCCCAAATTCCTTTAATTCCAGCTCCAGAAAATTTGTGCCTTCTTTTGGCTTAGACACACACACAGAGACATGATCACCTGCTTACATATGTGAACATATACTCATATAGATACACAAACACATAAATAAAATATTTTTTAAAAAAAAATTTGCTGCAGATGGTGGCTAAAAATTCTAAAATTGCAGCTTTGCTGTCAATTTTAGAACCCTGAATCCAGAAGGCCTCTCCCAATACAGGAACTGTCAAGGTCTCCATGATTAATCCACAGAGAATCTCAGGTACTTCCTACTCTACATGCTTTTTGAAGAAATCTTGAATGATGCTATTATGGATTAAATTGTGCCTACTTGGCTCCCAAATTCTCAAGCTGGAGTCCCATCTCCACTACTTCAGATTGTGGCCTTGTTAGGAAGAGGGTCATCACATTACAGTAGGGGTGCGTTTGAGTCGATTTGCCAAAATTCCTAATAAGTAAGGGAGGTATGAAAACAGCCAGAGGTAACATGAGAGACCTGAGAAGACAGACGTCTTCAGGCCAGGGGGAGGCCTGGAACAGATCCTTTGGCAGCTCAGAAGGAACCAATTTCAGCCAATAGGACTAAAAGATGAAATTTCTGCTGTTCTGATGTAAGCCAAATAAATGGTCCATCATAAATGGAACTGTAGGAGGAACGGAAGCAGAAGCCAAGGAAAAATGCTGCTTACTGGCTTGCTTTCTAAGACTTGCTCAGCCTGGCTGCCTCTCCAACCCAGGACCCACGAGGCCCTGACAGTAGGCTGGGCCCTGCCACATTTATCATGAATCACAAAGATGCCCCTACACATGCCTAGAGATAATATGATAGAAGCATTTTCCAAGTTGAAGACCCTCTTTTCCAGTTGACCCTAGTCTGTGTCAGGTTGGCAAACACTAACCAGTGCAGATTCATACATAAGCTGATTTATCCATCACTGCTATTGTTTCTTGGTCTTTGGGTTGTTTCCAGTGTTTGGCTGTTATGAGTATTTGATTTTCTTTCAGCTCTGAGGATCACAGTCAGGCCTCTGACTGTTGTTTCAGCCCCAGCTCTGTTGGATCTACCTCATACATGAATCCTAGCACACAGGCCAGGATTGCCATTGGGGCAATACTTCAGAGTGGAATGGCTAGATGTGAATGTGCTTGTCATGTGATCAGAGAGTGCCAACTGGTTTGCAACTGGTCCATCCCAACACATGACCCACTTAGCAGTGGGAATTTCCCATTGGCTTTCTCACCCATTCCTCAGGGGATTAATCCCATTGTAAACCAGAGCACTACCTGGTGTGTGGTGGTATCCCATTTCATCTTTTCCTTTTTATTGAACCCAGGGCATGTGTACCCTAGGTTAGCCCTCAACCATTGAGCTAAACACAGTCCCCACATGCCACCTCTGTCACATGTGGTATCTGGTTATGCACAGACTCATGTCTGAGCTCTCTGGGTTGGGCACTCACCCTCTTCCTCCCACAGGTTTTAAGCAAGCAGTTCCTACAAGACAGCATGCCAGGATTGTGTTTGGAAGAGAACTTCTCCTGTTTTACATTTATTCATTTAGTGTGTACATGCGCACAAATCGTGGTTCCCAAGCAGAGGTCAGAGGACAGCTTTTGGGAGGGAGCATCCTCCTTCCACCGTGTAAATTCTGGGGACTGAACTCACTCAGGCTGTCAGGCTTGGTGGCAAATATCTCTTCTCACCCCCATAGCATCTTACCAGCCCCAGCCCTGCGGCTCCCTGATTCTAGCAGTTGGCTGTGGGGCCATTACCTCCTGGGATGGTTATTACAGGAGAACACAGATTATAAACACAGAAAACACAGGTGATAGATACATGGAAGATGAACACAAATAATATAAACGTGGAGGAACAACACAGACCATGGGTCCTAACTGTATGGGGAGAGATACGCTTGAAATTTTTGAGTATGTGACAGTGTGAATACAAGTAGAAGCTGTACTCAAAATTTAAAATCATAGCTGCTTTTCCCATACTAGTGAATGTGAACCATCTTGTCAGTGCCAAGCTTCATTGGGGGACCACAGCACCAGCCACCCACAATTACAAAAGTATGGTGTGTGTGTGTGTGTGTGTGTGTGTGTGTGTGTGTGTGTGTGTGTGCGTGCATGTGCCTGTGCATGCACACACATGTGAACATGAACTCTAGGTATCTGGTCCACAGCATTATACTTTAGAAAAGTGCTCTATCACCGGGTTGTACTCCATGCTCTAGCAAATACATGTTTTACTTTGGGTATTTTCAGCCTGTGGGTGGTTTATGAGTACATTGTAAGTTAAGAAACAACCATAATTAAGTGCTTGACTTTAAACTTATGAGGTACTGGGTTGTGAGGTAAAGTACTTGCTAGCACCTCAAGCCCTGGGTTTTAACTCTCGCACAATACACAGTATATAGACAAGTCAACGCTACTAGCTGAAGCCCATGAGATGAGATGTGGACTCCCTGGGTGAGGAGAAGTGAGGTGATACCATGGAGATGGGTGGCCTCCATCTGGACCATTTGTCTTAACTCTGGGAAGAAACCTAGGAACAGCTGGCACCTTAGGACTGGCACCTTGAGGTACAAACTAGGTGCCATATTGTTCCTGTGCCTGGTTGTGCTGGGGCAGTGAAACAGAAGAGATGTAGAAGGTAACAAGCATTTTCTGAGCAGAAGCAGGGCACCCCATAGAGAGGCCCTGCAGTGAGTAAGGGAGAACATGACAATGACCTGTGGGGTCCCTGGCTGAGCCCAGCAGCTGTTTCCCAGTCTCTATGTTCTGCATATCAGGCCTCAGGTCAATGCAGAACAGCAGCTGCAAGCTCAGGTGTTCTTGTTTTGTGTCCAGTGAGAGGCTAAGGCTGTTTATGTGGTTCTGGAGAACCGAACCCAGCTCATCAGGTAGGTTTACACCATAAGACTTTGTGCCTCTGAGCCATCTTCCAATTTAATGAGATTCTAATTCCAAACTCCATCTCCCCTTGCAGCAGGAGTTAAGCTGATTTGCTTTTCTGAAACCACCAGCTTTGACTTTTTCTGGAGCTCTGTGGATTCTGCCCTGTGCAAACAAGGTTAGAAATCAAATGAGGTTTGGAAGGGAGTGAACTTGTAGACTCAAGTGGTTCCACCATCTGGCCTCACCCCTTCCTGGGACCTTCCCATCCACTGCCAGCTCTCCTAGCAGCTCTGAGCTCTTTCCTAATAGGCCTCAAGCCAAGAACAAGACTCAATGAATCCTAATATCCCATTTCTAAGTGGTCTGGTCTGTTCAGAGTGTATCTTCTTCCAGAGTTGGAGGCAAGATCTCAAGAGTCAGCAGCACTTTGAGTAGCTGTTCCTTTGCTGTCGTTTTTAGTTAATTAATTTTTTCTGTGTAAGGATGTTTTGCCTGCATGTATGTCTGTGCACTATGTGTATGTGGTGCCTCCAGAGGCCAGAGGAAGATGTCAAATCCTCTGGAACCGAAGTTATAAATAGTTGTAAGCCACCATTCAGGTGCTGGGAATTAAACATAGGTCCTCTGGAACAGCAACCAGGGCCCTTAACCACTGAGCCATTTCTTCATTTCCATTTTGTGTTTTACGGTTGATTTTTCTATGATTTTTCTATACAATTATTGTCTGTGAGAGGATCAATTTGACACAAGCTATTCTATCCTTCTTGGCGTTGGAATCTTCAGAATACTGTGTAATTTGAAGGTTTCTTTTCTTTCTTTTTGCAGCAAATAGCATGTTAATGTAATGCTTGTTTTGAATGTGTCCCTCTAAGCTGAGGATCTTACATTCCTGACAACCTCAGGCAACATCTTCCTGCCTCCATCACATTTGCAGGACGACCTCATTTTAGCTCTTCTTTTTCTTTTACAAATGCCCCAGCCAACACAGAGGGTGACAAACTCGGCTTTGCACAGTGACTTACCAGGTCTCTCGTGGGTCTCCAAGATGAGTGTGTCCTGGTCCTTCCCAGTCCACTGTGGTAACTAGGTGACAGAGAGATTTGGTACCTGCAGCTAAAACCTAGAACCTGCTGTGACAAGTGGAAGGGACCTTGGTCCAAGGCTGGTACTGGGCAAGTCTGCAGGTGTGCCAAGTGGGGCTGAGGTTACTCCAGATGTCACAAGACTAGAGCTCGGATTCAGAGTATAATCCCCTGGTTTCCTCTAGAGCCCAGAGATGAGGTAGGGGTTTATGTGGACAGGTAAAGCTGGCAAGGCAGTCAAAGTCCATTGGGCAAAGTGCAGGAGTCTGAACTTGAACCAAAGCAGTGCCTTAGGGAAGTATTTGCTAAGATTTTTTTTTAATTGTTCTTTAAGAAAGGGGCTGGGATGGAAAGAAGGAGTGAGCAAGGTGTGTCCCACCATGTGTGGGTCCAGAGAACTTTCAGCTAACATGAGGGGTGGTGAGGGGAAGTGGCGTTATAATTGACATGAAATACACAAAGCCAAAGCCATGAGCTCCCTTCAGTCTGGGGAGGTGATGGGTAACCACGGCCACTTTGTGGAGCAGGAAACCAAACTCTGACCCAGGAAACCTACCCAAGATCACAGGGCTGCAGGTAGGACAGGGGTCTATGGAGTTGACTCAGACCAGTGTAGGGTGGCAAACCCAACTTAGAAAAGAAAAATAAAAGCCTGTTTTGAAGCACTGGCCATTCTCTGCCGTGTAAATACTAGACTGGGCCGGTTTCTGACTCCTGTTATGATGTCACAGCCGAGCTGGAAAGGAGGAGACTCCTTCCCGAGTCTGAGCTGGCCTCAGACCACTGCTGACTCAGACTCAGTTCCGGTTCTGAGTTTGTGGCTCTTAACCATCCTTTGTCTTAGTTGACAGCCTTGTGTACACTCTCATGACTTTATACAACCACAACCTTTATACACAGGCTACACTGTATTATACGATGAACTACACTGACACTGACACAGTAGGAAGACTCCCTAGCCTCAGGATGTACAGCTTAGCCAGGGGCCCATTCTTAAGCCACAGTAAAGCAACATCCTTCACAGACAGAGATACTGGCTGAGAAGCAGGTATCATGGTAGCATGCTTGGCAGCATGCTTGCATCTGGTTCTCTGGCTCACCCAGGAGCCACAGACTGGCACAGTTCCTAGATTCGAGGTAATGGATACCTACTTACTCAGAGCCAAAGTATAGCCATTGTCTGTCCCAAGTAGAGACTGTGTTTCTGAGGTCACAATGTGTAAGCAGATTCAGCTTGCACTGCATTCATCTTGCAAGTGGCAACCTCGTATTCTCTCAGATGATTTATCTTAGGACAAACTGTGGCATTTTTATACCAAACCTATGGAACTCAGTAGGATTCTGAATCTTGGGGCTCATAGATATTTTTTCTTCTTATTTGAAGCTAAGAGACAGCTATTAAGGATGCCTGCTAAGGGACAATCCTACTGGGAAGTGGGGAGAGGGCACTGGAGCAGTTGAGCAATCGGGGAGCAATCATTTGTGGCAGGAGTGACTTGAGGACAGCCACATCAGCCAGCCCTCACCTGGGAGGAGGGGAGGTAGGGGGAGGCAGAGAGAGGGTCTGCACATGCCCAGAGCCCCTGAACTAACCAGAAGCAAGCAGAAGCCAAGCATCGTCCTTGCTCCAGGGATTCTGGCCTGGCAGCAGGAGGAAACTCTGGGCAGGCACAGTACCTAAGGCTGCCCAGAGCTTCTGGCAGACCCACAGGAAACCAGCTGGGGCTGGACAGAGCTTTCCAATCCCTCCACACTGATGAAATCTACCAGTCACATCCGCCGGAGGATGTGGCCCAGACAGTGAGTGCCCTGACAAGGCATCTCAGAAAAAGGGCTCACACTCAGTGGCTAAAGGGCACAGCCTCTCAAGGGGAAAGGCCCATCTCTGAGTCTAATTTTAAAGACCCACAAATCATGACATAAACTCATTTCCCAAGGATGTTAGCCACATCGGATTCTGGCCCTTGGAAAGCCATTTAGGGTATATGTGATTATGGTCATTTCCCTGGAGCCCAAGGTTCCCAAAGAAATCCCCAGTGCACTGATTAGTGAGACAAGTACCCCCACACTCCCCAGTTTCCTTTTATGAATAATGTCTTCCTTTTGTTAATTCTGATAAAAATTCTTTGGTGGAGTCTTCATCACTGATTGGGAATAACTGATAAATACTATCTTCCACTTAGCAACATAGAGCCTTCCAATAACACGAAAGCCAACAACAAAATTTGTTGTTTTTAGAAACAGGGTTTCTCTGTGCAGCCCTGACTGTCCCATATTTCACTTTGTAGATGAAGTTGGCCTGGAACTCTGGAACTCAGAGATCCACCTGCCTCTGCCTACCGAGTGCTAGGATCATAGGTGTGCACCACCACTGCCTGGCAACAACAACAACAACAACAACACACACACACACACACACACACACACACACACACACACACATTAGCACCTGTTATGTCATTTTATAAAACAGTCTTCAAAGCTAGGCTAGAGCAAGACAGGTTAAGTAGGTCCATGGTTGTCAATTAAAGTGCACTCATGTATTTACAAATAAGCACTTTTCCACCAGGAAAATCATGCCTGGTTTCCTGAGGAACACCTGGGCTCCTTGACACACAGCAGTCCTGTGTTCCTGCCACTTCATCAAGGCTCGAAAGAGCTGCCCTTACCTTGAGCTAGCAGCTTCCATTTCTCAGTCCGTCTGTCCGTCCTTAGGGCAAGCCTGAGTGGATCTCACTCCCCAAGAGACCACATATCTGGAACTCACCTGACTCGCCATTACGTCTGCCCTTTTCTCATTTTGCCATGGCTCAAGTTTTGTGGCCATGAGGTTAAGTTTTGGAGTTGTCTGTTTCCCAGGATGGCATGGACAACAACATACTGGGCGATCTCCCCACAGTAATTCTCAGATGTGATTTTGTTGTTCAAGTTAATTTTTATATATATATTGTGCTTGTATGGCACTGGGGATCAAATCCAAGGTCTTATATATGATAGGTAAGTGTTCAACCACTGAGCTATATTCCAGTATCTCATTCAGTTTTTATTTAAAAATGTTTTAAAAAATATTTATTTTTAGATGTGCTGTCTGTAAGGGGGTATATACACATAAATGCAGGGGCTTGCAGAGCCCAGAAGGGCATATCAGATCTCCTGGAGTTGGAATTACAGACAGTTGTGCTAGGAATGAAACTCAGGTCCTCTGCAAGCAATGCCGACTCTTAACCACTGAGCCATCACTTGCCCCTCAGTTTAAAAAGGGGGTTATTAGAAATGTCACTGTCATTCTCAGTTGACTTCATGCTGTCATGAATGGCTAAACTAGTTTCCCAGAGACTGGTTCCAGTGGCCCTGTAGATGTAGATGCCAAAGTCTGTGATACTCAACTCATTTATGGAAAGTAGTGTAGTATGGAAAGTACATGGAATTTAAATTCTTCCTGTAGCTTTAAATCACCTCTAACTTGCAATACCCAATGCTTTGTACTGTTGCAATGAAAAGGGCAAGAAGCCAATTTGTTTAGTAAATGAAATTTTCCCATATTTTTTAATCCAATGGAGGTTGGAAATACTTCCTTTACAATACTGAGACTCATTCAAAGTGTACTTTCAGAAACATACTTATTTCTAGCTTTGGCCTGGGGGTGTGGAGAATGCTTTGGGGGAGGGTAGAAACAAGGGCCCTTTAAGCTACGGAACAAGAATTTAGCTTTGCCTAAAGAGCCATGCTTCATTCAGAATGAATGAGGTTAAAGTTCACTTTAAAGTCAATCTAGAAGGGTTTTCTTTGCCCCAAGAAGAAAGTCCTAAGAGCAACTGAGGTATCCCAAGAGTGAGGGGCTGTGAGCAGTCACAGGAGGTGGCAGCCAGGAGTCTTGTGAACTGAGAGAGTAGATCACAGACAAGGCCTGAGAACCCAGGGCTTATCTGCCCCATCAAATGACTTGATCAATTCTTTAATCTTCTCATTTAGAAGCATTAGCATGGCTACTCTATCTCAAAAGGAGTTTGGCTAGAATTCCTTAAAGGGCAATGTTTTTGTCTAAACCAGTGAAACGTGATGACCATAACTGCAACACAGGACCTGTGGCTCTTGAAGATCTAGAGCCTACATAAAGGCTGTGAAGGATTCAACAACAACCAAACAAGAGAAATAATGCTGCACTTTCCTACTGAAAATACTAAAGTGCAAGTGGCTGTAGTTTACTCCACAGGATTCAGACGTTCATGTCTTCACTGCATTTACAAGTGAGACTAAGCAAAGGCACAGTGGACATTTCCACATAGAACAGAAAATGGCTGCTTTTAAGGGCTTGCAAAGTGCCATGGGAGTCACCTAGGTGGATGGTAGCCCTGTGCAGCCACCTTAGCCTGCAGAACCCCAGGTGGTTCTTGGTCATGTGGCACATAAACTCCTTTGGAACCTAGATTACAGGTCTTTTTACCAGTGGTAACCCAGCCCAATCCCTAGGGCTGGCCCTTGGGATCCCTCCAGACAAAGGCACTGCACCCTTCAGGCACTAGGGACTTGAGTGAGCCTCCTTCACCACTAAGTCTTACTTTCCAGTGTCTTTAAAGACAAGGACACTGGCAACAGGGTGACATATCTGAGAGGTCTTTTTAATATAAACATTCCCTTCCCAGATGAGGAGTGTCCTCAAACTTGGAGCACACCTAGTAATGGATAAAGCTGCCTGCAGAGAACACCAGATCCCTAGTGGTCCTTCCTGGGACAGGAGGCTGCAAAGCCTGACAGACAAACAGTAAGCAGAGAGTGTGTTAGCAACCTGGGGAAAAGAAGCCTCATACCTACCTATTCTGGGCTGTGTTGAGGCCTGGGCTTGGAGAAGTTGGTAAAACAGAATGTGGACAAAGGCTGGGCAGGAAGGAGGTGCAGACAGACTTGCCCAGAGGGCTGGAACTTGATTGGTAGGCTCATGAAGGTTTTTACTTCCTCTTCCTGCTTTCAGACTTAAGTGACAGTTGTACTCTACTTTCTCTCCCAGGATGAGCCTGTCTCTCCAGCCCAGAGGGGAGGATCTGAGGACTAGTACCCTGTGACCCTCGCTTCCCTTTTGAAACATGACAATATCGGGATGTTATGGCTCACGGTCCAGCTTCAGCCTCACCCTGGAACAGACCACCAGGTCCAGCTAAATGCTACTTCCTTATGAGAATGACATACCAGTTACCAGCATCTGTCACAGCTGTCTATGACCATCCTGCCCTACCTCTCAGAATTCATCCAGTTCCAATCACAGCATTCAAACCTGCCAGCCCTGTCCTCCCACATGCATTCAGAGAGTAGAGGGTCATGAAACTCTGCTCTGCCCCAAAGGTCAAGAGGCAGTAAATACTCCTTCTAGAATCTGTATATTACAGGATACACTATTTTCTCATCATATACACACATGTATACTTTCTTCACCAGGATATATACAAACCTGGCAGTGTACTATGCAAAGAATCTTGGGCTGGATGGAAGGAGATGCTTCCATGTATGTTCTTGTGCACATGATCTCTTCCCTGTCCCCCTCACCCCACCCACATTCTTCATTTTAAAAATACTGTCAACAGGGTTTATCTAGTGTTTGAACATATTAGTTACTTCACATATCTTATTAAAACTAAGGCAATGCAGATGGGTTTGATGGCACATGCCTTTGATTCCAGTACTTGGGAGGTAGAGGCAGGTGGATCTGAGTTGAGGACAGCCTGGTCTACAAAGTGTATTTCAAGCCAGTCATATAGTGAGACCCTATCTCAAAATAAAGCAACTCATTCAGAACAAAGTATTGGTAATTGAGATGAGGAGGAGGCACACACTGAATGCTTCTCTGGAGCTTCAGGGCAGTACTTCTGGATCCAGGGGGGAGTGTGGCCAGTCTTAGTCCATTCAATGACCATAGGACTTGGTGGGAATTCCATTTTGAAGAGTAGGAGGAACAGTTCCCAACACACTAGGGAACCACCAGAATCAAAAGGCCCAGGTGCAGCTTCCATGAGGGAGAAATGACCACATGAAGTAAAGATCACATCCACACAGGGTGGGAGATGGCGTGTTAAGGTGGCATCTGTGTAGACAATGGGGCAGTTCAGCTACAGAAGAAAAGTACAGAACAGATTGTCAGGATCTACCAGTCCACAATGCTAAGTCAGAATGTGTTGTTCCGAGTAGGCAATAATGGTCACCAGACAGTGTCCAGGCTGAGGCAAGTGATATTGAGAATACCTCTGGACGGTCACTGGGTCACAGGGAGTGATTGGATAAGAGCTGGACTTGGAAGCCAGCAGATATCACAGGGCAAGGGACAGGGAATGGGGCCAACAGCATTCCTGGAGATAGTCAGGGAGCTGGAGAAACCAATGTCACCAAAAAGTATAGCAGATGGTAGAGTAGGGATAGAAGAGAAAGGAACAAGTTCAACCATGTGTCACTGCTTACAAGTCATTTAGCTTTGTATGCTCCTACTCCAAATCCTTACAGCTTGGTGTCAAGACACAAGTACAAGACATCATGACATCATCAGGCCACAGATGATGTTCTTCCTCACTGGAGGTAAGATTGCTCTGGTCCTGTCCACGGCAAAACCAAAGCAAAACATAACCAAAAAGCCCAACAATAAGGACAAAATGAGTGGCAACCAGACAGATTACAGCAATTCTGTGAGCACAATGTCATCACGTTGCAGATGTCTCTTCCATGGAGAAATTCTCATCCACAGAACCTTGCTAATAGCACCAGAGGCCACTTTTTGTTTCTGGATTCTATAGCAACTGTGCACAATTCTTTCACCGGCTAGATCGAACCTAAAACCCAAGAAATTAGTACTGATGGTTTCACATGGAATACTGTTTAACCCCTGGGCTGATGAGGGTGTAGACAGACAAGGAGGGCCTGGTCCTGGTCTGAAGCCCTCTGTTTTTCAGGTTGAGTCAGCAAGCTGATGGGGAAAAAAGGTAAGTTTATCCTACATGAGAGTCAATTACAGGCCACTTCCCACCTACATCCCACAGGAATGACTCAAATAACTGCAAAGGCCAGGAGTCTGTGTTTCAGTGTTTTACTTTCCAAATGTAATCCAATTCTTCAACTAACACAAAAATAATGAGACAAAATGGGCCTGTAAAATACAATAGAAAAATACTGTCCACTGGTTTATTTGTTCAAATGTGCAATAGGCTATTTACAAATAAGCAGATCTCCAACGATGTGTATTAAAAATGGAAAGTCTATTAATTGTTTGAAATCTAAATAAAAACAAATTATTAAGGCACATTTGATCTGTGAGTTGAAAACAAACAGTCTGGTGTAATAACAGATTCATTTCACTTTTGTCCCCAAAACATATAAGCACCAAAATTATCAAAGAACACTTACTATTTAGTAAGATGGGAATGTAAAAATTAAGAATGAGAAAAGTGTTTTCAAAAGAAAATCTTTGGAGATCGGTTTACCACAAATAAAACACTCTAAGCACACTCATAGTACACATAAATACTACTAACTGACAAAACCTCAAAATGGAAGAGAGCTAAACAACGGGTATTAAATAAATTAAAGGTATTTCAGATAAACATGATAGAACAAAATAGTAATTAAAAAATGAAGCAACCATCTCCACCCACAACACAGGATGAAGAGAGCAGAGCCCCAATTCCCCCACATTTCATTAGGGCTTTCTTTGTCACCCTAAATAATACTGTACCCTCTAAAGAGAAGGGGTAGGGGCAGAGACAACGCCAAGTCCTACTTGGACTTCAGTGCCAGTCTGTTCAGGCCAAGGAATTACAGTGGTGTTAGCTAACCACTGCTGTGCTTCCCTGGGTCTCCTGCTTGTAAAAGCCTGTGGGGTCACAGTGGGTGGGGCCCAGTTTGGGGGAAATAATCAATGTGGAAAGCTGTCCTGGAGAAATGACAATACAGTTATTACCCATGTCTCCTTACTTTGTGACTGGAACTAAAAATGATTTTTAAAAAACTGTTGTTAAAAAACCAAGTAAAAAGGTAGAATTTGTGCAAAGTTAACGGTCATGACTGAACATTTACCAGAGTTACAGTGTTTTTGTCACAATAATACTTCTTAGGAATGTTCACGATTCTGCCACAGGACTAAGGGGAAGGGAGGGGGTTGTCTGGAAAAGAAATGTAAAAAACAAAAACCAAAAAAGTCTTATAAAAGTTTTGTTTATCAGGGACATTTCAAGTCAGGATAAGCAGGTGCTCCGTAATCTTCAGCAAAATGTGTTCAAAGGCAGACACTGATCACATTTTTGTCCAAAAATCTCAATCTTAAAGGAGTCCTGTATAAGAAAACCACTTGGAAAATATATCCTTGTATGGACTTCCAAAAACTGATCATACAAAAAAGTCTTTGAAAAATAAATTAGGCAATTAAAAACGTCCTTTTCAGTGGGCTGGAATCAGGCTGTCCTGGTAGAGCCATTACTGACACCTTTGCTGTAACTGGGATCATTCTTTTCTAGCCACATTTCGGCCAACTGCTGTGTGGACCCATATGTTGATGCTTTCGACCCCAAGCACATCTTATACTGTTTGGGGTCCAAATTGGGGTCACAAAAGACAGGGTGGTGGATGTGGACGACCCCAACCTCCTGGCTCCTGAATGTCTTCAACCCTGCCTGAACCACTTTGTTAAAGAGGTCCACATCTTCTAGCCCCCAGCCTTGGATGGAGACATCAAAGCCACCCACTCTGACAAGATCTCCCTTATAAATACAAGTAATGCCAAACCCATAGTTTCTCCAGAAGCCGGTTTTTTGAGTAAAGGCAAAATGGTTGTCACTGGGAACTTTCCCACTATAAACAATCTTTGGATCGTACTGGCTAAAGATAATTGGGAAATAGATCTGCTGACCCAGCACTGTGTTTGCACGACACCGCTGCAGGAATTCCACAGTAAACACCAGGTCCACATCACAGAAGAAGAGCAAGGACTCATTATTAAACTGGGAAGACCCTACTTGTAGGGCCAGTGCTCTGGAAAACCCTCCAGATACTGGCAAAACCTGCATGTCAGCTTTAGGGTATTTAACTCGATAGTCTCTCATCAGCTCAACCTGCTTGGCCTTGTCGGGGTTGGAGTCAGAATTGAAGAGTAGAACAACCAGCTTGACGTTCTGATTTGGAATGAGGCATGTCTTCTCAAAGTTCCCCATGAACCTTACAAACATGTCAAAGCGTCCAGACAATGGGATCAGAATGTTTATCTTCTTTTCTTTGGGCTCTTTGTGCTCAACCTTGGACCCAGGAAGCTGGAAGGGGACAAGTTTCTTCAGGGAATTGGACAGGAATGACAGGGACCCAGAGTCCTGGTTGATTCTGTCAGCCAGCTCCTGCGCATCCAGCTCCTCGTGCTCCACAAACTGCATCTTGCTAAAGGTCTGCTGCAGGTACGCATGCCTTCTCACAGGGACTGTCATCTTCTTCCCTTTGTGCTTCTTATACAGGAGCAGCAGGTCCAGGATGTATTCTGCCCCATACATGGGGTTCACCCGACGGTAGCCATACTGGATCTCCTTGAAGTCAATGATGCGCCCTCGGGTCTTGGCATTGGCATTGATCATCTCCATCACCTGCATAACAATGTCATCCAAAGCCTCCCTCTGTGCTGAGTCCATCCCTCTCCTGGGAGGCTGGCCATCAGTGCCTGAATATAAGTATTTCCCAGTCAGAAACTCCCATTCCAGGATCTCCTCTCGCTGGCGGGCTTGGAAGCGCATAAAGGAGGGTGGGATGCCTAGTTGGAGGTCCTCCTTATGGATTTCTGTGCTGCTGTACTTGCTCATCAGGACAATTTCCCGGTGGAGCTGGATTGTGCGATGGCGTAGCTCGGCAATCTTGCGGCTGAGCATGTAACTATGTAGCCTGTATTGGTAGGGAGGGTTTTTGTTGGGGTGTAAGGTGATTGCTCGGTGGATTTTACTGCTATGAAGATCTCTAATGTACCCTTTCTTGTTCTGTTCATAATTCTCGTAAAAAAGCTGTTGCATCTGTTAGGGGAAAAAAAAGACTTCTGGTTTAGAATTGCATATTTAAGTATCATTCCATATCCTTACATCTCCTCAACTGTTAACCCCAAATTCTTAAAACAAGGTTTTCTGGGTAAGTGACAGCACATAGAAGGCCTCAGGGCAACCTCATGAGATCAGAAGTTAACAGAAATGAACAGCTTAAGGTAACACTTAGCAAGATGTTGGGCAATGAATGACCCCAAGGGCTAAAGACTCTGCCCAATATTATGAGGGCTTCAGCTATGAATCTGCAGAGCAAACCTCTCTGCAGATCTTGTATTTTGTTTCCATTTTGAACAAAACCTTTTTTCAAAAGAAAGAAATGGCCAGGCAGTGCTGGCATATACCTTTAACCCCAGCACCTAGGAGGCAGGGGCAAACAGCCTGCTCTACAAAGTTCCAGACACCCAGGAATGTAATATAGACCATGTTTCATAAAACAAAACAAAACAAAAAAACAAACTTAGAAGAAATTAAGAAAACATTTTAGAGTTCATCTAATTCAGAAGAGCAAAGGCCAACAGTGACTCTCGTGGATGCTCAGGGAACCAATGAATGCCATGCAACCACTGTATGTACTAGGCTTTTGCTTGCTGCTGCTCAGTAAACCTGGATCCTAGCACACAGTGTGCACTTCCTACAGGGATTCTGCACATATCTTAGGGCCTCTACTATAAATGATAGCGAGCATCTGCTCTGAAGACTTCAGGCTTGCTGAGAGAAAGTCAGAGACATGCAATGTGGTGCCTGATTCCATTCCTCCCCATCCATGGTTGGGCCAGAGGAGTAAGTGGCAAAAGCCAATTCAGACACATCCTGCTGCAGTGATTAGATGACCTCCCCAGCTTGGAGCAGCTCTTTTACCGTCCACTTTCCAATTGTAGGGCAGCACCATGACAACACATTTTAGAATTCAGAAACTTTCTTTCCAGGTGATAGAACTCTTTAAACATGTTCCATAACTCTATAAACCCCAAAGGTAAGAGAGTGCTCTAAACTTGCTCCCACTTCACAGGAGCCACTGGACAACACACTGACTCTACCTGGGGACTCCATCTGGGGAGGAATTCTACCATGCTAAACATAGGTTGCAAAGCTCCAAAACAGGGGACTAAGGGATGCCATAGGCAGAAGGCCAGAGACCATATGTGCATTTGCTTAAATACATAGGTTACTGCCACTTCATCTACTTATCCCATTTAAATTTAGACAACAAGTTTGGGAAATAGCACAAATTTTGAAACATGATCCTAGTCCCGAGAATATAAACATCTAAACCAAACCATTGATTTGGTTTTCCTCGTATCTGAAACTCAGAGGCATGCAGAGTTTCTCTCCTTGACCAACAAGCAATGCATGCTGCCAATCACCTGCCAGGGGCTCTCAGCCCCTCCTTCCTCTGACTTCAATTGCTAGGCTGAGTGATAATTGGTTAACACAGCAGCCAAAGGCAGATTCTAAGAATGTAACTGGAGACTTATGACTAAAACAGGGGTGGCAGAACTTACATGGTTTTCCCCTCCTCTCTTCTCAAATGTCTCTGTGAAAGGAAACAAAGCGGCATAAAAATAATAAACCTGTAACATGAAGAGAATGGGCCCAGAGAAGACTTGCATTTGAGAGATGTCCCTACACACTGAGGAAACGAGACCAAGTGAAGAAGGATGAAAGCCTGCGTTGAAGAGCAAGTCAATCCCCAAGCTAGAACCCCACAATGACATGGCCGTGAGAACATGGCAAAGCTGCTGTTGGATGCAGGAAGAACAGAGCTAAGAATACAGAGCAGCATGAGCCCATGTTCTCTCTACCATAGCCAAGGAACCCCATCCCCAACAACCATAGAGGTAAGAAGTGACAGGGAACATGGATACACCAGAATCTTCAGACACATTCCAAACTGCTCTGTCATCTACACAAGGGCACCAGGGGATGGGGAGGAGTGGAGTTGTTGGTGGAGGGGGTACATTTTTATTAAAATGTTCCAGGGATTGTCTACCAAGAGTTGTAACTTTAATTAGGACTGGCAGGTAGCAGAAAGTAGAAGTTTTAAAATCAATGATGATCATCATCACTTGCAATATTTATTTCTGAGATAATTATCTACAGCCTATTTTTTTTTTCTCTCCTCTGGAGTCCCTTAATTCCAAATCACGAAACTCTAGTTAACTTTTCCTAAAAATTAACTGAGGGCTGGAGACTTCAGGCTCAACCACTAAAGGCTAAAAGTTCACAACCAAAACCATAAAAAAGGAGGAGTAAGGTATAAGGTTGACAATGGAGTGCAACAAGTCTCTGGACTGCAGCAGGACACCAGTCCTCAACTGTCCCAGACATCTAGCACAGACTCCAGTCCTCATCCCCCAAAGAGCCTGAAGAGTCCTTCTTAGTCACTAAAGCAGCCTCCAGAGGCCTCCGAGGGAAGTGTTACCAGAACACTGGATGTAGTGACAGAGGGAAAGTAGTAATTCACTCCTAAAAGAGAACCACCAGACAAGGACTACCTGGCAGTTAGGAAAGAATTCCACTGGGACAGATGGAAACAGAAACAATGCAACAACCTAAGCAGAGAAAGGTCTGGAAATTAAACATTAAATAGAAAAAAGGAGAACAGTGTTGCTCAAGAAAAAGAAGAATCTCCCAAGGAACCTGTGATAGCAAGGCAATAATCACTCTAGAAAGATAACAACATAGAAAATGGATCCAGAATTCAGAATTCCAGGACCTATATGTCTGGTCAAATCCTAAGCATTAAAAAAAAAAAAAAAAAAAAAAGTACAGAATGCCAAGGACTAAACAATTAAAAACATCTAAAGAGGAATCTGATGAGATAGGTCAGCGGGTACAGGTAAAGCACTTGCCAGGTAAGCCTGGTGACCTGAGTTTGACCCCTGGTTCCCATGTAAAGTTAAGAGGAAGACCAGTCCTGCACCGTTGCCTTGTGTAGCATACTGACCTACCACACACACACACACACACACACACATGCACGCACGCACGCACGCACGCTATATTTCAGAAACTGGAATGATATTGAATATGGAATTTGGTACTAGGACAATGTCTTCAAAGGCACAGAGAGTAAAAAATCCTCAACGTACACTTACCTTCCCAGCTAAATTATTCATTAAGAAAGGAGAAGGGAAAGATCTTCAGACATGGGGGTTCATATTTATTTTACATTCCTCTTTTCCTGTAAGATTTGGCAGGATATCTCTCTCTAATGTAAGGGAAGAAAGAAGCATTTGATTCAAGAAACAAGGGGTACAATCCAGCATGATTATGCAAGGAAGTCTTGGGTACTGTTTATTGCCTGCATCTCCAGAAGCCAACATAAGCCCTGCCATGTTATAAAATTTATGCCTTTAAGCCTAGCAAGATACTGAGAAGCTGTTAAGTGATTTCAATGGTGAATTGCTATAAGGCCACTGTGATACATCAAATAAGGTAAATAATGCATACTGGACTCCTCTAATCATGATATATTTTCAATCTAAGATCATTAGCACCTTAAAGAACAATACATATCCTTCCAGACTGTTTTTATTTAGAATTCCTAACATGACTTTATTTTATTCTTTTTGGACAACACCCTACATGTGGAAAGTGGGTGCCAACAGACACCCTCTTTGCAATACACTCCTTTGTATGTCTGGTTTTCTCTGTATGACTGATTACTCCTTACAGACTTGCAGGGACAACACATTCCCAGATGCTTTAAGAAGTACAGTTCTCAAATGTTTTAGAAGCTCTCTCTCACATTACTTTCTCAGTAGCTGGGATCTGGGTAGAACTTACCTAGTACACTAAAAATATCAATATAGGGAAAGTATCAACTAACAGGCTAGGAAAGCATCAGACACAATTTTAAAGTGCTACTACACAAAAGATTTACTCTGTATACTTACTGCTATTGCAAACAAACAAAACTTTTACACTAAGACATTATCCACTTAACAGGCTGAATGAAATACATATCTGGGATAATTGGAGGAAACAGCTTATTTAGGAGGCTCCTTGATTTCTAAAGGAGGCAGATGGGGATGAAATAAACAGGTGAGCAGATGTACCATGTGAAGATATGTGCCTCCAAATAATCATGCTAACAGCTATGCTATTCAATCAGCCTACCTAACACCCACCTCTACCTAGTACAAAGACTCATCAGGAATGGCTTTAGTTAAGAGGCAGGCAAACATTTCTTCTAATTCTCAAAAGGGACATCATGTTTTTCAAACTAACAAGAGAAAAAAACATTCTTTTAGAGATAAGTTACCTTCAAAATGAAAAAGAAGTAGGGAGAAGGCTCAGCAGTAAGGCACTTATTTCATAAAAACAAAGGCTAGAGTGTGAATCCCCAGAATCCATGAAAAGCTTTGAGGGTGTGGTGGTCAGTAGTCAGTGTTCAGGAGGAGTTCCCAGAGCAAGCTGGCTAGCAAGACTAGCCCAAAGAGTGAGCTCCAAATTTAGTGAGACCCTACCTCAAGGCAGAAGATGGAGAAAGATATCCTTGGGCCTTCACCTGTATACCATCACATGCAGGCACGCAGGCATGCATGCATGCACACAAATGTAGAGTTTAAGAGCATTTTATTATCTCACAGTACTTCAATAATTTATAATTTGAAGTGCTAAGAGAAATACTATAAGGCCAGGCAGTGGTGGTGCATGCCTTTAATCCCAGAACTTGGGAGGCAGAGGCAGGAGGATCTCTGTGAATTTGAGACCAGCTTGGTCTACAGAGTGAGTTCCAAGACAGCCAGGATTACACAGAGAAACCTGGTCTCAAAAACCAAACCCAAAAAAGAGAAATATTGTAATACAAAGCTAAAAGGTACCTAAAACATAAGTTAATGAAAATATGTTGTTAAAAAGAGTACAGAACCTGCTCTAAATTTAGCACACAACATTTAAAACTGATGGTTTCAGTTCCAATGTTGAAGTAACCTTTATTATTTGCTCAACAAAGTACCTTTACCATTCTGGCTCTAGCAGAGGCACCTCCCTGCTCTAAGATACCTCAAGCTCCTGTTAATATGGCTGAGCACAGCCATCATCTACCCACATCTAATCTCCCATACAAATGTCTTCCAGAGTTCTAATTAGCAAGTATTCTCTGTCCTCTGCAACAAATGCCAACATTGTCCTGAGGCTATGTTCTTCCTGCTAATGTTTACATTACTGCTCTCATTAAACACATCGGTAGGCTGTCATTGCTCCAGATGGCCAGTGAGGTCTGTATCACCCAGCTTTCTTATCCTTCTGTTCTAACAAAGAAGTTTCAAAGCAATATTAAGCTATCACAACTTCTGATAAAATAATTTAAATAGTAGATATGGCTCATAGGTTAAGAGCACTGGCTACTCTTAAAAGGAGCCAAGTTCAAGTACCAACACCCACATGGCAGCTCACAACTGTTTGTAACTCCATTTCCAGGGGATCAGATACCCTCACCAACAAATGTGCATACAAAATTTAAAATTTTTACTCTTATAATGCCACAGGCATTTCAATTCATGCTTCAAAGCAGAACTTTTTAAACTTTCTTTTTATTTATTCCTTGTGTCTTTCACAGCATGCATCTTGATCCTGTTCATTTCTCCTTCCCTTTGTACCTGCCCTTGCAACTCCCATCTCCCAAGGTAAATAAAATTTATAAAGTAAAACAAAAAAGAAAAATCTCATTATAAGAGCATTATTGTGACACAGCGAGTCACTCAGTCACCCTTTCGTCCATGTATCTTTATCTGCAAGTTCTCACTGCAGAGTCATTGGTCTGATTTGAGGCCTACGATATTTGGCCCTCACTGGGGCTCCTCTTGGATATCCTGTTGTTGCCCTGTGTCCTGGGGACCCTGCAGCTTTGGGTCTGCCAGACCAGTCCTTCAAGTGCTGCCACAGATCACGGATGGGGTGGATTGTTGAGGTGGGCCAACTCATAACCCTGGTTCTGGGCCTAGATAGTTAGTTACAAAGCGGGTCAGCCTGTCAACTCTCCACCATTCTCATGGTCAGGGTGAGCTCTCTAGCACTGCACTCTCCTTGGGGAGAAGACAGTTCTCAGGTTTCATGCCCTCAGGGTTGGTTCTCCCACACCTACATCATCAGTGCCAGCTCTACTGTGCTGCCCAGGCCAGGTGCAGGGGCCACTATCCTGAGTGCCAAAGCAGAACTTTTGAAAGCAGACATCTGTTAATAACAAGATCAGACCACCAGCACACACTGAACTGTTTCAGGCTCTAGGGACATATGGTTACCTACATAGCCCCATTAACTCTCCCCTAATTAATTTTGTGTTGGTGTTGCCAATTTTCATTCAATTAAGTTCAAGGAGTATGTACTTTGCATTTTAAAGACTTCATTCATAAGACTAAAATTTTCATGAGAATTAAACTGGACTGTTAACAGTAAAAATTGAGAAGCATGTGCATGAGCTTTGCTAGTTAGATTCCAATTCTAAAATCTGAATATAAAAGCCTGGAAAAGTTAGACAAAAGCAGCTGGAGTTGGAAAATTGCACAGATCCCCCATCTCTGTTTCTTACAAATCCCTGATGTTCAGGAGCCAGTCCCCTGTGTTCTTGACCATCATCATTTCTTTTATTAGTTATTGCTTCAGTCAGTGTAGACGATGCTGGGTTCCCCTGCTGTCTGTATATGTGTACATGGCTGTGCCTTGTTCACACTCACCCTCCAATACTCTCTGCTCTTGTCCTCTTCCTTTGCCCAGAGTATTATACCCCTTCTGCTCTCATGTCATATGGAGGTCTTTTTGTCTTTAATCCATATTCTATGAGAGGAAATACGTATTTTCCTTTTCTCCCCTACCTGTCATTATTTTTAACTAAAGAAGCAATTGTGGCCATGCTACATAGAATGAATTATACTATTTTCTAATGAAAAGTCCTTCTAATGAAACATCAGATGTGGCATCAAATGTTACTCCTCACTCTTGTGCATGGCACTGTGCAGAGTGAGAATCAAAAAGGCTCAGCAAAGACAAGGGATAAGGTAAGCCCTGGCTTGCTGAAAAGGTCACCTAGGAAGGGCCTTAAAAGAACAGAACTCACCACAATGCCAGGATTCAATCCTCATAGCCTTCTCAAGGTACTGTGTCATAACTCTAGTCAATATGGGTCATGTAGCAACATAGCAAATATTCCTATATGGTCAAATGACTCAAGTTCCAGTGCAAGGGGTTGCCAAAACAAAGCAAAAGTAAACACAAGTGTACTGGGATAAATGGAATGGGGAGACATGGGGGGCACCACACATAAATGGACAGGAGGATCAAATGTAAAGAAAGATAGAACTCTAGTTCTTTTCTGAGAAACTATCAAATTAGGAAGAATAGCAGGGAGGGATGGATGGAAAAGACAAAAACACAAAAGAAAATCAAATACTATGGCTGACAGGGTTATTTCTCAGAATTTTTGTTTTTATTATTTTTATTGTAAATTTCATTCGACATAAATATTTTGTGCTATATTAGTTTATAAACTTTATCAAGTAGTATTATATCCCAACCCAAAGCCAACCGATGAAAAGAAAATGATACAGACACGTGTAGTTAGGGCTGTGAGAGCAGAGTGGAAAGAGGCGGCCTCCTAGCCTCGCTCCCAGACCTAGACTTTGCAAGCACAGCACACACTGCAAATATGCACCCCACTTAGTTTAGAAACAAGCACTTAGGAGCTGATTTTGCTCAAGTATTCTCACCACTTGGCACCAGCAGGGGACTGCTGGCCCTGAACCATTCAGAGGTTTATAAAGAAGGCCATTTCCACTCCCTCACCCTGACTGGATTTAAACAACTGATGTCACTCTATAAAGGCACCTTAACAAGTGACACTTCTTGGAACCTACATCCAGCATTGGTTACCATATGATGGGTGTAATGTGTCTAGGCTCAGCACTGGGTTCACCACCTTGAACACAAACACAGTTTCTGCTTGGCTTGGTCAGGGCTGGCCCTTGAAAATCAGAACATACTTAGCCAGGTCTCCAGACCTGGGTTCACCCAGAGGACAGGAGGTGATTGATTGCCTGCTCTCCAAGAGCTCATATAATAGTGACTCGAGCTTTGTATAACTAGAAAGAAATAAAACCAGTAGCAAAGATGGGTGTAGTTTCAGAGCTGTGAGTCAGGGAAGGCAAGCTGAGCTCTGAGCAGAGGTCCACAGGCAGTGAGAGGGAGGAAGTGAAAGGTTGGGCATGCATATATTTCTGACAGCACAACAGCACTTCCAAAAGTACAGATTAGCCAGGGCTAGCCCCCAGACTGACCTGACCACATGCCCAGGAGCAAGCAGCCATACAAAAGCACCACAGGGGCTCCGTGCATGGGGTCACTGTGAGGCTCCAGACTAGACACTACAGATTTTAACAGCACCATGAGTAAGAGTTCAGTTAAGAATGCTACTTAAAATTTTCTGAACAGAAGTGTATGACTCCAGGGAACTCAGTTAAAGTTTAAGAAGGCTTAAAAGCAACCTATGTGATGTGTACAACAAACATTCCAGGCAGGCATTAAAGTCGGCCTTCTATGCTAGATGATGTATGAGTGTGGTGGGGAAGGGAACTGGTGAGGTGGTTCAATGGGTACAGGTGCTTACTGTGAGTCTAAACCCTAGAACTCATGATTCAAGAAAACTCCTGTAAACTGTCTTCTGACCTCCACATGTGTGATATTACAAGTACATGATGGCAAACACTAATACACATAAAGTAAAAATATTAATCTTCAAAATTTTTAATGAAAGTACATACCAATATTAAAACAGAAAAAAAAAAAACCAATTAGACTATGTAAACTATTGCAGTGTTCAATGATGACATTCTACTTCTGATCACTTTAATTTCCTGAAGCAAACAATGGCCAATCCCCAGGCAGTACAGGCTATATAAAAAGATGCTCTAAAATTTTAAGGTATAAGAACAGTGAGAAATTCACAAAAGTGAGATAACGTGGTGCATCCTTAGTGTAGTAGTCACCATGCTCCCCTAACAAAAGTGAGACAACATAAAGATTAATGGTAAAGAAGTCATATGTGTCAGTCAAAGAAAACAGTGAGAAAAACAGGGTAAAAGCAGAGAAGCAGACAGACTTCACTTTCATGGCATCTTGACTACATTAGTCAACAGTAATTATATGTAAATGTAAAGAGTCAAGCAGAGTGCTGGTTCACCTCTGCAGCCCCCATCTATGATGCTCAGGTACATGAACGTCATGCATTTAAAGCTTGAGCCACACACTGAATTCCAGGCCAGCTTCAGCCCTTGTTTTTGTTTTTTTTTTTTTTTGTTTTTTTAAAAAAAGGAGAAAAAAAACCAATAAAAATTTAAAGAATAAATAAGTAAAATAAAAAGTAGATGTAGCTACAAACTAATCATACACTATTTTAAAAATGGGCACTCATGAGCCCCATGAGAATAACTTACACTTGAAGAGGGAAATGTCCTATCTTTCTGAGCCTTCTCACGCTTGCTTCCTCGTGTTCCATCTGATGGTCAGGAATCAGACAGTACTGTGCTCATGTAAAAGGGGGATATATAATAATGCCTTGGAAAAAAGAAGAACAGATCAAACCAAAATCAGTAGATGGAAAGAAACAGTCAAGATCAAGGTAGAAATAAATGAAATGGAAAAGAAACATACAAACAAAATAAACAAAACAGAGTTAGTCTTAGGAAAGATACACAAGTAGCCAAGATAAACTCATAGCCAAACTAAGACAGGGAAGATCCTAATTAGAGATGAAAAGGTGGCTTAATAAAAGATACTGAAAAATCATTAAAAACATATTCATCAAACTGGAAAAATCTAGAGCTTAGAATAAACCAAACCAAGGAAATTAGACCTCTATGATGAAAAACACTGAAAAAGATAAAATAAAGAAGATGGGAAGATCTCCCATACTCATGAACTGAAAAAAAAAAATCAACACTTTTAAGATTTTATTTTTTAAATTATGTGTCTATGTGCACAAGGGTGGATGCTTACAGGGATAAACAATAGTCAATCCATGTTTACCAACAGAAAAGCAAAAGGCAAATATTAATACCAGAACTAACCAGAATTACTACCAAAGTAACCATTATTATTACTTTAAGATCCAATTAATGACAACATAACTGATAGAACACAACATCAGGACAAATAACAGTATTCCACACTAAATCCAAGCCAATAAACTGCACAACCATTAACTAGCACAGGCAGGAAGCCACGATCCAAATGTGAATGCCTTGGCTTCTTTTCAAGTGTCTTTGTCACACACACAGTGTATGTGACCAGCAACTCAACAGTGAACCATAGGTTCACCATGAAACACAGGGAGAAGAAGAGACACAGCATATATTTAGTTTTAATTATTTCCGCTTTTACCTAAGTGTGTGCCTATGTAAATACTCCTGAATCAATTTTGCTTTATTCCCAAAGAAGGTGGTAAGATCCAATTTGAGATTTTCCCTCAAACTATTGACAAATGTGACTGCAGGCCAATTTAAATGTCTTCTTTAAGACATTTAAAGTACGGTGCTTCCAAACCTCCCCAATACAGGCTCTACCACAAAGGCATTCCTAAACTCTGCTCTGAGGGAAAGCTGAGACCGCACAACAAAAACTTAAAGGGAGACGCCCTGTGAGGAACACTCCCATCTGGACTGACAGACCAGCTTATATGCTGATAGGATTCCCACGTTGTTAAATCTGTTATTAAGGTCGGAGTGACCTCCCAGAACAGAAAAATTCAGGTCACATATATAAGGATACCCCCAAACTATGCCATTTATATAACATCAAATTTAAAATGTATGTTAGAATCATAACACACAAAACCAAAACTATAAGTAACATATATTGGTGACCAGCTTCTAAGAACCAAGGCTTCTTGCTTTGATGAAAATACTTGAAGTCCGTTCCAAAATGTGGTATTTCTCCCTAAGCAGTTTGCCTTCTCCTCCACAGCTAAGCTTCTCCTTGGCTCCTGATGCCAGCCTAGCATTCTATACCAGTTCTGTTTCACTGAAGCCAAGGTACCTTGTTTTATCTGGGATGTTACATCTCTGTCTTCTAGTTTACCTTGTTAAATTCTAACAGACACCTCAGGGGAAAATGTAATCTCATGTAAGAAAAATTCCAGAAAAATCCCAGAGACTATATAACAACAAGCAACTATACTTAACGCTATTGAATTAATGGCTATGATGACAAATGTATTATATGTTTTTACAACTAAAACCTAAAAGCTGCTGGGCATGGTGGGGCACACTTGTAATCCCATCACTCAAGAGTCTGAGGCAGGAGGACTGCTGAGTTTTGAGGCCAGCTTTAGCTGCAAAATAAACAAATAGAAAACTATAAAATTAAAATTTTACTGTCAGGGGCTGGAGAGATGGCTCAGCGGTTAAGAGCACTGTCTGCTCTTCCAGAGGACCCGGGTTCGATTCCCAGCACCCACATGGCAGCTAACAACTGTCTGTAGTTCCAGTTCCAGGCAAACACCAAGGCAAATAAATAAATAAATAAATAAATAAATAAAGTGAAAAAAAAAATTTTACTGTCAGTACTCTAAAAACTATAAGCGAACTAAAGCCTCGAAGTAACAATTCCAGAAAGAAAAAACACATTGATTCGAGTTGTGCATGGCCTTCACTTTGTGGTATACATTCATTCTACTTCAGTTTTGTGAATAAAGGGCAATTTCAAAAAACTAAAAACAGACATAGCATTCCTAAAAATAGAACCCTCAACGACCTCAAAGAGCCAAGAATGCTCACTGTATCCCTGCTACTAATCAGTATTACAGCTGCATCAGCATCTGTATGGACCACAAAGCTGAGAAGCATCATTCTGAATAAGATACAAAAAAGAAACTCTTCCTACAACTCAACTTCATACAGCATTCTGTCAATACCCGTCACATGCCTGACTAGTGTATGGTTAAGCCACATCCCATGACACCATGACATCAAAGAAGTGTCTAACTTCCAAACTTTCATTTAGTCAGTAATGATCATCTAGGCATCATAAGAGAAAAGGCAGTCATTACATGTCTTTTCATGAACCAAAATTATTTGTATTTCATTTTTTATAACTATTGGGATAAAAAGAGGAGTCTTCACACAATGATATTGGCTATAAACAAGATGACTGGGGTTCTCACAGTGCCGTTACACTTAACTACATTGAATGAGAAGCTGGAGTCAGCAGCTCTGCTTCTTGAAGTCTGTGTGTTTCTTTCCAAGTTTACCACGCCATTCGGTTTCAGTTCAGTCTGAACAAGATTCGGGATTGTTGGAAACCTGTTCTGGAGTACAATGGAGTCTGATGAGGACACCTGGCTGCCTGTGCCTTACCTGCCCACTAGATCAGCAAGTGTCTACCCACTTGTAATACAACTAGGTCTTTTCTACAAACATCTTCTGCAGCCTGCCTAGAAGGTCCTTGGTGCTGACCTCTCACTTCTCAACTGTCTGCTGCACATATTTCTTTTGTCCTTTCGGCCTCAGCCTTGACCTCCTCTGAAGCTGATGAAATATAGCCATATTGCTGACTTACTAAGAAAAATTAATCCATCCAAACTAAGTCACTGGCAAAAACTCAATTCCATAAAGAAAATAATGAAAAAGGGAGGGTAGTGAAGTATGGGGAAGATGCTGAAACTATATCTGTGCATGAAATAGCCTTATGTGACCCTGTCTGAATCACATGTCCCTCTGTTGCTCTCCATCTATGCTGGATAGATATATAGGGGTTCCAGCAGGTAAAATCCTCCCAAACCCTGTGAACTAGGGTGAGGCTTGAGAGCAGAGCAGGAAAAGGTGCATACTGCATGATGGTGTCCATTTGTAGTCATAGGTATTAACTACTAATGGGGCTAAAGCAGGAAGATCAGGATTGTTTAGGAGTTCAGGGACAGCCTGGACATCATAGCAAAACTCTGCTACACTATGCTCTCCAAGAGGATACCTAAGAACAAGTGGGAGGTTGGTGAACAGCTCAGGCATACTCCTCAGTGTCGTTCAGTGGCCAATCTGATCCAGCTGAAGGATACACAGAAGAGTCTCCTTTTCCAGCAGGCCACTGAGGAGGTGGGAAGAGTATGCAGAAGAGCCAAGTCTTAGCAAGGGCTGGAGTCTTAGATGAATCTAGCACAACCTGTAGGAAGGAGTGCAGACAAGACATTCCCTGAAGCTTCAGGAGCCTTGGCTGATAGAAGCGCCTCCCCCACCTCCCACCCTCTAAATTTATTTTATGTGCATTGCTGTGAAGATGTCAGATGCCCTGTACCTGGAGTTACAAACAATTGCCAGCTGCCATGTGGGTGGAGGGAACTGAATACAGAGCCTCCAGAAGAGTAGCCAGTGCTCTTAACCACTGAGCCACTTCTCTAAGCCTTATGTAATCATAAACAGGCCAGTGGAACTCGCAAAGGAAGAAAATGAATACTATTGTCACTAGCCAGCTTTCTTTAACTGTGCCCAAGGCAAGACGGGAGGTTGCTTCTATATCCTCCTAATAGGGAGGAAACAAGGAGGAGTCACAGCAACATTAAACCAGAGCAAACCAGCCAAGGAAGAACTATATACATATATATTCCTTAGCTGTCTTTGACCTTTAAATACAACAGACTAGAGTCCATGTTTTTTCATTTAAATTACTCTCTAAACTAATATATAAAATAGCATATATATAATAGTGTATGTATACTTACAAAATGGCAATTTTGATATATACATTGTATATATATTACAATATAGGTTAAATATATGTCCTCAAACCCATTTTTATGGTGAAGATATTCAGTCTTTATTCTACAAGTCCATGTTCTTACATTCATTTCCACCACTAGAGTGTCACTTATTTCTGGAATAAAAACTACTAGCATTCTCCTTGGTCCTTCTTATTATCACTATAAGAAAGTACCTTACCCGTGGTGGTGGCTAACATCTTTAATCCCAGTACTTGGGAGACAGAGGCAGGTGGATCTCTGTGAGTTCAAGGCCAGCTTATTGCACAAATTGTAAGTATTATAATAAAAACCCAGAGCCAGATATTGGGGAAAAGCTGCAATATCAGAGAGACAGAGAACAAACCACAGCCAATTCTCATCCAACAAACTCCTCAGGTCAAAAAGGATAAGTCCTATGTTCATGAGTCCTCAGACTGACTAGTCACTCATATAGAGTGTTCAACTTCTGCCTTCTCTGGCCTTTTCTTTCTTTGTCTGCCCAACTATTTTACTTCCTGGTTCAACTCTCCTAGATCGAGGGGTAATGATGTGTGCTACCAGTGTTTGGCTGTTAGGCCTTGAACTCACAGAGATACAGGAGGATCTCTACCTTCTGAATGATGGGATTAAAGACATGGGTCACCACTCCTGACCTTCATGGCTTGTCTCTGTGGGTGATTTTGTCCTCTGATATTAAATATACAATATATTTCACTACACCAGTGCGGTCTACAAAGTGAGTTCCAGGACAGCCAGGGCTACACAGAAAAACCTTGTCTCAAAAAAGGGGGGGAGGGAAGAAAGGAAGAAAGAAAGGAAGAAAGGAAGGAAGGAGCTCAGCTGGATACTTATAAAAACACTACTTAGGCCACAAGTTTGGAGGCTGAAAGTCTAGAAGTCACACCAGCTCTAGAAAGGGTCCTCATTCACCTAGTAGAGGGTTGGTCAATGGCAGGAGTAATACTCAAAGCTCCTTTCACCTCTCAATATCACTGACCCTGAGGAACAAGCTAATGATGTGTAACACATTAAACCACAGAAAACACTTGCTATAAAAATTAAAAGTACGTGATAAGATTCAATAATAGTTTCTGAAGTTATGAAACAAGAGAATAACCACAGTTTGATTCTATTACCACAACCCCTTAAATGGGAGAGGGAGATATAATGACAGAGCAAGCACCTAGATGTACTCTAAATTCCCTGTCCCCACTCCTGACAAGCCATGTGCCTTATCCCTTTGGGCCACCTGGTATACAGCTGAAGATGCACACCAGCATGTATTGACACAGGAAAAGGGACTACTCCAATATAATTGCTTCTCAAGTCTATTAGACATCCAAGCTAATTCTAAGAAAGTAAATAATTATCAATAGATGACAAAATTGGATGACAATGAGAGGAGAAACTATACTTCAAGGTCTCAAAGTATATATTTACTGATTGCAAAAGGAAAGTCATTGACAGTGGAGAAACACCCTGCTCACACACAGTCATGTGCTCCTAGTATAATGTTCTGACACCATTCAACATGAAGTAACAAAAATCCAAATTTAGGAATGTTCTGCAAAATAACTTTCCAGTACCTTGTGGGGGCTGGGGTGGGGGCAGGTAAAAACAAGTTCTTGCTGGCTAACCCAGGCTAACCTGGGATTTGTGCTCCTTCTGCCTGAGAGGCCCTAAGTGCTGCAATTCTAAGTAACCATGTACCACCATGCCCAATCTCACCTATAATTTTTAATGTAAAGGTCAGACGGCAAAATCAAGGTCAAAACTTAGGACACTTGAAACATATCAACTAAATACTTCATGAGACCCTGGATTCTACACTGCGTTTGTTTGTTATGAGAAATGTTATTGGGATAACTAATGAAATGTGAATACAGTCTATGGATCAGACAATAGAACCATGTTAATGTCCCAATTCTCATTTCTGCACTGTTTTAAGTCACTGAGGTATTGAAGGGCAAAACCAGGCATTATATCTGTAACTGACATGATGTTTAGGAAAAAACAAAAAACTTGAAAAAGCTAATGTACTAAGAGTCAGCAATCATGGTACATGGGTGAAGGGTTTAGGTGTCACTTTCTGTTAAACTTAAGCAATTTCAAAATTTTAAAACCTTACAAAGAAAAGAGTAGTTAAAAGTGACCACCTGTGGAGCTGGAGTGATGGCTCAAAGGTCAAGAGCCCTTAATGCTCCTTGCTCAAGCAAGACCCAGCACCCACACTGGGCAGATCACAGACTTGTAACTCTAGCACCTGGAGATATGATGCTCTCTGCCTGTGACAGCTCATGCATGAATGTAACACATACAGACACATTTAGACACACAGACACACAGATGTAGTATCATGAATGAGACTCAGAGCCAAATATTGGGGGAAGGCTGAAATATCAGAGAGGAAGCACCACAATCAGTTCTCACCCAGCTGTCTTGCAACTTACTCAGCCTCGCTCCTGGTTGCTTTTGCCAGGAGCTTCTCCAGTCCTTCTGTTCTCTGAGTTTCTACAAGCCCTTATTATACCCTATCCCATCCAGGTTAGGATTAAAGGCTTGTAGTCTTGAACTCACAAACAGAAGAAGTTCTGTCTCTGGAGTTGTGGGATAAGAGTATAGGTCACTACTTTGGCTTTCTCTGTGCTGAGATTAAAGGTGTGTGTGTTAACTGATCTTTGTATTCAAGGTTTAAGAATTTCCTGAGCTGTCTGCCTAGGATTTGACTGTGTGCTCTCTCCCCAATATTCAGGTTTTATTGAATATGTAATATATATCCACACACAGAGACACAAGCACACAGACAGACACACATAGAGAGACATACATACACAGACGCGTACAGAAGAAACAACCATCTGGAGAAGTTACAAATGCTGCCATTTGGAAATATCACTGCCTTTTGCAGTTTTTACCTCCCTCCTCTAGCAAGCAAATCATGACAAGACTTCTTAAAGGTTCTTAACCCATTCAAAGAGATTTCCAGAAACATGAAGTAACAAGTTTTTGATCTGCAATCTGTTTTACTACACTTAAAGTTTTAAATTTTGTCTTTTGGGATCTATTTTCCTCTTTTTCTTTTTAAAATGGAACCAATGTGGTAATATCTCAATATGTGCTTTTGAGGTTTTCTGAACAAAAACCATTACTATTTCTGCCCCTAATTCATTCTCTTGCTTGCCATTTTGTGGGTATGACATCAATTTATTATAACCAATAATTTACCGTGCCTTCTAGTCACCAAATTACCACCACATGCACTGGTGATTCAGAGGAACAAGTTAGTATACGTAAGTAAAGCCAGGATGCCCATCAGCAGTATAAAAACAATCTTGGTCTTGATTTCTTCTTCAATACAAACACTCATATCAATCTATAAAGATTGGGCAGAGCTTCCAGATAAAGCAGAGAAAACCTAGTTCCACCAGCTTTTTACTGCTTCCATTGGAAGATTCAGTCAGTACTCAAACCTAGAGGGTACAGAGACAACACAGAATGAGCCCAGGATTTCCATTCAAGCCTCTCATCAGCATTTGGCATTTAACATAAACATACACATTTATTTGTCTCTGAGTAAAAAGAATCCATTTTGAAGATGGTTTAAATAGTTATTTTTCCATCTCCTGTGTTCCTAGCAAGGTTATTTATTTAAGTACCAAGAACCAGTAACATGTTCCCTCCTTAAAATAATGGCATCAACAATTTGATGTATACCACATAATATCTGCATTGATAGATAAGGTGGAGGATATCTGAGACATTCCTGACCACCTCCCACCAGCTGAGTCCTCATCCCTTGATTCAGCAACAAACATTCTAAGGACCACTCCTACTCAGGGTTATGGCCACTATTGAGCCTGCTTCCTGTGAGAATGTTTTAGAAAGAAGCAAGCAGTAAACCATAGGGCTGGAATAAAAAAAAAAAAGCAGCAGTGTTGGACCACATGAATGAAATGGCTACAAAAAGAATACAGACTTTATCAGCTGTGAGAAAACATGCCATTTTCTGGGTTTCATCTCACACAAAACTACTACTTAAGACAGAGAGAGGTGAGTAAATATCCTTGGTTTGGGGGCATAGCCCAAAGCAGTGTTCTAGTAAAGATAGAAGTTTTTCTTCTTCCCATTAATACACATAAGTGTATGTAAATGTGTGATGCTCATTATAAACATGTTCTTCCCTCTCTCAAACATCATGTAGAATTTATGGCTTGGGCATGTCCATCTATTCATGTCATGGAGAGACCTTTTTTATTTATTTTCTTACTTAAGAAAAACCAAACCACTCCAAACAGAAAACAGCATGGAAATTAGGAAAACTCCTAAGACGACATCCCAAACAATTTGCTATGCATTTCTCACATCACAAAAATTCTACCCCAAATACTTTTTATATTAACACAGGATCTACCATTTAAAAAAGGGGGGAGGACTACTCACCATCTAATGCAGGACTATAAGGCCTTTCCTCTAGAGCTAATTTGTGGACATAAAATTTGGCTTATAAAGGAGCCACTGTACCATATGAACCCACAGAGGGCAAGACTAATTATCTCTGAATGCTTCTCTACTGTTAATCACTGGAATTGTCAGAAAACAGCTTGTGATGCTTGCTGCCAACAATACTTACATTTATATAGTATTTCATTTCAGTGTTAGCAGAGCATCTCCCTAAAATTCAAAAGACCTTTACTGCATTCACTGTATATGGAAGTTTATCAAACACTAGATGTTGGGGGCTTGAGAGATGGCTCAGTAGTTAGGAGTCCTTACTGCTCTTGCAGAGGACCTGAGTTCAGTTCACAGCATCCACACATCACCTGTAACTCTAGCTCCAGAAGACCTAACACCCTCTTCTAGCATCTTGCAAACCCACCACTCCCCAATATATATAATTTTAAAAACAAATCTTTTAAAATTAAGTGCCAAATACATTAACCATAAAAAAATACTAAAATCTTTTAATTTTTTAAAAGACAGATGTCTGACACAGGCACCACACACACACGCACATGCACACGCACACATACACACACTATTAAGACAGAAATAACTCATTGTTTTGCTTTGTTTTTTTGAAATTTAGCAATTACATATTCCATATTCTTAAAATGAAGCCTATATGTGAGAAACAGTCAGGTATTTTTCTATGGCCAAGTAGCTAAAGTTAAAAGTTTTTTTTTTTTTTGGGGGGGGGGGTCAGTGGTAGAGTGCATGCTTGGCATGTGTGTGGCCCTGGTGTGCTTCAGTCTCCAGCAGCAGACAGCCAGCTGATCTAAAGATGAGTTCAGGCTTCCTTCAAGTCCTACTGAGCCTTAGTCCTGAAGGAAAAAAGCCTAGTCTGGGAAGCAAGGTTCCAGAGGACAGGCTCAAGAGCCCAAAAGGGGGGTGTCAGAATCCAGTGAAAAAGCTTGTGTAGGTATTGGGAGTGACAGTGGGGTAACCTAACATACCCATCAGTGCAGGCGTGAAGATGGCCCAGGAAGCCTGGCAGGAATAGAAAGGCTACAGGAGACTGTTCTCACAGAGGGCAGTAAATAACTGACTGTTCTCACAGAGGGCAGTAAATAACTGTATCTAAGAACAATGGGCCCTCAACTGTCAAAGAGAGAAATTACAGATATGGAAAGAAATAGTAAGAAAGAACCCTTAGAGTTGAAATGAGTTTGGGGTATCAGCATGAACTAAGAGACAGACATGAATCCACTAATGTGCAAGAACTCTTCTCTCAGTCCACTAAACATGGCTGCAGACAGCACTGCGCACACCTGTCTTCCACTGTCCACAACAAGGGTCTCAGCTGTTGAGCTAGGGTACAAAAAATTTAAGTTTGGAACAAGTTATTAGAGCAGAAAGCAAGGAACTGGTCAAGACAGATAAAGGCCTATCTGAAAGCCAGAAGCTAAGGAGGAGGCACTATAAAACTGGCAAGATTTCAACAGGAAGGCAGAACAAAAGGAATAAAGTGTCACCCACAATGGAAACTCAAAAATCTACAGGTAGAAACAGGAGAACAAACAGGAGCAGGAACACCCTTTCTTCCAACTGATAACAGCAGAAAGAATGGTTGGTTACCGCTTCACTTAGTCAACAGCACAGTATTTATTCAGCTGGGAAGTACTAGTGAACGCTAAGGGTTAGGGTTAGGGTGGGAAGTTATACTTACAGAGAGACTCCAAGGAGCTCTCCACAAAGACACTTATTAATTTTACACTAGTTTTATTACAACAGAGTAACTCTACAATGGAGAATCTGACCAGCACTACCAATGGAGCAAATCAAAACCACACACTGGGAACACAGGCAGTGTCATTTCCGGAGTCTTCTACCCCAAATGCACAATGTGAACCTACTCACAGGAAATCAATCCAAAATGTCCAACCCACCGTGATTTCTGAGAGTGTCAAGTCATAGAAACCAATATGAGGACCTGTTTCAGATTGGACATGACACAAAAGTTATAACACTCAAGGCATTTAAAATTTCATTAATTTTTAATAAAGACTTATACACAGATTTAAAAAATTGTAAAAAAAAAAAAAGGTATCTATGTGTGTGCCATGAGGCTTTTATTATTTTTTTTAAGAAAGGTTAAATATTGATGGTTAAGAGATTGAAAATTATAAGTTTAATGTCTCATAGGAAAAAAATTACTGAACAAAAACAGCCAATACAAGGTGAGTTGCTACCTAACAGTAAGACATGTTTATGTCAAGTAAAGCGAGGAGGGTAAAGAGAGGGGAAACCAGAGAAGTCACAGCCATATCTGAGACTGCAGAACACACACAGTAAGTGGCACTTCCTACTTAATGAGGGGTGGGGGTGGACAATGGATGCAATAGAATCAAGGTTAAAAACCAACAGAGCAGGGAGAAGCTCATGACATGGCCTTTAACCTTGATATGAGACCTTACTATGTAAACCAATCTGAGGTCAGCCAGCACCTTTTATGTGAGGATTTTTTTTTACTATATAGACTTGGAAGTTAGTGAGGCATTATCATACTCATGGTTTTATATCTCAAGCAAAGCTGCAGCAGAGAAGGAAACTAAGGGTCCTACTGCACCTAGAGCACCATCAGCCTCTGAAGACTACATCTTAAGTCTAGTAGGCACAGAAAACTCGCCCTAATGGAAGAACAGTGACAATCTGGAAATGCGGCAGTACCTAGATGGAGAGGAATATGATTACTTTCAACCTCAAGTCCTGTTTTCTTCAGTTTTAGAACTAAATTCTGTGTCAACAAAAATTATAGCCCATACAGTAATAAAAACAAAACATAACATAAAAGCTAGTGTTAAGGGGTGAAAGTTGTTAACTCCATAATAGAGTATATGCTTAATAAAGAAATTTATTAAGAGTATATGCTTAATAAATTTCTGTATGAGGAAATTCATACAGAAAACTAAAGAGAAGAATGGAGAGCTTTATTTTTGGAGCAGAAATAAACTAGACACGGTAACCTTAGAATGAGGAAGCAGCCTTAACCAGCCTTATCTCCATCTAAAGTGTATCATGTGCCCACAGTGAGTGTTCTCTTGTGCACAGTCATAGCCTTCCTTGGGGACAATACCCACACCCAAAACTTGCCAATTTTACACATCTGCTATTTGTCGAATGGACAATATAGACAGAAATAACTAGCAGGAGGAATTACTTACTTTGTGGCTCCAGAGGCTTTAGTTCATGGTTTCTTAGGCAGAATATGGCAACAGGAGACTCAGAGAAGAGGGAAACTGTATGGCCATGCAGGAAGCAAAGAAAAAGAATGTGGGCAGAGCTGCTTTTCAGGTCTCCAGCCTATGGCATGTTGCTGCACACATTTAGAGCAGGCCTTTCCTCCAGGGACTGTCTCACTTAGAAGTTGTCTCCTAGTGGGCTTTACTAGTCTTAAGCATGTCCCAATCCAGTCAGTCTGACAAGCACTTAACTGTCACAAAGACCGAACAAAAGAAAACTGAAATGGGGTGTAGACATGAAACTGACATTTATCAGATACAGACTTTTAAAAGATGTAATTAAAGTTTAAGGAAAGAATGATATAATGGACAACTTCAGAGGGCACCTAAAATATCACCTTCCCCAAATCATGAAATCTATTTAACTGGATATGATGGCACATGCCTGTGGTCCCAGAACTTGGGAGATAAAGGCAGGAAGATGAGAGATGAAACTAACCTGGACTGCTATGTCTCAAAGAACAAAACCAGAGCTAGCAAGATGGCTCAGTCAGTAAAGATGCCCACTGTCGGCCTGACACAGCCTGACTTTGATCCATGTGCCCACATGGCACATAGAGAAAACTGACTCCTAAAAGTCTCTCTCTCCATACAGTATGGTTGACAGTTCATATGGCAGCACTATCCTTAGAGAAAAACATATCTATCTGTTGTAAAATTTTATTCACCTATCCTCTAAACTGTGGTGATGTTACATAGTTAATAAAACCTGGAATATCAAGAGATTAGCCCACAGTCAAACTAGGCAGAGGTAGCTCCGGGAGTTCCAGGAATAACAGAGCAGTGGTAACTCACACAGCACAGGAATGCAGAGAATCTCTGTGAGTATAAAGCCAAACAGCTGGGTTTCAATGGCACACACTTTTAATCCCAGCATGGGGTGGGGGTGAGGGGTGGGGGTGAGGGGTGGGGGTGAGGGTGTGGCCTATGTCTTTAATCCCATAACTCCAGAGATAGAGAACTTTCTATGTTTCTGTGAGTTCAAGGCTAACTACCAAAATAGAGTAGCTCATGCCTTTAATCCTAACCTGGATGGATATTTAAGGCAGGCTTAGGAAAACAGCAGACAGAAGCCACCAGGAGCAAACTGAGGAAGCTGGAAGGTAGCTGGGTGAGATTGACTGTGGTCTGTTTCCTCTCTTTGATGTTTCAGCCTTTCCCAGATATCTGGCTCTGAGTTTCTTTTAATACAACTAGAATTCATGCTACACTCGCCCAGTAATTATACTTCTATTTACCCCCCAAAAATAAAATCAATGGCCACATAAAATTAATGTTTGTTCATTCATAATAGTAAAATTAAACCCTTTTCAACAGTCAAAAAAAAAAAAAAACCCAATTATAAAATACATAGCCACGTGGACGAGTCTCCAAACCATTTTGCAACAGGGAAACAAGTTTCACACAAAGAGCACATACATGATTCAAAAACATAAAGTTCTACCAGAGACAAAAGCACTTAAGCAGTAGTTGCCTTGAGAACAGAGGACCATGGGGTGACAGTAAGGAGACATCCTTTAGATCAGGGACCGATGGCCACACTTGTCAAGTGCGGACTGTGCATAAGTAAGATCTGCCCATCTGCTTACACGTAAGTGATTTAACAAAGTATACACATCAACAGTGAAGCACGGGTAGCTAGCGTAGGCTGGGGAGATGGCTCTGGCTGTAGCTGCAAACACTACTGCTCCAGCCACCTTCCAGGACCTGAACCCTGCTCTCACATAAGTACAGGCACCGTGTTCATGTGTCCCAGCACTGGGAAACGGAGCACACAAGGATCCCTGAAGCCCATGGACAGCCAGTCTAGCTGAACTGCTGCCCTCCAGGTTCTCAAGAGGTAATGTGGAGGGCAACAGAAGACACAGAATGTCAACCCCTGACACGACACATGTGCACATACAACATGCACCCACACAGTGTAACCATGCTCACACACGACAGCACTAAAATCTAGGTAATTACAGGCATTGTGACAGCCAGCGAGATGGCTCAGAGGTTAAAGACAGACATTCTGAAATCAGAGAACTGTATGTCATTGTAATTTACTTTGAAATGTAACAGAAATAAAATGGGCTATAGATAAATGTATGAATAGTGGATAGACAGCAGATAAACAAAAATGTTACAGGTAGACTCTTCTGTTTGAAATTTTTCATAGTAAAATGTACAAAATATATAAAAGTGATACTCATTTTTTCTCCTAACAAACAAAAACCACTTATAACAGAAGGTTTAAAGAAACTCTGAAGGAATTAAATTTTTCTGAAAGGAAGAAAAAAAATCCAGATGAGAGGATAGAGACGTAGGAAGTATAAAGAGTAAGAGAGGGCAGCTTTGAATGTAAGCTGAAATACATACTCGTGGTATGCAGCATTATGAACCATGTCTAACAGGATATACAGACAGTGGCAACAGACCCAAGAACAGGAGTAAAACTGAGTTATGTTCTAAAATCCATGCACTACTGGGAAATGAGATTAACTAACTTACAGTCCTTTTAACTTACAGGTCAAAACTGCATGACAGAATCTCTACTGGAGTTAACTACTACTATAGCAAAGACGAAAAAACAGAATTAAACATGATCTAAAAAGTAAGAGAATTGGTCCCAAGAGAAACATCAATTTTAAAAGTAACAAAAATGCAGTCTCTAGGTCCAAGTATCAATTATTATTTAAAAACAAAGTAAACAATGTAATACAATTATGACTTGCTTTGTTTGATACAGAGCCTTGTTTTATGCCCACAGTCTAGCCACTGTCCCATTTTCTCTCCAGTGAGAACAGACTTTTGATCCTACACAAGGAGTCCAAGAATGGTCTTCCATTTTTTTTTTTTTTTTTTTTTTTTGTGACAGTCCATGTGACCAGGATCCATCACCTGCAGTGCAGGCATTTAAAAAACCAGCACTGAAATGTGCTAGGCACAGTCTTCAGAGTGCATCACCCTCCTGTCTCCCATCTGCCAAGCTCAGCCTCACCACACATCTGTTAAAGATGCATCAACCTCCACACTCCATCTTATCATCTGCCAGTCCTACCTGATATATAGACCACCTGCTAACCAGAACCTGTGCAAAACAAAATGCAGGGATACATATCTCATTAGTCTCTATCATAATGCACCTGTATGTCCCTTTTCAGGAAGATAATGATTAAGGGATGTGTTAATCACACTAAATCCTTCATGTGTTTCATCTCATGTTTTCAATGGAGCACATCCTCTGTAATGTGTTTATTTACACTGGCAATTGAATGAAGTGTGTCAATACCCCAGAACATCAGAAAAAACTAAGTCACTGAGCTTAAAATTTTACAGTTTTCTGCCTCGTATACTATTGATATGAGCTTACAAGGAAGAGCACACTTAAGCTGGAAAAGGTCTACAGTGAGTTACAGGACAGCCAGGGCTATACAGAAAAACCCTGCCTCAAAAAAACAAAAACCAAAGCAAAAGAAAAAAAAAGTGATGGTGGTGGGAAGGAACCGAAGAGTTATGCATATAGAATCTGACAGATATTAAGTAATCTTTTTGCCCACTGCTATGCACAGTATTTCCTCCTTTGATCTTAAATCTAAGAAACAAATTCTTTCTAAAATTATATATTTTATAAATTTTAAATTCACATCCCTAAAATTATTTTCAACTATACATTTATAGCATTTTTATTACTTCAGACTTAATGTCATTTGATTTTTAACATTTTACTAGATCTAGTGTGTGTGCAGCATGGCCTGTAAGTCAGAGAACAAACAACTTTTGAAAATCCATTCTGTCCTTCCATCATTAAGATCTCAAGACTGAGCCCAAACCATCAGATTTGGCCACAGCAAGTGCTTTTGCCTTTTGCCAGTCCCTGTTTTCTGACAGAGGCTGGCCTCAAACTTACTATGTAGGCAGGGAAAGGCTCAGATTCCCACCACTCCTGCCTCCAATGCTGGGATTACAGGAATGCACCACTCTATCTGGTTTATATGTTGCTGGGAGACTAAAACTCTGTCCATGCTGGCTGGACCTTCTAAGTAAACTAAATCCCTAGCCCCTTTCAATCCTAAATCTCCTTTCCCTTGCATGGTCACATTATACATGGCTGTCACTGCCTCACACCCTTCCACAAGGCTCTGAATAACAGTCACTGGATTCACTGATCTGTCCCATCGGTCCTCCTCTGTTTCCTACAACCATCTGTTCCTAGCTCCATTTGTACTTCTGAGACACACTGTTGTGCCATCCTCTCCTCTGTGGGACAAGTTCTTTGGAGGAGAGATTCTGTCTTACCGATCTTTGGTCATCTGAAATTGCAAGAATGTCTTTAGACTTGTACTTTCTATTTTGTGACAAAAAATTATCCTAAAAATAACCATTTTCTGCAAGGATATATTTCCTATGCTACTAACACTTTAGTTATGAAAAGAATGGCTTGAGGTGAAGCATAAAAGCAGCACCTGCTGAGGGAAACGGACAAATTAAAGCAAGTGGGCAGATGCTGTAACTCAGGTAACACACCTCCATTTAGCTTCCACTAACTATTGAGCTCTTTCCCAGGAGCCTGCCCAGGACCCACCTGCCCAGGACCCACCTGAGTCTGGTAAGTCCCCCCCATCCTTGACACCTCCCTCCACCTTGGGAGAACTGTGTCATATACTCATGTTCTTTTGTCTTCCTGGAGCACAACCTTAATGAGTTAAACAATCCTCTCACGTTCAGAGGGGACAACAGACACAGAGATCCTGCTTGTTGTTCACCCCCACACACAGGTGGTAGAGAGAGAAAATGTACAAGAACTACTGACTGCTAAGTTTTTAAAATAAATGCATATTCCTAAGTGAAAAAAAATAACTCTCAAAAGCTATGTATTTCTGTGATTGCATGAATCACAGAAATTATACATCTCAGATAAATTTCATAATGACAAGGATATATAAATTTACTTACCCTGGCATTCTAGTCAAAAGTACTACTATCACTAAGGAGGCATTTAATAATGACCCTATAAGCAACCAATGAATGAACAATGCACACGTTTTTCCAGATCCTCTTCAGCTTGCTAACAACTACCTAAGTATAAAATGTGGAATGGTAGCATTTCTAGGCTGTTTAGACCTGTCTTTAAATTTTTTACATATCCGTTAATGTCATGTGCTCTATTAATATTTCAGATGCCAAAGGCACATGAGCCAACATAAAAAATAATGGGAGGGGATTGAACCTAACCTCAAAAAAGATCAGTTGAACAATTTTCTATACCCTCATTATATGCAGGTATAAACCTGTCTACAATTAGTATTAGGACACAAAAGTAGGATGTGCCACCTACCTATATTACTCACAGCAAGAAATATAGTACCAAATAAAAATACCCTGGCCTAGCCTGAATTAAACAGAAACAGCATTAAAAAGAAAACTCTTCCCAGGATGAAAATGCTACACAGCTACCAGCATGGGCTCTATTCCCAGCATTAAGAAAACAAGGGGGAAATAGGAAGAAGGGTGCTGAGGAGACAGATGCTAACTAACCTAAGTAGCACAGCAGATGAGTAAGGACTTTAAGGCCAAGGAAGTGTAGCTTTATAAGCACTGTGCTCTCGATGGTTCAGATGTTTCTCACAGGATTCAGGCAACAATCCCAATACCATTAGACAGGCATACTAGTAGATAATGTTAGGTGGTAAAGCAGGGTTCTGCTAGGGTGGGAAGTTGGCAATCAGTAAAGGAAGACAACTGCACTCCTCTATGTGGTGGGGTTAGAGCTTGGAGAGCCAGTACTGATTCATGTTTACCACACATCCAGACAGTCACAGATGCTTTAGCTATGTGTATACGGATGACTTCACACTCACATACGTCCCTGGTATATCACCTAAGGCGCTGTACCCACTACTGAAAGATCATAAATCCTAAGTTATCCAACAGAAGGAGCCTGGGTTCCCTAAAAACCTGAAGGTTCTGGGGCAGAATAAAAGTGTGGATAAAAGAAAAGAGCATCTTCTAGTGCCTAAAAGTGAGGAAGAGCTAAGCAAGGAAGGCATGCTCAACTGGAAAAATCCTCAAAGGCAAATGGCAGCCATTTCAGTGGAAAATAGTGTACTGCCATAATATAAACGCATACTCCAAAAGTAGAGAGGACAGAGTGATGTCCTGCGCAGAAGAATGTCAGCTAGGTCTGGTGGCTCATGCCTACAGGCTCAGTGCTTGGTAGGCCAAGGCACAAGAATGACTATGAGGCTGAGGCTCGCCTGAGCTAGACAGTGAACTGCAAGTCAGTCTAAGGTACCGAATAAGAGACACTGTCAAAACCAAAGGAAACATCGTACAGAATTCTAAAATCTGTCAGTAGCCTAACCTCAAAGAGGCTGCTTTTCAGGACTCCATTTTCCCAAGGATTTGGAGACAAACTCAGGAATGAGGGTGACTTTGTGATGGAGAAGCCGGACACAGCCCACAGCCAGGTCAGTGCTGATGGTGACAGTGTGGCTGGCAGTGCACTCTTGGCACAAGGTGAGGAAAATATCAGATAAGCCCCAGCTAAGGAAATCCTACAAAATACGTGACTATCAAAGTCACCAAAAACAAGGAAGCCTAAATAAAACACCTAAGGAGATACATGAGAAAATGGATATGGTAACATAAGTCTACACTCACAGCACCAGCGCAGCTGAGGGAGGAGGAGCCTAAGTTCCAGGCCAGCCTGAGCTAAATTTGAAAAACAAAGAAAAACTGTCAATATATAAATAGTGGACTTTGTCTTTATAATTCTTCTAAAAATTTAAAAGTTTACCACAAATAAAAGTTTCATGGGCTAGAAAGCTGGCTCAGCAGCAAAGAGCACTGGTTGCTTTTCCAGGGGCCCTGGGATTGACTTCCAGCATGGATATGGCTCATCACCATAAAAAACTTCAGTCTGAGGGGATCCAATGCCCTCTTCCGGCTTCCAGGGGCACCAGGCATGCATGTGGTACACAGGCATACATGTAGGCAAAACACTCATAAACATAAAAATAATTTTTCAAAGCCAATTAAACAACAAAAAATTATCTATTCCCTCTTCTCTAATGTGGTCTCAGAAGGAAAACCAAAGCCTGGGAACATGTCAGAAACACCCTTTCCCAGGTCAAGCATGGGGACATGTCTGTAACTCTAGCACCTGGGAGGAAGAAAGATCAGGAGTTCAAGGTTAACCTTAGCTTTATAGCAAGTCTTGGGACAGCTTGGTTTATAAGAATCTATCTTTTTAAAAGGAGGAAGGAGAGAGAGTGCCAGAGAGATGCCTCAGCAATTAAAAGGTCTTGCTGCTCTTCTAGAGGACCTGAGTTTGGATCCCAGCATCCAAAATGGACAGCTCACATCTAGCTCCAGGAAATTCAACACTTTCTTTTGGCCTCTATGGCCTCCATACACAAGAAGCGCATACACACAAATGCACATGCTATTATTATTTTTTTAAAGAAATATTCCTTCCCATGTTATACTCAGATGTGCTAAACAAGACCCACAGAGACAAGGCCTCCAGTAATCCTTGCTTTGGGGCTGGGGATATACCTCAAGGGCAGAACTTGTCTAGCATGTACAGGGCCCTGGATACTATCCCAAGGTAGGGAAGAGGGAAGACAGGAAGAAGAGGAGGCACAATGTGTTGTCAGTCCTTAAAAACCTGGGGCAACAAGAGTATTATGAGGTTGAGGTCAGACTGAGAGATCTAGTAAATCTCCATCTCAAAGCAGCAACAACAACAACAGCAAAACCTAAAGCCCCTAAATGACTCTGATATAACTCAAGGGATAGAGTGGCTCTGATTTTTAATACAGGACATGTGAGGACCTTGAAAACAGATGATGCAGAGCCTGTTGGTCTGGAGACTACACTGTAACAACCTCTGCATTAGACAAACCAGGCAGCAAGAATGGCCACTGTCAAATGTTCGTTGTGAGTCAGGTACTTTATGTAACATGCATGGCTTTAGAGATGGTGACCTTAGCAACAGCAGCCCTTGGCCCCACAGCTCCACAATGAGGGATTGAGCCTCTCTGTTCTTGTACTAAAGAAGGCTCCTTTTTTCCCTAACTTACCTCTTCTACTTCTTAAGACTGCTGTTACAGCTGGCTATAGCGGCACAGTTAATTCTAGTACTTGGGAGGTAGAGGCAGGAAGATTTCTGTGAGTTCATAGGCTAGCCTGGCTACAAAAGCCAGCCAGGACTACATAGAGAGACTCTGTCTTTAAAAGACTATTGTAACAAATCACCAAACTTGCTGGCTTAAAAAACAAAAGAACAGATCAGGTGGTGGTGGTGCAGGGTTACACAGAGAAACCCTATCTCAGGGGAGGGAAAAGATTTTAAGCAATATTTGAGCACAACGTTATATAGAACATGATCATTATAGTTTAAGAATAGAAGAGCTAACTGTGACCTAGGGCCAGTGAGATGGCTCGGGGGTAAGGGTATTTGCTGCCAAGTCTAATGATAGGATTTCAATCTCTGGGGCCCATTTGGTGGAAGGAAAGAACCAACTCCTGGTAGTTGACCTCTGACCTCCACATATGTATTGTGGCACACATACATGCAATAACTAAGTAAATAAATGTAACTTAAAATATTGAAAAAAGTCATTTTCTCACAAAAAAATGTTTTACAACAAATGCCTAATTGAATCCATTCCATTATCATTGTCTCTGCAATATCAAAGTGACTTCTGCCTTGCTGGTTAAAGGCCATTTAGAAATTTTATGGATCCAATGCCACTGTTAAGAAGTGACTTCAGTACTCTGCTGATTAGCAAGCCATAAGCCTTTTAGGGAGCACCTGCACATTCTGAATCCAAGGTCTTTGGTTTATATTTGCTAGTTTGAGCTCGGCAGTGCTGTACACTCACCATTTGAGTACTTGCACTGTAGTGGTATGTCTTTTTAAAGAAGAAATGAATCCCTGTGTGTGGTGGCAAGTGGGCTGGTGTGATGCTAATGACTAATGTGAAGGGCAGAACTTGAGAATGAAAACATCTTGCCACAGCCAAAGGACCACTGGGGCACAGGTGGCTGGAGATTAGCACCCAGAGCCCAAAACTATGTGGCAGGTTTTTTACTCATGATGTTCCCCTGAGCCAAAAACTGTGTGGCAGTTATTTAACTTATGATGTTCCCCTGTCCTCTTTTTAAATACAGGGTCTTGGTGTGTTGGCAGGCAGGCCTCGAACTTGTGATTCTTTCACCTCTTAGTAGTTAGCACCATAGGTGCATGCCACTGTATGTAACTTGAAATTTGATGCTTACATATGACATTTTAAATTTTTATTTATTTCATTTAATGTGTGTGTTTGTTTTTTAATGTCTGTGTGACACTCCTGGTGCCCATGAAGGCCAGAACAGTTTCCCCGGAACAGCAGTTACACATGGATGTTAGTGTTTGTGCTGGGAATTGAGGTTGTCTTACCCACTGAGCCACTTCTCCAGCCTCCACTTATAATAATTTAAAGCCACATGATCTTATTTATTTAAAAACAAAACAAAACAAAAAACCCACCAAGAGACACCCTCCACCTCCCAGACTGACTGCATGCACCTCTAAAAAAACTCCTTCAGGTCCTCTAAGTGCCTGCCTCCACCATGTTTGCACTGCTTTAGGACTGAGTCTCTTTGTTTTCGAGCATTTCCACAGAGAAGTTAATAGATGAAGACTGCAAGGCTCTGCTGTCACATGGCTGCAGTCCCCATGGCCAGGGCAGATGGCACACCGTTTTTATATTATTTGGCAGTGATGGCACATGCCTTCAATCCCAACATTTGGGAGGCAGAGACAGGCAGATCTCTGTGAGTTCAAGGCCAGCTTGGTCTGGAGAGATTTGTATTTCTTGGTTATGTTCATGTGTATAGTCCTCATACTTTAATAAGAGCAAGCAGTCTCCCAAATTATAGTATCCATTTATAAATATATACCAGGCCAGCAAGCCTTCCACTGCCTTAAAATTACACTGTTACAAGTATAACTAAGCTTTTTTTGAGGGCTAAAGAGATCTAGAAATAGAACATAAGATATCATGCTTATCAGGAAAAGGCTCTACCGCAGAGCTAAGTCCTCAAGCCACAAATTTAGTCTTTAAAAGTAAGGCATTATTTTTCTGGTTTTACTTGTTGTTTGTTTGCTGAGGAAATAAATGCCAGACATCAGAGCAGTAACTTTGTAGAGATCTCCACTGTGACAGAGGCCTGCCTGCAAGGTTGACGTCCCCCTTCCAACCCTATGATGTCAGCGTGGGATTAGCATTCAATCACTACGGGAATGCTGAAAGAATTTTGCTACCCAGGAAAATAGTTGGCTCTAACAGTCCCATTACACATTTTTACAGTCATGACATGGCACATTATAAGCTTGCTCAATGATAAGCTCTTTATGAGAGCTACAAGTCTGCAGCCTTCTAGAACAAAGACCTCTTCTGTCTTCAATTTCCTAGAAGTCAGTAAGCTACAAATCACATCCTGTGCAGTGTCTACTCAGAGGATTCAGTCTTGAATTGCTTTGCCCAGTTTCCCAGAGTGCAGCAGTCCACAGGACACACCAACCACAACAAAATTCCTTCCTTTTCCATTAGAGGGCTCTGTTTTAACTTCCCCCTCCCCACTTTAGGAGTAGAAGCAGTCTAGGCTGTCCTCAAACTTACCTTCTGATCTTTCTCTACCTTCTAAGTGGTGAAGGTAGCCACCACCCCTGGCTCACTCTAACTTTTTAAACTCTGACATCATTTTAGAGGGGCTGGTGAGATGGCTGAGTGGGGTAAGACATTTGCCACCAAGTCTGATGGCTGGAGTTCTGTATCTGAGACACACATGGCAGAGGGAGAGCACTAACTCCATGGGTTAGCCTCTGACCTCTACATATATACATGAGGGCCAGCACACACTAAAATGTAACAAAAATGTACTGAAACCATTTCCAATTGTAGATGAGCACATCTCACTGTGTTTTACACATCAAACTGAGAAAATGAACATTTTTACAGTACTTTCCATCCCACTCCAGGGCCCCACACTGAATGGAGTTTCATGTCTCCCACAGTTTCCCCTACTGCTTCTCCATCCTTCCTTGCTTTTCACTCTGATACTGAAAAAACACTCATCAGGTATCTTGGAGGAAGTTGCTTGAGTTGCTAGTCTAGTTTTGATTAGTCTGGGGTTACAGATTTAACATTAAGGAAGTAAGCTGTGCTCACACTGGATTGAATCTAACATGGACATGCTATCCCACTGTGACTCTGGTGATGGATACTGGACTCACAGTGAGTCACACTTTGTAACCACTTAAACATGAACCAGTAACATAAACTTAAAGTTACTTAGTAGCTAGCCTAAAAGCAGCAGGATTGACAACTATACCATGTAAACAAATATTTAGTTTTAACTTTGTAGTGGTACATGCATGTAATTCCAGCCCTCAGAAGGTGGAGGCAGAACTGGGAATTTAAGGGCAACCTAGGTTTTGGTAAGAGAAAGTATCAATAAAGAAAAAAATCTTGTCAAAACATTATCATCTTTTGTGATTGATGTTTTCTTATGATTCACCCAGGGATTACTAACAATGTCTTTCATTCTCATTCAGTTTTATTTGGTCACACAATGGTGATCATGACTCAGAGAAAAGAAAGGAACGTAAATAGCATTGACCTTATAAAGCACAACCCCAGGGGAACATTTGGCACCAAGTCTGTCTTCCTCCAACCCAATTATAGGCAATACTTCCTGGAAAAACCAAAGTCAAACTCTTTCTGCTACCCAAGACAAGGGTTAAATGGAAATGTTGATTTAAAAAAAGTTCTAAATAGTTTCAAAATACCAACTGATGTGAGAGTGTCTTTCTGTATGCTGTGAATATATTCTTTAAATAAAGGAACTGTTTTGGCCCTTGTCAGGTACTGTAGAAGTAGGCGGAAGAATTGGAGCACAGGTAGGAAAAGGGTGGAGTCAGAGAGAGACTTGAATTAGCCACCAAAGAAGAAACATGTAAGGGAACACAGGTGAGCCATGGGCCATGTGGCAGGACAGATTAATGGAATGGGTTGAATTAAGATGAAAGAGCTAGTTAGCAATATGCCTGAGATATAGGCCAAGCAGGATGAAATTAACATAAGCATCTGAGTCACTTTTGAGGGGAAAAGTGGCTGCAGGTGGGTCTAGACCTCTGGCCTGATGGAGCCAGAAACATCTTGCTACAACCAACATCTCCTGAACATCTGGTGGGTATAAGAATCATCAGAGAAGTACTACAATAGACAGAGAAATCCAGCCCATCAAATGCCAGTTCTAGGAAGTGAAAACTGTTCCTCCCAAGTGACTCAAGAGAATCTCTAATAAAGTCCACCTCTGATAAACTCCAACCTGGAATGAGACCTACAGACAATTCCAGTACTTGAAATAAACAAACATATACAACATCCTCATTTAAACAAAGTCCCTCTGTTGCACAAGATTGAGACACATCAACTTACAACACTCTTCTTCCTTAAGCACTTTTACCCATTTCTCCTAATCTAGGCCACAATGCCTTTACTCCATTGTCAAATCTATTCTCCCCTTTGTCCCTTCACTCGCTATGAAACACACCAGATTAATTTACCAATCATGATAATTAAACATCAGAACTAGAAACTTAAACTTGCTGTTACTATCTGGCCTCTTAAAAATTAGGAAGGTATCATAGTTACTTTGAAGAAATCTAAAAATGTACTTGTTTTAACAACACATATACTAAAATGGGAACATTCCAGAAATCCAATTATCTTAACAGAAAACAGAGACGAGACTGCCTAAGCCCTTTAAAGTGCACCCTTAATTTGCTCCTTGCTTTCTTGTGTAGACTGCAGGGTTTAGTCCTGGTTACTGCCCATTTGTCAAGTAGACACTGAAGCACTTCTCATGTTGAAGGAATTCTTTTTTTTTTTTTTAAACTTTATTTATTTATGTATTTGCCTTGGTGTTTGCCTGGAACTGGAACTACAGACAGTTGTTAGCTGCCATGTGGGTGCTGGGAATCGAACCCGGGTCCTCTGGAAGAGCAAACAGTGCTCTTAACCGCTGAGCCATCTCTCCAACCCCCGAAGGAATTCTTAGAAACCAAGAATTCGCTTATTCCTATTATCTCAAATAATCTTGAATACACATATATTAAAAGGTAGACTATAAATTCTGCTGAAAGAATTTGAGTGATAACACTGTGACCTCAAAATTTCAACTACACAGAAAGTGTCACTAGGAGGGAGGGAGGGAGGGAGGGAGGGAGGGAAATAGATAGATAGACAGATCCATGCATACATACATACACACAAACATATATGGGTTTTTGAGACAGGGTTTCTCTGTGTAGCCTTGGCTGTCTAGAAGCTCACTCTGTATCCCAAGCTGGCCTTGCACTTACAGAGATTTGCCTGCCTCTGCTGGGATTAAAGGCCTGTGCCACACAGTGGGCTATATTTTAAAATTTTTTCTTAAAAAAAAGTGTCTATTCTGCTTCCTCTTAAAATACTAAAGAACCTTTCTGTCGGCTGAACAGAACAGGTGAAGAGGCAAAATAATGACCTTCCAATAATAAATGTGACTAAGAAATAAAGCCTAGAACACCTTTAACACACGTCTACCAGATTCAAGAATGATGAAGACGTGCACCAGTCTGACTTCTCACAAGCATAAGCTATACACCATTTCAGAGATGCTATTGAGATTTACTTTGACAGCAAATTCAGAGCCAAAGCAATTAACAGTTCTAAGTACAAGTCCAAGAAAAGGATTCCAATTCAATGCTACTTTTACAAACCAGTTAAAAACCTGTTCATACAGGTCAAAATCAGTATAGATAGAGCTCTCTGGGAATGAGTTTTGAATGGTTTTACAATACCCATGGATATCCTGACTAGCTCTTTAATCTCACAGGACTACGCTTATTGTGCTCTAGTTACAATAACATAACACAAATCATCATAACCCTTCATGGTCAACTCCTACCCCTGTCCCATTCTGAATTAATCCAGGTTTGGAAAAGTTAGGTAACTTGTTTCACAAGACCACACAGCTCAATGAGAAGCACTGTGATTCAAACCCAGCTCTACTTGTGACCAAAGTCCTCCCCAGCCCTCACCATGTCTCAATCTCTGTGATACTCTGGCCTCTCCACCTACCACTTCCCCACTAGTCATTTTGCATCCTATGACCACACACTGTGCTATTTGTTTCTTTGTGCTCCCTCCTATTCATTCTAGAGTGTAAGAGAGTAGGGTTGTCTACTTACTTCTCTATTGCTATGACAAAACACCATGACTAAGGCATCTAAGAGACAGCATCTACTATGGGGGTAGAGTCACCACACTAGCAGAACAAAGGCACTGCAACAGAACAGCAGCACTCACATCTTGATACTCAAGTCAGAGGCAGAGAGAATGGTAAGAGAGTCCTTTGAAATCTCAAAGTCCTACCCCAATGACACACCTCCTCCAACAAGGCTGTATTACCTCCCAATCCTTTCCAAACAGTTCCACCAACTGGGGACCGGCAATAAAACCTAAGAGCCTATGGAGGCCATCCTCATTCAAACCACTATGAGGCCTATATTCTGTGCACCAGTGTCCCCAGGAAAAAAAAAAAGGTCTGAATTTTATTTTATTTTTTAAAATATTTACATTTATGTTATGTGAATTGGTGTTTTGTCTACATGTATAACGTGTAAAGGTGTCAGATCTTGGAATTACAGACAGTTGTTAGCTGCCATGTGGATGCTGGGAACTGAATTGAGGTCCTCGGGAAGAACAGTCAGTTCTCTTAACCGCTGAGCCATCTCTCCAGCCCCCTGAATTTTATTTTTTAAATGAACATGTTGTAACTTTAGGGCACAATTTTTTAATGTCTTAAAGTATAAAGAGATATTCAGAATAATTTATTTAAGTGAAGATACTTTAACCTGTATACCTAGTAGCCAATAAGAGGATGTAAAAAGTGAAGAGTAAACAACCAAAAACTTCTGTCCTCTGTAAGTATACAAAACACTGGTGAGAACACTCAGAAGTAGACTTTTCAGGACTCTGAATTTTACCTAAATATCTGAGTAATCCAGGGAACATTTACACAAGAGGAGCAGCAAAACTATGCAAACAATGAGCTCTGTGGCCTTGGAACTTATTCTGTATCTAACTCACTTTACAGATCTAATCTAGCCTTGATTATGACCACAGTGAAAATGAGCAGTCTGGATGTCCCTGGAAGGGTCAGAGTATCATGAATTTCCTTCAAAACCCCACCCCAGGACTAGAAAGACTGTCTCAGTGGTTAGAACATTTGCTGCTCTTGTGGAGGACCCAACTTCAGTTCCTTGTACCACACTGGGTGGCTCACAACTGCCTGTAACCTCTGCTCTTGGGGTATTCATTACCCTCTGTGGCTTTTATGGGCACTTGCACATGCATACACATCATTAAAAACATCATTTCCCAAAACCTGTCATTATTTGCCCTGTCTGGTAGGTTTCCAGAAAGATCCCACTTTACAAAGCTGTTTTTACTTAACTAGACTCTGAGCCTTCTGATTGAAAATAACATCTTTGGCCTAAGATACAGGTGAAGGGATAGTATTTGGTCCAGATGGCTATCACACTATCCACAGGACAGCTAATACTCTCACTGTTTCATGACCATGTTTATGTCAACCCAAGACAAGTATTTGATGAGAAAATACATAAATGCAATGGCTTATATGTGTCATCTGTGTAAGAATGCCCTGGGTGGCCAATTCATGAAGGAAACCCAGTATAGAAGTGGGAAACTTTACCCTTGCAAACCTTCTGCACTTGTGAATTCTGAACAGCACCCACTGTAAAGGTCAATAAAAACCTTTAAGGTTGTTAGAGCCATCTTTACCCCAAATTTAATCAATACTTGCTATTTTCTACCCCAAACACCTTTGCCTCCCAGTTAAGTTCCCATTAAAATAAAAGCTCTAAGTGCTGGCTACTTATTCAATTTGTCTGGATACTTACAGTTCCTATTTTCTCTAAAGATACGTGTTAACGGGGCTGGAGAAGTGGCTCAGCGGTTAAGAGCACTGTCTGCTCTTCCAGAGGACCCGGGTTCGATTCCCAGCACCCACATGGCAGCTAACAACTGTCTGTAATTCCAGTTCCAGGCAAGACACCAAGATAAATAACTAAATAAATAAAGAAGTTTTTTTTTTAAAAAAAAAAAAAAAAAAAAAAAAAAAAAAAAAAAAAAAAAAAAAAAAAAA
>PVIH01000329.1:0-51324 GCA_004025045.1 Sigmodon hispidus | reverse complement strand
CATATCTCTAAATAAAACAAATAACTTTTTTCCAATTTTTCAACACTGCACCTCACTCTTAGTAACCTGAGGTAACAGTGTCCACCGCATGCAAAGGACACCAGACTTAACCATCGTTTAAATCTCTAGACCAGTTCTTAATTTGTTTTGATGTCTCTGTGTAACTAAAATCATTTAAGAAGCAAGTGCTTAAAAGGCAGTTAATAAATAGCAGTAATAGAAAAAAAAACTCAGAAATAAGTCTGAGTTTTAGCTTTGACAACTGTTCCTTGTGAGTCATTTTAATTACACAGCTATTACTAGAGAAATTATTTCTACTTCAAGGCAATTTTTAAAAACAAAATACTCCTCTGGCTAGGCTTACAATAGAGCAAAATAAGCACCTTCCAAGGCTCAAAGCTGAATGTAATTACAGGAAGTTTAAGGAGGAATTAATCGTACCTGACTGTTGAACATGGAATCTTAGTGATGGGGGGGGTGTAGGTATCAGGAGGGCTGACTGAATGGTAAGTGTTCCATAATATATTCCTTAAAATAGGAATGAAGAACTATATATAAAAGGGTAATTGTTTTGCTTTTTCTAGACAGGGTTTCTCTGTGTAGCCCTGGCTGTCCTGGAACTAGCTCTGTAGACCAGGTTGGCCTCTACAGAGATCATCCTGCCTATGTCTCCCAAGTGCTGAAATTAAAGGCATGCACCACTATCGACCAACTAAAAAGGTAAAATTTAAAACACAGAAAAACACAGGATAAAATCTGTGTGACTCAAAGAAGAAATAATTTTATAAGCACCAAAAAGGGGGTGGGCTGGAGAAATGGCTTAATTATTAAGGGCACTGGTTGCCTGCTCTTTCAGAGGACCCAGGTTCAGCTGCCAGCAGCACTCACATGTCAGCTCCAGTTCTGAGGGATCCAACCCTCTCTTCTGGCCTCCATGAGCATAGACCCACATGAAGGCAAACACACACACATATTAATGAAAATAAATAACAATATTAAAAGCACAAACCATCAAAGAAGGTTATGTTAAATTAGATTTAGACTCACAAGCAGCTAAATTTTAAAATTCTACAGTTCAGTGAAGGCAATGAGACAAAGCACATAGTATATAGTCTAGAAGATACTGTGTTGAGAATAAAACTCTTGAATAAAGTTCTAAAACAGACAGCATTCCATCTGAAACATGGACCAAAACTGTGAACCGGCAACACAGAAAACAGAACTCTCTGCACAGCTGAAGGGAGGAGCCTCTGGCACAAGCCCAGGAAAGAGCCAGCCAATATAATCTAGGAAAATCAATGTCATCATATGCATTTAAAGACCTGCAAAGCAGCAGGGGTGTTCCTGCTGGCCTGCCCCACTTTCCTGGGGAGAGCCATCTGTGGCTACTCTTACTGATCCACTCCCTAGAGAGAAACACCAGGGAGGGGTGTGTACTCATCAGATCCTCTGAGCCAGGAAGGCTACTCACAAGGTCCAAGGTCCAAGTGGTACAGGTGTTCCTAGCCATGCTGTTTGCAGCCTCACAGTGAATGAGAACTCACTCCTCAATCTTTGAAGTCCTGGAGCTCTAGACCCCACTTTACACCAACAATTGGCACTGATGTTAAATCAAAGTTCTTGCTCTCACTCAAGATACTGATTTTATTCAGTTAATACCAATAAGATATTAATGACAACATCAAAACACAGTTATTTTTTTAATTCTCAAAAAAGGCCTGGGTGGTGGTCAAAGCCTGAAATCACTGAGTTCCAGGCCAGCCTACACTCCAGAATGAGACCTTGTTCCTCTACCCACACACAAAAGAGTTGGGCATGGTGGCTTGTACCTACCTATAATTCCTGCACTTTAGGGGCAGAAGGCATTTTAGCTACAGGGCAGGCTCACCATCATTCAGCCTGGCATACCAAGAATATCCTGTCTCAAAACAACAAAAAGCAAGCTTGCTCTCTAAAATGTCAGCAAGACAAAGCATTCCAAAATATACAAAGCATTATATATGTCAACCATGAAGAAGCATGTTATAGCATAAATACTAAATTAAGGATGAAGAATATGCAGAAACACTGCCAGTTGTTATCTATTTAACACAGCATGAAATACTTAACCGGCTTCTGTGATGGTTTGAATGAGAATAGCCCCACAAGCTCCTACATTTGAACACTCCGGGTTGTCAGTTAGTTTGGGGAAGGATCAGGAAGAGTGGCCTTGTTGAAAGAGCTATGCCATTGGGGGTCGGCTATGAGGTTTCAAAAGCCTAAAACAGGCCTAGTTCTTTTCATCTGCCTGCTGCCTTGTTCGTGGACACTCTGAAACTGTAAGCAAGCCCACAATGAAATGATTTCTGTTATAAGCTGCTTTGGTTATCGTATCTCTTCACAGAAACAGAACAATAGCTTTCTTCACTGCAAATTTCATGACACGAGAGTTCATCCAGGCATCGTGACCAACCACTAGGCAACAAGGCAAGGCAGAGAGAAGGTAAGGCACAAAGAGATTAAAGGGTTCTCTCAGATCATATTTAGTACTTAAAATATCCTTTTGTTAATTAAAAATTACATGAAGACCATTACTGCACATTTTAAAATGTCTGCTTCCCTAAAAATTAAGGAAGAAGTAACAAAATGATTGGAAGACATTCAATAGCAAGTTCTGGGCTGGGGAAGGCAAGAACTGGCAAAATCAAGTCCCTTTCCTTGAGTGCTTGGGGAAGAGTCAAGAACTTACATAGCAGGGCATGTTCTTGCTTTGGGCAAAAGGCTGAGTAGTTCCTTTTGCTCTTCATAACCACCAACAGTTGACCAGACTAAACACAACAAATCCACTTCATGATGTTTATCTTAATTGGAGTGAAGAGACACCATGATCATGGTAACTCTTACAAAAGAAAACAATTGTGGTGACTTGCTTATAGTTCAGAGGTTTAGTCCATTATGATCACAACATGAAGCAAGGCAGACAGAGTGCTAGAGAAGGAGCTAAGAGTTCCTCTATCTTGACTCACAGGCAACAGGAAGTGGTCTGAGACACTGGGCGTGGCTTGACCATATATGAGACCTCAAGGCCTACCTCCACAGTGACACACTTCCTCCAAGAAGGCCATACCTACTCCAAGAAAGTCACACCTCTCAATAGTGCCACTCCCTTTGACCTTATGGGGGCCAATTACATTCAAACTACCACACTGCTGTAATTAGATTCTGAAACTATAGACAAGAGGCACACATGTGCAATAAAACAGAAAAGTTCCAAATGAACTCATGCCCTCTTATAAAAGAGAAAATACCTGCAAGCAGACTCCCATAAAGGTTTCATGTGTTAAAATAACTCAGAATTGCCTGCCATCTAATGAGAAAGAAATGACTATATCATAAAGTGACAGACAAAAGGTCAAGGTTTGTAATAGTCCATTTTTTAGGGGGGAGGGGTAATGGCAATGCCCTTAGGGATGCTAAGCACATACCACATCTCTGTGCTGCAACACTAGCTCCTAAATGCAAAGCCAAAAGCTCCTGACCAACTTCTCATCACTAATCAATTTTTAAGTTCAAAACATGTAAGTTTCTGATCTGTGTAGGTCATCTTGACCAAATGAAAGTGCAAGTCTTTGGGAAACAAGATACAAGAAAGTATCCTATGCTTTTGCAGAAGGTCTTATAGAATGAAGAGAAATCAGATGATTCTATGTGTCATGGAAAATGGTACTCTGTCCATCAGTAAATCCTAGGTTTTCTCAAACCTTAACTTCCTTATTTATTTAAAAAGACATCAAGAAGCACAGAAGGCATGTTCTAAAGGCCAGGGGAAATCAGTGTAATAAGAATTTTAAAAAATTAAAAACTAAGACTAATAATTTATAGCAACTTTAACCCAAAAGAGGCTAATATTGCTATTTTCCTAGACTGATCCCAAACTCAAAGGCAAAACTGACAGGTTTTCCCATGTACAGAATTCTGCTCTTACCTCATATGACCAGACACACTGCACACCTGCAAACCTCCGGACACATCTTCCCACCTCTACATCCTCATGGGTGGTGTACATTTCTCGGAGACACTTGCCAATGTGTGGTGCCACTCTCCGAAGCACTTCCCGGCTCAGAATCACACCAGGCCCTCCCATGCAGAAGTTCTCTCCAGGCTCAAGGGCCAGTTTCCCCATTTCTTCTGTGGTGCCCAGTCCTGTCTGCCCAAGAAAGAGGGGCTCACTGCTATTCAAACTCCTCAGAAAACTCTCCAGACGATCACCTTTGATGTAGACATCATCATCTGCTCTCATGAACCATTCGTACTTGTCCAAGTAGTGGTCATGCATGTACTTGAGCATCATGAAAGACTTCTTCTGGGGTGGATAGGAGTCATCTACACCCCGCAGTGGCACTATCGGAATGGGTATAGATGTATCTGAACCCTCGCTAGAGAAGAACTCAACTTTCCCAGGAATTGTCTTGGACCATGTTCTGGAATTAAGATAAATAGTGGTTAGAAGACAGTTATTTTCAGAAATAAATTTACTGCTCACTGAAATCACTGTGTGACTGCTTCAACTATCTAGTCTTCTTGCCTCTTCTCACAGAAGCCCCCATTGAGTATTACAAAGCCCAGATTCATTTTAGAAGAACCCTCAACTAAAGGAAGGATGAAGTCTTAAAGGAGCACGAATTCTAGTGAAGCTGAAAACTAAATTGCCAGCGCAAGCTCTACTTGTCAGGTCAAGTAGATTTTGGATTCATCAGCTTCTGACAAACTCCTCAGCTTTGTAAGAGTGGCTAAGCAGTAAAGGCACACACTGCCAAGTCTCCTCGCAAACCTGAGATGGATCCCCAAAGCCCACCAATTCCTACACGTTGTCTTCTGACCTCTACATGTGCTTCATGGCATGCACATGCCCACATACTCCCACAAAGTAAACAAAATGTAAAAAAATAAATAAGTGACAACAAAATCAAATTTTCCATTCAATAAATCTTGCTGCAAAGTTCAAGTACCAACCAAAAAAGATGCAACTATGAACTAAAACACAGTTGGGAGTCATGGAGCAATCACCAAGACAGACATTGTCAGGATGATGCTCGCTCACATGTGTGTGCACTATCAGCATAAATGTTCTCAAGGAAAGGAACACACAGACAAAGGAGAGCCAGAGAAGAGACTGCTTCCCTGAGGCAGGGTAAATGTCAGGGTGCTAAGGCTGACCCGGGGTGCAGAGCACAAATTTGCTATATGGAAAGATAGAGGAAAACTCAACAGAACTAGAGATAGGGAACTAGTGATTCTCTACGGTATGAAAGCCCTGGAAAGCACCAAAGGAAACATCGGGAGAAAAAAAGTATGTACTCCGAATCCCCCCACCCCTAGCTCCCATGTCCCCCACGCCTCACCCCATGGATTTGAATTGAAAGAAGCCAGAGTGTAGACTTGAGCATTAAAAGGAGCTATTTCAGGCCAAACACGGGAAGGATCAGTAGTCAATGAAATGGAAACAAAGTATCCAGTTACAAAGAACTAATTAAGGTCATCACAATGTCCTTTCCCTTGCTTCAGGCTACCTAAGTAAGTAATCATTCATTCACGTATATGGATTACTTCCAAGAAAAACATAATAGGAAGCAAATAAAAATACAGGCTCAATATCCTTTATCTGGAGTTTTTCACATTTCAAAATATGTGTATAGATTCCACCAGTAACGTATCCTCAAATCCAAATATCCAAGTGCCCTAAAACCTGCCACTGGTAGAATTGAGCACTACACCCAAAGTCTCATATTATAGAGTATTTTGAATTTCTACACTAGAGATGCTCAATTTGTAGTAAATTTAATATTAAAAAAAAAAAATCAATGCACCCAGAATGGTGGTGTACACCGTTAATCTCAGCACTCTAAAGGCAGGCAGGTGGATCTCTTCAAGTTTATGGTCAGCCCAATGTAATAGTTAATTTCCAGACCAGTCAAATGTGGAGAGGGAAAAGAAAATCAAATCATCAACTATAGATACAGGCTAGTAGTAGAGTGCTTGCTTGGGATGTGCAAAGCCAGAAGTTCAATTCCCAGTCTCTATGTCTCTATTTCCGCCTTCTTCCCAGCTCAAGTGGCAATGTTCTTCATAAATTTTAATTTCCTTAACCAATACACTGTATTTCTACAGTGAAAAGATGACTTGCACCAACTAAACCTACACACCTTTTTAATGGCAGTTACCAGGAGAAAAAAACATCATCTGAAAATATTCTAGGCCAGGTATAGCAGTACTTCCGATGCTAGAATGGGACTGGAGGATGGCAGGCTGGAGGGTCAGTCTAGGCCACTTAGGACAATTCTGTCACAGTGCAAAAATAAGAAACCTGGAATTGGAAGGCCCAGAGATACAGCAGACATAACTTACACTTCTCTATAGTACAGGAAGGACACTTGGAACTATCATGTACCTTCTAGCCAAACTCAACTATAGCCAAACAGAACACAGAAGCTACTACCTACCATCCTGACCACCTTTCTAAGTGCATAGATCACAGCATTCAGCACTTTCATCACTGCATGACTATTATCTCCATCCAGTTCTACAATCCATCTTGCAAAACTGAAATTCTGAAAATAAAAACTAGTCTTTTTTTTATGATTTTAGATGAGATACTTCAAAAACAAAAGATTAGTTTTTATTTAACTTCCTAATCAAGATGTAAGAAATAAAAACCAAATTTTCTCATTCAAATTGAGGAAAACATTCAATTGCATAAAACTCAAATTCCTCTCAAAATATCTAAGGATTAATATATACTATTTCTCATATCTAGGGTACTAATCATGAGATTTGTCACTGTTTCATTTACCAACAGCAAATACTGCTGACTGTAAGCCAAACAAAAACTAGAAACCTATTTCAGGGACACCAAAGTCTGGAAAGGCACATTTCAGAATAGGTCCAAGACTATATAGTAAATGTTCACCAAATGCCTGCAGACAGATGTCAACAGACTGATATATATTCTATGCCACTCAGCTCTTTAAGAAAGAATCATGAAACAAATAAAACAGAGACTATTTACACATTAGAGTCTTTCCCAAGCACTATATTTCTGCTTACAAGGATATGCTTTTAAATAATTTTTTAAAAAAACAGCAAGCTGGAGAAATAGCGCTGCACTTAAGCACATTTGCTGTCTTTCAGAGGACCAGGTTGGGGTGCTGGCACACACACAGAGCAATTTACAACAGTTTGTAACTCAGTTCCAGGGATCTTTTCCTAGCCTCCAAGAGGACCAGCATATATCACCATCACACACACACACACACACACACACACACACCACAGAGAGAGAGTCATATATACACATAAAATAAAAATAAATTTATAAAAAACATAGTTATTCATGGTAGCACATGGATATAATCCCTACTAAGGAGCCAGAGGTAGGGCAGGATCACTTCAGACCATAAGTCTGAGATCAGCCTGGGTTACATAGTGAGATCCCGTTTTAAAAGCAAAATAAAGGAGAAAAAAAAAAAGGTAAAATAAATACAGGATAGATGAGCAATTAATATAAGAAGCCAACTCTCCCCAACTCTAAAGGGACCAGTCCTTTGGCACATGCCTACAGCATTGAAAATGTTGCTTTGTAGATTCATACAATCTACAGTACTCTTGTGTTGTGATCATTCATTTCTACAGGGAAACCACTTCCTAGCCCTCCTCTACTCACAGGAAACCAGTGTACCTGGTCCTTTGAAGCCAAGAACTCAGATTCTGCTCTCCTTATACACCAATGTTTGGGCTTCCTTGTTTTCTTTCAGTCACAATAATTCTTCGAAAATGTAAATAATCAAAATCTTTGGCATATAACAGAGGTCAATGAACACGTGAAATGAAAACCACCCCTTCCCATACAGGAAGTGGCTTACAGATTCTGTGTGTTGTGCTTGCCAAGGGACAAAAATCACTTCCAGATGAGCTTCACATAACTGTCCATCAGCTCAGCCACACTTCACACACATGAAGAAAATCAATTTACTCAAAGCACAAACAAGAAAACAATTATTCAGAGGGAAAAGTGTGTTGAAATACACTATAACTGTGGTGCTTATGAAACATAACTTGAAGCTAAATAACCTGCATCATCTAATGATGGGATGTAAAAGGCCAATGGATGAAAGCAACTTAACTCCTGCCCATCAGTATCACTAAGTTGTGTGCATGCTCTTACACTAAAGTGGGGCTACTAAAACAGACCAAGTTCACAGTAACATCACAGCAACCACTCCAGGAGCCAAAAATACTGGAGCCAAGTCAACAGCTACATAGCTACAGTGATTCCTGTCTTCAAAGAAGCAGCCTATTAAAGAGACAGACACTCTCTAATGCTTGGGCCCTGAAAGTGCACTGCTGGGATGGGTCCTCACTCCACTTTCAGCACTGTCTGCCTGTGACTTACTAGAGAAGCTTGCAAATAAAATAAGGTAGGGAAAGAAGTAAGAGAGACAGTAAAGTGTGGGCTGAACATGGACTAATCATTTAAGACTGAACTGTAGTGATGGCAATATGGAAAGTGCACCTCACATTCCTGGCTAAAAACCTAAACCCTCAAGTCATGCTGTATTAGAATTGTGTTTAACTCTCAATTTCAGACATTGTTTTAGGATAGAATCCTGGTAAGAATATAAATTTAGACTGGAGATCAAAATTCATTCCTACACGGCATTGTTTCCCAGTGCCTCAGGCAGAATGCATGCAGATCATACTGGCAACACAGCTGTCACAAATGCAATAATGCCCCAACTGTGACTTGAAATGGTGTAATTTGTCCAAGAAGAGAAAGCAATTAATTTTAAAAACTGACAACCCAACCTCAAACCTCCCTAAAGCTCCACTGCATTTTCAGTAGGCCTCACCCAATTATTATCCATTCCTTCTTAGGTAACCCCAGGCAAGCCTCATGTTGTCTTTTCTACTCTAATTGAAGGGTCGTTTGAGGAAAATCATCTCATGAATTCTTTGCAAACCTTCCACTCTTAAGAAATTATGATCTTTTCAATTAGGGTTCAACAAAATGAATGTATTCTGGAACATAATTCACTATTCTGAGGGAGAAAGAAGGTAATGCTGCTGAACAAGCAAGCCTGCCCTCCTGTGATTAAAACAAGTCAAGTTCTATGATTTTCATAAGCAAATGTCTACTTGGCCATCAACACATTTGCTGCCTGGAGCTCTCAGTGGAAATGACAGAACATTTGCAAAGGGCCTTGCCAGAAAGCTCAATTTTCAATGGATTGATACCAACTCTTCTACAGTCCAGATAAGACAGCTGAAATGTGAGAATGCCAAGGAAATCTTCTATTTCCCAAGTTTCTAAATGCTATCCCCTGGACTAAATTAACCACAACTAAGAAATGCAGCTGCACAGCTGGCAGCTTGGCCAAGGAAGGAATGCCTGTGTTGAGTTAGAGCTCTGTATCTATCTCTACTTCTACTCAATACCATTGTAAGAAAAACTACATCCACAATAGAGACATTGTCCTGGGCAAGCATCCATACCATATGCCTAAGTTTACAAAGCAGGCAGCAAGGACTAAGAATGGAGCAAGTGATAGATTGTATGCCTGTAAGTCCAAGGACCTGGCCTCTGTTCCTACACACACACACACACACACACACACACACAATAAATAAATAAAATTAATGTAAAACTTGACCACAAAACATTCACTGTGGTTGTATCTAAATGGGGAATTAGAAAATATTCAATTTGAGGCTAAAGAGATGGCTTAGCAGTAAAGAACATTGGCCCTTTCTGGCTTCCTTGGCACTAGACATGCATGTGGTACACAACATACATTCAGGCAAAACATCTACAAACATAAAATAAAATAGTCTTACCAACATTTGCCATTCCCAGGGAAGAGCAAACCAACTGGTTACCAAATATCAAACGGTCAGCCCTAAAAACATATACGTGCAAGTAACATTCCATAGACTGAGCATGTTGTAGATATGTACTTAGGAACACATACACACACATACATTAAGAATTTAAAGAAAAAGGAGGCTATGAATTTGAAAGAGATGGGGGTACACGAAAAGGATGGAAAGGAGACAGTGGGAAATAATATAGTTGTAATTTTAAAAATGTTTAAAAAGGAAAAATATTTTGAAAAGAAAACATTTAATTTTTTGTTTATTTTCTATACCTTCTATAAAAAATTCCCCCAGGGGAAGCTTTGTGCTAATAAGAAAAAAAAGAAAAACAGAACAGTTTATTTTGTAATAATCTGATCCAACAGGCAAACCAACAAAAAGTGGCATAAGACTGAGTTCCTCATTTAGTTTCTAAAGTTTAATAGCTATGCTAATTTTTATGATTAAAAAAGTGGGGAGACTTTCTATCCCACAATACCACTCTCTCCATGTTGCCTGCTGGTACATAATGCTAAGTTTGAAAGGCTAAAATCACCTCAGATACTGCTTCTCCATCTCATTGCTAAGTGGCTGGGGTGTAAGCAGGAAGACAGAATGTCTTGTAGAATTGATGGACATAAGGAATTAAATGTTTATAGTCCTCTCTGCTACAGAAAGGACTGAAGATCGAGTAACCAAAACGCATGAGGAGAAAATGAGCAAGAGAACATCATTAAAGAGAGAGCAAAGCACCCAGAGCAGAGCAGGAAGGGCAAACTCTCGTCCAGTGAAGGGGACTCTCCTCCTTCTGTGCCAGGGCAAATTGGGACAGCTAGAGCACTTCAGGAGGTGTCCCTCGAGACCCCAGTGGCACCGTGTGTGCTAACAGTGGCCCACTGTCAGCTACAAGCTGTCTAGGAGGCAAAAAGGAGAAGTTGCAAACTGGACGGCAGGAAAAGCATTTCTGTGGGAAACACAGTCTGAGGGAGCAACGGTCTTAGTCTGTCCTCTCAGAGTGTATACAGAAGGAAGATGCTGTTCTCTACTGTCACTCAAGCACAACAGGGGCCTGAGACAACTCAGCTGCCTCCCAAGACAGAGGGCACTGGATAACTGGCAAGAGCTGTTTCTCCCTTAGTACCAGAACTCTCATTTAAATGTCCTTAGTATCTCTGTAAGGACATGGTTTCCAGGCTACGATTTCCTCTTTTTAAGTCAACTGACTCACTGTCCTTAACACATGAGTATCTCAAACTGTGTTACGGAAATAAGTGAAAAATATAATAGAGAATAGTGAGGAAATTATTTTTAAAGGCCAAATTATAGTTTTTACTGCTGATCCTTAAACACAGACTGGGAAAGCAAGTATAAAAGAGGGTTTTTGGTTTTTTTTTTTTGGCTGCACAAAGTGATGCATACCTTACAATTCAAGCACTTGGGAGGTTGAGGCAGGAGGATGACCAGTTTGGCTGTATTATATACCAAAATCTTGTCCCTGGGGGAGCACAATAGACAGACACAGGACACCTTCTTTTCAGTTTAGCTGCTGTCAGGGTGGATTACAACTTCCTACCTCAATGCAATGGTCTGGATAGTAGTCCAGAAAGCATTTCCATCTATGAGGCACTGAGAGGGGCCAGTCCTGAGCCCAGGTTCACAACCAACCATGAGGACACTGACTAAGAGACCACAACAAACCTTTTTTGAAGCCAAAGAATTAAAAATGCAGAGAGAGTATAAATGACAGACAATGCAGTGTAACTACCTGTAGGACCCAGATGAACACCATAAGCCCTCTGAACAACAGCTGTACTGATGCTGTATATTCAAAGTTCATGTATTTTCCTAGCTAGTTCTCATTAACCCCAAATAAATGATTTTGCTCAGGGCAGGGGAGTATGTGCATATATATATATATATATATATATATATATATATACACACACACACACACACACACACACATACATACATACATACATACACACACAAAATATGTTTTCAAATCTTAGAAAAAATTTGATCAGAGAAGTTATGTGAATAATAAAAACATCCTGGTCTTACTCTTGTAAATCAAGTGTCCTGGTGCTGGGAGGTGCTACCTGGAATCAGCCTGTTTATCAACTGCCACCAGCTACCCTCTATTCAAGCAATCACAGACTGCTCACTCTTACCAGGTGAAGGACTCTGAAGTATCGCTACCCACAGGAAACTCAGGCCAGTAAGGACAGACAGCTAAGAGGCATGAGACAAGCAGAACAAACAGGTGCCACTCTGAGGCCCCCTACAGCCAGCCTATCACCTCACTCACACTGGTCTCCTGGCGATAGCCAGCTCTTTCATAGTGCAACAGGAGCACTGATAAGACCAGGAAACAGTCCTCTCAGATAAGGAGGGCAGCCTTACACATACTTCAGCCACTGCCACCTGCCCCTCCTCTGCCTGAATGGGCAACATAAAAACTCCTTCAGGTTGTGCCGGGTTTAACTCTAAGGCAACCCCCCTGTATGGCCTTGTTTACTGTCCAGATCCTGCACACTTACCTGTGGACATTACCATCAGAAACAAACTGCAACATAGCCTCCACATAGCAAGACCATCAGCTGGACTTCCAAACACAGATCCTATCAAGCTACTCTCATGCTGAAATATCACTGTCGGCTCTACAAAACTCAAGTTCCTGAGTCTGGTACATGTCAGATCCAAAGGACTCCAATTCCCTAAACTCCAAAAGGCAGTGCAAATACTCAGAAATGGGCTCAACCTGAACTATAGGAGGATTTCCAGTGGTTACAAAAAGGCCAGCATTCCCCAGGAGTTCCCCTCTACCAAAAGGAGCAATTTCTGTTACTCTGGCAGAAGGACAAATGACTACCCAAGAAGACTATCAGTAATATCAAAGCTCATGCTGGCCTCAGTCTCCTTCAGTATCACGAGTCCCCATTACACATTTCATCGTTCAGGCTAGCAGCCTAGCCTTTCTCACCTCCTTCCCTATCCTAAACTTTTCCAGCTCGTAGGCTCCCTCCCCCAGCTACTCAATCTTCCCATAACCCTATAGTCTCATAGCGCGCACAGCTTCTCTCACAGTTTTCTGTGTGCTCTATCCCCTGCTAGTCTCCCCTCTCTGTAGACAGCCCTGGCCAGGTCCAGTCTTCTGGCCATGTTTACTCTACTTTCTCTTTCTGTTCTTTTTCTGCTCTAGACTCTTCCAGATGCCTCTGGCTGTTCTCTCTCATATCTACAACAAAAACTTTCCCCTTAACTACGCTGTTACAGCTAAGCGCCTTCTTTCAGCCTAGCCTTTGGTGTCCTTACCATCACTTTTCTGCCCAGCTCAAGAACTATCCTTTCTTGGGGCTGGAGAGATAGCTCAGTGGTTAAGAGCACTGACTGTTCTTCAGGAGGACCTGGGTTTGATTCCCAGCATCCACATGGCAGCTAACAACTGTCTGTAATTCCAAGATCTAACACCCTTATGCAGTCACACATGCAGGCAAAACACCAATTCACATAAAATAAAAATAAATATTTAAAAAAAAAACTAACCTTTCTCATTACCCCCCATTAACATTTCCTGATACTTCATGATTTAGAAACCCTGCTATTGTTTCGATCTCAAAACTCCTACTCATTCAAGACTCAGGAGGGAAAAGGGGTTGGAGTATGGGTGAGAATGAACTTGATTCTTCCTTTGGCACAAAGTGTGAGCTCTTCTGCACACTTTCCTACAGGTATCTTGTGAGCCCATGTCAATCAACACTGTCTTCATTTCTTCATCTAGACGAGGCTTTGTAGGGTCAAAGCCCAGTATTAGCAATCTTCAGTAATTAATAACTTAATTAGTGGTCACCCAAAAAAAAAATCTGACTGCCAATGGAACAAAAACTCATTTTTCTATTGACAACCTCACCAATCCTTAGTGTACTTTATTGGCAGCACAAACCTTCACACCATGATAGATAAAACTACTCATTTCAGAACTGTAGTGATATTTTGTTTGTGCTCTAACAAATAAAGCTTGCCTGAAGAGCAGAGGGCAGGGCTAGCCACTAGTTAACCATAAAGTCCAGGCAGTCATGGTACATACCTTTAATCCCAACACTTGGGAGGATGATGCAGGAAGATCAGGAGTTCAAGGCTACCCTGGGCTATAGGAGATAAATCTAGAAACAGATCTAGATCTATCAGAGAAACAGTCAGGCCTTGGAGGCATTTGCCTTTAATCCCTGCAGGAGATAGAGGAAGGACTATAAGTCGAGGTGACAGGAGCTTGATCCCATTCAACCTGAGGATTCTGAAGAGGCTCTAGAGGCTGCTCCTTTGTCTCTCTGCTTTTTCAGCATCTACCTCAAGATCTGACTCCAGGTTTCTAGTATTAAGACCAACTAGGAATTCCACTGCACAGGACCACATCTTTCAGCAGTCTTTTTCTACAAGTAATTCATAACTTTGAAATTGTTTTGCTCCAAAATAGACTTACAAGTTGATCATTTGGGTCTTACATGTAAACACCTTCCACATTAGTATTTGCCAAACTGAAATGTGTGAAAGAAAGCAACTAAACTGTTTCCAGATAAACACAATTTACTTAGCTCAAGAAATAAGGAAATTACTGAGATATTAGGGAGAAGAAGCTCATTCAGGTTGGCAAGAGGAACAGTCTGTCTAGATCCAAAGCATTAGGAAGGATCATTAACTGATAAAGTTATCTAAAGCTCCAGGCTCCTCTTAACTTTTCTTTTCACACTCATTTGCACACCAATGCTAATCCCTCCTAGACAGTGCTCTTAACCGCTGAGCCATCTCTCCAGCCCCTAATCCCTCCTAGACAACCAATCACATCTTCAAAAGAAGGAATCAAGAAACAAGTGTTTTCCACTGTTAGGCCAGCTCAGTGTTTTCTCACTCTCTGTGTGTGTGTATGTGTGTGTGTGTGTGTGTGTGTGTGTGTGTGTGTGTGAGAGAGAGAGGGGGGGGGGAACTGGCATCCTCTTCAAGAATGCTATCAGCTTCTAAAGCATAGCTGGATCTTACCTGTTAGGCTAAAATGACTGTCTAATAAGCCCCAGAAATCCTCTACAGTCCTCTGCCCTGCTTTTTTTTTTCTTAACCTGGGTCTCAGGCTAGAACTCAGGTCCTTGTACCGTGCAAGCACTTTACTGACCAGGTTTATTTTGCCCCATGGAAGCTCAGTGTTCGAGCATTAGAAACAGATGGAGGGAGCGGGGAGACAGACAGTGGGGAGAGCTGGGTATGTCAGCAAACATGCCCACGATCTCAGGACTCAAGAGACTCAAAAGTTAGCCTTAGCAAGATATTTTTTTAAAGACTTTAAACTGAATGAGTACAGATGCCTTGGAGGCTAGAGCTGAAACAGTTAGGAGCCAACCAATGTGGCTTCCACTGTCTTTTCCTTCTCCAAGCAGAAAAAAGAATTGTTTCCTTTAAGAATATCCTCAGGGAATTGGCCTGATGACAAAGGCTTAAATCCTAGCTACCTAGAAGCTAAAGCAAGCTCAAGGCCAGCCTGGACAAAGTAGTGAGACCCTGTCTCGTTTTAAATCTCAAAGGGGCTGAGGAGGACTCTTTGAACTTAAGGAGAGTAAATCTAAAATCAGAAGCAGGGAAAAGTGACTTCTGTTTGCAATACCAGCACTAAGGAGGTTGAAGGGCAGGAGAATCACTAATAAGTCAAGGCTAGTGTGAAGTACAAAGTGAGTCTTAAAATAAATAAACAAACAAACCCAAACAACAACAAAAATGGGGCTGGAGAGATGACTCATTGGGTAAGAACACTGGCTGCTCTTCCAGAGAACCCAGGTTTGGTTCCTAGCTCACAACCATCTATGACTTCAGTGTCAGGGAACTCTTCTAGATATACCTTGGGAACAGGCACACACATGATATACACATACACACAGGCAAAATACCTAGACACATTTAAAAATAATAATAATAATAATAATAAAGGAAAAGACAAGTTCAATTATTTGACCATTTGGCCTCTGTATGTTAAAAACAAAAATCTAAGAAAAATACAAAAATTGAAGAATTATAGTAACTCCAGACACTCAACCAACCTGTTGATAATTAGCACAACAAATTACTACATGTGAATCAAATAGATAGTAAAAATAGACAAATAACTTTGCAGATGAGTCTACACAGATTATTTTCTATACTTATTTACAGAATCTCAGCTACCCATCTTTCTTCCTGCTCCAAGCCTCCAGTGATTTTTCCATACACTTGGATACAATTCTATGAGTCTGAACAGTCAGACCTAGTTCCTTCTTTTATGGCCTTCTTAGGGTTCCTTTCCAAGCTGGCTCTGCCTCTCGGCCTCTAGGTTTCCCTTTGCCAATATGTTTATCAGTAATAGTCACACAAGCAGTCTTTCACTGTCTGACCCAATGGTATAAATGCCCCTTTCTCTAAAACTGTCACCACCACTCTGCCCAGCCACTTGTTTTATTTTCTTCACTGTTCATCACTAGTCCCAACCCTTGTCTGTTTTAACAGAACCAGCAGAACAAAGAAAGACCTGTCTTTCTGTGCTCTCAGACTCAGGTTTTCATCCACAAGGGCCATCCATGAAGGTCATCTGTGACAAAGGGCTAAACTCTACCTAATGCACCTAAATGTTTTAATGAATCGGGATCACTCCTGTGAGTAGAACAGTTAGGCAGTTAAAGTTGGCTCCAGCTGGTCTCTATCTGCTATACTTGGAGTTTCATTTTGCCTACTTTTTATTTTTCAAAAAGTTTTGTGTCTGATACTAGCTATCATTGCCCAGCAGTCTCTCAGTGGGGCCTAGCCTCACTCTAAAGTAAGAGTATATACAAAGGAGTTGTTCTTCTGTCAAAGCATTCCACTGAGGTCACTACAGTCCAGACAAGCATACCTTCCTGAGTTTTTCAAGGGCTTCTTAGCTCCCTGCTGGATTTTAGTGCTCAAAGCACAAATCCTGACATTTTCACTATCTCATATCACAATGCCCTCTTACAGAAAGTGTTCGAATCTCCTCCATCTGTAAGCCAAATAGTTGTGTTAAATCAGAGGAGGAGAGGGATGTTGAAGACAACAATCTGAAGGGGCTTTTGTGTGGATTTTAAAGTCTCATGTAGCCAAGCCTGGCCTTAAACTTCTGATGCCTTTCTCTACTTCTTTATGCTGCATGCATACAATAAAGAATAAACCAAGTATGATGGCACATGCCTGAAATTCCTAGCACTAGGAGGCTGAGGCTGGAAGGTTAAATTTAATCTAGTATGGTTTACACAGAAAAATAAACGAAAATTTACTTTGGTAAAACACCATAACACCGAGCACACCCACTTCCAGACTCAGGCTCCACTTTGTGCTCCAAGACTCAAAAATTAAGCTATTTTCCGCACAGTACTGTACAGAGCTCAGTGTAGACTTCTGGCCCAGACTGCAAAGAGCAGTAAAACTAATAATAACTTACAACCCAATAATCTCCCTCCCAATTCAGACCTTCCCTGAAAGTTCCCTAAGGCTAGCCAATCTAACTACAGAGTTGACAGGCAGGAATTTTGACAGGCAAGGGGAAGCCTTTCCTGTGCTCCGCTCTCTTCAGATCACAGACACAGTAAGTCATGGAAGTCTGGAAGATATGACTGCTGGATGTACTGCTTCCTGGAAACGATTCCTTCTTTGTTAGAGGAAGAAACCAAGCAGAAGTATTTCTATTTCCCCAACGCCTAAAAGAAAATAGACAATGAGAAAATCTCAACATTTAAAAAAAGAGGCCAAAGGACCACATACACTGCACATTGTGATGGGCTTTGAGAAACCATGGCCAATCAAAAAATAGTAGTACAAGTGTACACTACATCTCCTGGGTACGTACCACTGGCAAGATGATCCCTATTGATTTGTGTATACTGACTTCATGAGCATGAAATATATGGAGGGAGGGGTTAAATAGTCACTAATGTATTTGAATAAACTACTCTGGTAATTGTCTCCAAAGTTTTGATTTCATGTGCCATGTCAATTGCTGTTTCATGGACTTATTTTCAAAACCATAAATCAAAAATTGAGTGGGTTCTTCCTAAATTTAATTTCATTACTATTTATTTATCTATTGTGTGTTTGGCACAGATATGAAAGTCAAGAAGACAATTTTGGGACCTTGGTTCTCTCCTATCATGTGGGATCTCTCTGGGGACAAAACTCAGTTTGTCAGGTTTAGCAGAAATCACCTTTACCTACCAAGCCATAGACTGGGGGTTATCCTTTCTTTTCTTTTCTTTTTTTTTTTTTCTTTTTTGAGGCATGGTCTCACTGTCACATCTGGCCTGGAACTCACAGAGATCCACCTGCTCTGAAATTAAAGACCTATGCCACCACATCTGCCCTCAGTTTCTGATGAAGATATTAAATCATAGAACATCTGGGAGAGAACTTTCACCTACTGGTTCTTGTTAGTACACACAGCCAGCCAGCCACCTGCACTCCACACTTCCTGGCCACTGGGAATCTTTCTTGACTTGAGCAGCAGGAATGGTGGGCAAGCCATTTCAAAAGCAGTCTCTGGTCACACTCCAAGGCTTTTTCACCTTTTTCCTCTATCCCTTACTTAGCTTAAAGAATGAAGAGATTAGGCTATGGTTGTGGCAATGCCTGTTCCATTACACCATCTGCTGCCTGAAAACTTAGGCCAGAAACGAGACTTTAAAAAACAAAGTTAGAAAAGCGCTGGTTTTAAAATGAACAGCAGCTAGTTCAGCCCAGAACATTCATGCTCTGAAACCATTGTTGTCACTGACTATGTGCCTGAAGGAACTCCAGATTTCACCCATACAGTAAAGGTTACACACACACACAATTTCCATCAAATTTCTTCACTTGAGTCTACACCCCCTCTTCTAGTTCTGATTCACTCCAATGCAAATGCATTTCTAACCATGTCCTCCATTCCCAAACCATCTCCTTTCTAAAGGCTACTTTGGCTAATCCCTTTATTAATCCTGAACATGATCAAAGCCACTTCTAAGACTCTTTTGATTTACTAGGGCCTAGTTCCTTCCTAACAAGTATACATCTTTGTAACTGAGGGAGGGAACACCATAATGTAGTATTGCATTGATTGAATCTATCGCATAAACTGTTTCTCTTCAAGATTCTTTCTCTCTACTTAACAAACCAGAGTGGGCAGTCTCGCTCAAAGGAGTGACTGTGAAAATCCTAAAGTGGAAGAGTCCTAGCCAGGTTAATTTAGGCAAGGACAAAGTGCCTATTTTAGAGATTCAAATTATAACTCTGCCTCCAAAATCGCAGGTACAACGCTTGAATTTTCCCATCATCTTATAGGAGAGACTCGTTCCTTTTAACAAAGAAGTCCTGGACATAGAAAGCTTAGGCGCATCCTGCAGAGGATCAGAGTGAGAGGCACACCCGAGGAAGCCAGTCTACTCCATCTAATCCCACAGGCTTGCCCTTGAGGGTTGCTCTCACCATCCTCTCCTCTAACCCCCCGCTTCTTATGCCGGGAATCGCGGGCAGCTTCCTTAGAAGGCTCTGGAGAACCCTCAGCCCGCCCGCCCTCCAGGATGCTGGATGCAGGAGATGGTGTCCACGAAAAAGGGGCTCACCTGTAGGCGGCCACGGCGCGGGTCTGCAGGTATTTCTGGGCGGTCATGACTCCCACGAAGAGAAAGTTCCTGTCACGCGGGACGCCCTCCGCGGCCGAGCCCTGCGGCCAGAGCTGCGCCCCGTGCGCATCGCCTCGCGCACCACCAGGCTGGGACGCCGACTGACCTGGCCGGCATCCCTCGAGACTGGGACGCCTCCGAGGGCCCACACGCTTCAGCTCCGAGGCGCGTGGCAGGACGAGCCGCGAAGCCAGCACGAAGCCCAGCACAAGACCGAGCAGCATGCTGAGCCAGGCGCGCCGGCCGCGCGCGGCCATGCCCGCGCCCCTCCGCCCGTCGGGCCGCTGTCCCCACCGCAGGCTCCGCGCGCCCTTAGTCCGCCGCCCCCGCCCGCGGAGGCCAGCCCGCCCTAGCGCCACCAGGCCCGGCCCGGGCAGCGCCGCGGCCGCCGCGGGCCCGCTGCGCTCATCGCGGCTCCCGAGCCGCCCGCAGGCCCCTCGCCGGCGCTTTGTTCCGCGCGCCCGCCTGCACCGCCGCGGCCTGTGCCTTTAAGAGGGGACCATGCCCGGCGCGCGCGGCCGGCGACTCCGGCGCAAAGAGACAGCAGCTCCTCCGGCTCGCGTCCCCCGACTGGTTCGGCTCGGCTCGGCTCTCCCTGCGCCCGCCCTCTCGGTGCCCTGAGCCGCCACTGCAGCTGCACATCCTCCGGCTTAGCGCGCCATTGCAAAGGAGCCCCTCACGTCACGCACCGCGCGTTATGAAGCGGCCCGCCGGCGGCGTGCCGTGGCCCCTCTCGGGATCCGTCCGCGCCTCGTGATTGGCGCAAAAGTGAATGGGGGGCAGTTCACGTGGCCAAAGTTTAACCAAAAAAAAAAAAAAAAAAAAAAAAAAAAAAAAAAAAAAAGAAAGGCGTCCGCTCCGCAGTCGGCTGCCGGGCTGGGGGGCGTGAGTTAGCAGCGACAGGAGCGGTGCGGGCGTGAATCCAGCTCTGGCTGCCCGTTACCCGCGGCCACACCCCCGTCGCCTGCAGCCCGGTTCTGCACGTGGAAGGAGTTCACCGGCTCCCCATCGCCGCTATAGTCACCACGCCCTTCCCTCCCCAGGCCGAGCTCCTTATTCCGTGGCCAGTGCAGTCCTGACCACACTGGTAGCTTTGTACTGGCCGTACTGCCGACGGAGCTGGTGCGATTCCAGCCACAGTTCACCTCGGAACGCTTGGGGCATGGGGGCTGGGAACGAAGCGGGGAATTCGCTAAACCGCTGTGGCTGGCCTCGAACTCAGAGACTCGCCTGCCTCTCCCTCCTGAGTGCTGGGCTTAAAGGATGTTGAAGAGACGGTGGATGAATTAACATTAGATGATAAACACTTGCTTGCATTGAGTCCCATGGGCAGGAAGCTGGATAGGATATCTCACCTGAGTCCCTCAGTATTTCTAGAGTCGATTTATAAAACAGATACAGATTGTGTGGGTGGGGCATGCATGTGCGTTTGGTTCCTTCGGAAGCACCCACTTTGTTTTTTGAGACAGGAACTTGGATGTAGGTCACCAAGTAGGCTAGCCTCACTGAATGGGTTTTTTAAGTTAGGTACCAGTTTCCCCTATACTTACTCAGCCTTAACTTATAAACATTTTGTTAAAACAAAAATAAAAACTGCAGCTAGGGTACCTGAATGACAAATATTTTAAAATACCAACTTTTTTTCTTAGTCACAATGTACAGCCAAGTAGTCACCGGGGCCTGAGTTTTTTAAAACAGAGTCTAATAGAGCCCAGATGGGCCAGGAGCTAGCTGAATATTATCTTGAACACTGTATCTTCTTGCTTATGCAGCTGGAGTGGCCTGAATCCCAGGCCAGTGTGCGACCACCCTTGTTTAGGGGGTGCCCGGAATCAAACCCGGAATATCAAGTATGCTAGGCCAGAATTCTGCCTTCTGAGCCTGAGCTCTTAATCAAACAATTAGAATACAGAAAGCAAGCGTTTGTGGGGCAGGAGGCAATTCTTGGATCTAATTTTTTTGTGTGTTAATTGATCAAAAGACTGAAATACTTGAGTTTAAACGGTAAAGCTGTGCAAGGTACATGTTTCTCTCCACCACTGGGTGGTGGATCCTCCCATTCATCCTTTAGATAGTGCCATTTTCTTTGACACTTGGGATTCATTTGAGAAATAGTTCATTCCTTACATCCTTAGACTCCCTCTGTAGCAGATAGCCCACATCTAAAAATAAAATATCCATTATGCAGTGAAGATGGTATATCAGCAGTGGTCTTTGGGGGAAATACAGAACACAGAGCTGTGAATTACAGGCTGGGAAAACAGAGAGAAAGGTTCCAATAAGACCATAAACCACAAATGTCAAGAAGTCACCAGAGTCCCCAAATTCAGCAGCTGCCCCAATTCACACTGTTTTACATAAGGCACAAATCTGGCAAGACAGGGATGTTCAACTTTGTGACATAGTCAATGTCTTCAGTATCTTCTAGCCTGCTTCAGACATGTCTATATTTTCTAAGCTCAAATGCAATGAAAAGACAGAAATGTGTAATGGGAATATGCTGAGATTGTCAAACATCTTGTTCCCAGTCCTCACCTACTGATGAATAGAGAAGCTATGAGCTGAAGTTGCTCCTTATAGACTTAAGTTAATTACATTTATTTAGAGTGTGCCTGTGTCTGTGTTTATGCTCATGCTATGGTACACATGTGGAGGTCAGAGTTCACCTTTCAGTGATTGGTTCTCTCTACCACGTGGGGCCTGACAATGGAATTTAAGTCATCCGGGTTAGTGGGAAGCACTGACCTGCTAACCTCACTAGCCCCTGCTTGGAGACTATTGATGCCACCTGGGGGGTGGGGCTCATGCAGGATGAACATCCAGCCTGGAATGGGATGTGAGTACTACACTGCACAGTCTCCAAATTGGACAGCCCCTTATTTCTTCATCTTTCCCCTGGAGTACACAAAGGGCTCAGTAGCAGTGTTTCTAGACTAGTGTTTAAACATTTATTCAGAAGTGACAGAGCACCAACTTTTCTGTTTACCTGAGTGCAATTCTTTATGACATAATTAAAACTGACTTCTGCCTACGTTACATGTTCTCATAAACTGCAGCTTTGTTCTCTCACACATTCCATTTTTTTCTGCTGCTAATACATTGATTGCCTGTTTAAAACAGGTATAGCATTTTATATGATTTGCTGTAATTTCTTGGAAACCTTTGGTAAATACCTCAATTGTTGGTTGGCAGCATGCCTCCAACAACTGACAGGGTTCCCTGTGTGGGCTTCTTGAAAGTCACAGAAACTGGCCTCAGGCCTCAAACAGGAGTCTCTGGAAAAAGTAGTCATCTTCTCAGAAAAAAAAATGTCCAGAAATGGCTCTTTTTTCTGTCAGCAGGTTCTGTTTGCTGCCTGCAAAGAACAACTGTAATGGCCATTCTACTAATATGGCCACTTAGTCTCAATCCCGTGAAACTTTGTTTCATCACTAATATTACTATTAAACTGACAAGAGCCTCGTTAGCTTATTAATTTTTCTAGCCAGGAATAACAGCACACATTTGCAATCCTCGCACTTACTTAAGAGGCTAAGGCAGGAGGATTGTCAGTTCAAGGCCTGGGTAAATTGATGAGATCTTGTTTCAAACTTAAATAAATAAGGAAAGAAAAACAGAAAGGGTTGTGGGCATGGCTAAGTGGTAAAGTGTTTCCCTATCACACAGAAGGCCTTGGCTTCATTCCTTTTTGTTGGTTGGTTTGTTTTGTTTTTCAAGATAGGATTTCTCTGTATAGCTTTGGAGCCTGTCCTGGAGCCAGTACACCAGGCTGGCCTCGAACTCACAGAGATCTTCCTACCTCTGCCTCTGGAGTGCTGGATTAAAGACATGTGCCACCACCCACCAGATACTCATCTATTTTTTCCCCTCAATATTCCCCTCTATTTGGAACATTTCCAGTCTGAGACAGGAAAATAATGAGTGTGTATTATATTACAGCTTCCAGATACTAGCAGATTTAACATTTGTTGTCTAGAATGTTCTTAGTGCCACATTAGTCAGGGTTCTAGAGGAACAGAATAGATAGAATCTATATATGTTAAAAAGGGATTTATTAACGTGGCTTACAGGTGTTAATCCAGCTGATCCAACAGTCACTGGCTTCCAATGGAAGGTCCAACAATCTGGAAGTTGTTCCTTTCATGAGGCTGAATGTCTTAGCTGGTTTTTGGTCAGTTTTGGAGTCTCAAAGAAGTAGGTTCTAACACCAGGAAAGGAATGCCTTAACAACAGGGTAGATAAACTTGATGTCAAGAATGAGGACAGGCAGGCAGGCAGGCAAACAGCAAAAGCTTTCTTCTTTTATCTGGGCTGTGGCTCAGATTTTGAGGGAGTCTTGCCACCTCAAGTGATCCAATCAAGGAAAATTCCTCACAGGTGTGCCCAGCTTCTTGGTCTTGGTGATGCCAGATACCAAGCCACTCTGGAAATGTAGCTCAAACTCTGTGTTTTAGTGGAAGCCTAACAAGCTGCAGAAAAGGCTTATGCTACTAATTGAAGCAGCAGTCATCTGAATCTACAAACATCAGAGTATAATCCTGAAGATAAGAAAACATTTATAGTGTACCCTTTGATCCACCCATGTTACACTTGCCCTGTTAATCTACAATCACAAAGCTAAGTCATCTTGTCTTATCACCTGATGGTGCTGACTGATGTTATCCAAGAAATGAAAGCCTCTCTGAGAAGCCACGTAATGAGGGCAAGACACATTTTGCTAGGGAAAAGAAAATCATATAATTCATTTGGAGACCAAGTTTATTAACATCACAAATGGCAACTGTATTTTCTTTTCTTTCCTTTTCTTCTCTCTACCTACCTCCTTCCCTCTCTCCCTCTCTCCCTCCCTCCCTCCCTCCTTCCCCTCTCTCTTCTAGGACAAGGTTTCTTTGTGTAACATTCCTGGCTGTTCTGGAACTTTTTGTACACCAGACTGGCCCCAAACTCACAGAGATTCACCTGCTCTACCTCCCAAGTGCTGGGATTTAAAACATGTGCCACCACCACCAGTTTTTTGGTTTTGGTTTTTGATTTTACCTGTGGAGTGAGAGTGTACATGCCTGTGAGGGAGCACATGTGTGGGCATTAGTATGGAGACCAGAAGTTGATGTTGGACACTTTCTTTTTTTTGTAATTCTTTACTATTATTTTATGTGTACTGGTGTTTTGCATGTGTGTCTGTATGATGGAGTCAGATCCCCTGGAACGGGAGTTACAGACAGGTGTGAGCTGCCATGTAGGTACTGGGAATTGAACTGGGTCCTTTGAAAGAGCAGCCATTGCTCTTTAGGGCTGAGCCATCTCTCCAGCCCAAGTCAGGCATTTCTTCAATTACTCTCCACTTTATTTATTGAGGCAGAGTCTCTCAAATTCAACCAGTCCAAAGGATCTTTCTTTGTCTTTCTGAGATTGCAGGCAGCTCCACATCTGCTCTTTTATGTGGTTTCTAGGGACCCTAACTGGCTCTCACACTTGCATGACAAAAATTTTATCTGCCAAACTACCTCCCTGGGCTCTGTATTAACTTCTGACCCAGCAATCCCATTTCTAAGAATTTGCCCTCATCTATACCAGTATAAAGTGTCACTTGGGCAGATCATTCTCTGATTCATTGTGTGCAAGGGTGAACTGGGCAGCCCAAGTGTTTATTTCCAAGACTAGGAATGAAATAGAGTATCTGCTCTATTTGTGATGGAGTGACATTCTGATAATCCATTGTAAACTGGGACAGTTGTAAGTGGGAAAGGCATAGAATACACTAAATGTCCCCAAATACCCGACTGGAGCTTCAGGGCCCAATTGAAACCCCAGTGTGGCTGGTGGGGTGGGGTGTGGTCCAGCATCAGAAGAGGGGATTGGATCACAGACTTGGCACAAAATTCAAAGTGCTGTTCCTCCTGAACGCTCTGTTTGTTTGTTTGTTTGTTTTTTGAGACAAGGTTTCTCTGTGTATTCCTGGCTGTCCTGGAACTTGCTTTGCAGACCAGAGTAGGATTAAAGACTTGTGCCACCATGCCCGGTTTACTGAATGTATTTTATTCTTGTCCTGTAGTTAAGTCAAAAAGCTGGAAGTCAAACCTTCTTCAGTTGAGACCATCTGTGTTCTCCAGCTGTAAGACAGAGTGTAGGGCCCTTTCCACATGGATTTGGAAAGAATTCCACATTATTAGGAGACACAAAATAGTAACAAAAGGAATTTCTTTAGTATCTTTATTACAAATTACAAGACCTAAAAGTGATGAGCCAGGGGAACCTGGGGAATTGAGGTGGCTGAGAAGAAGAATGTTAGTGAAATTTCCCCCAGGTGCTTTTCATATCCATCTGACTTTTTATTGTGTGAGGATTTTACAACAGCAAAAATGATACTGTACATATAACAAAAAAAATTTAATTAAATTAAATTTTTAAACACTATTAGTGTATTAGTGTGTTAATTAAAACACTAATAGCATAGTTCAGGAAGACAATTCTACATCACAATTTACATACTCCAATGCCTTATTTTAGTGTAAGAAAATGAGCTCCAGAGAGATGAAGTCATTGAGTACCATCACAGCCCAAAGAGCTCCAGCTGAATATAGGAATCAACATGACACTCTGTTTTGTTTCTTGTCTCTCAACAATCAACTGAAGTAGAAACTGCAAAAAATAAATTGCATTTTTGCTTTGTTATTCCTTAACAAACCAGCAAGAAAATAGCACTGATATTTTAGCTGTTGACATGAAGCTACAAGTGAAAAACTCTGTAACATGAAATTTTGTTTCGTACACAAAATTATTTAAAATATTGCCTAGAGTTGCTTTCAGACTAAGTGAAATGTATATGAGATGTAAATAAATTTAGTCTCATATCAAATATATCTCATTATAAGCACACAAAAGTTCAAAAACACTTTGAAATCATAATCCCTTGCATTTGGGTAAGGACTGCTCCACCTCCATTTAGAATCTGTCTGTCCTTGTTTCACACTTAGCATCTTATTTCACTTTATTCTTGAACCATCCGTAATATAATACTAGAGATTTATCTTCTTACCCTTAAACAGGTAGAAGAAAAAGTCTTCCAAAGTGTTCTTAATACATTGTTCATTAAAGAAGAAGAAGGAGGAGGAGGAGGAGAAGAAGAAAGGCACTGACTGATTGTTTTGGACCCTGGAGTAATAGCGCCCTCTTCTGTTATACATATTCTTGTCATGACAGGTTTTCTTTATTTTTATTTTTTAAATATGTGTGTCTATGGAAAACAGAGCATAACCAATAACAGGAGTTGGTCTCTGCTTCATCATGTGAGCTCTGGGGATTGAACACAGGTAACAACCCTAACCCACTGAGCCATGTGGTCCAACCAGGTTTCTTCTTTAATCTCCAGTTTCAAAAGAGAACAATGAACTGAGCACGGTGGTAAACGACTCTACCCAGCACTCCTCAGCATTCAGGTGGCAGAGGCAGGAGGATTCCTGTGAGTTCAAGGTCAATCTGGTCTACATACTGAGCTCCAGGATGCTTTATGGTTCATTTTAGTCTACTTATTGCCTAATCCAGTATTTTCAAAGGTTTCATGATGACACTCTAAACTGAGACATTTAACTTTAGAAAGCCATCAAGCAGGATATATCTTCTGCATGCTGAATTGGGAGTGTTGGAAAGGTGGGGCTGACTTCTGCAAGTTTATTCCAACTGATCCTGATACCCAGATTGGTATGGGGCCACGACCGGCCTCTTTAATGAGTCACCCCCATGAATGCAAAATATCAACCAAAATATGGGTATAGATGGTACTCCCCCATATACAGCACACCTTTTGTTCCAGGAATGTATGTGTTTGTATATATGCTGCATTCACTCTCTCCAGCAGCATTGTGATTCGAAGGTTGTTAGAGTGCCTTCCCCAAGCCTTTAAAGTCCATATCTTGGAGTGAGTTAGTGTGCAATTGGAGGAGGGGATGGGGCTAAAGTCACAGAAGTCTATTTCATCAATAACCAACCCCTGCAACAATACAAAAGCATTTTTGATCCCACAAGGGTGCTGTAGTTTGGATCTCGAATGTCTTGCAAAGGTCCATGTGTTCAAGGCTTGCTCATGAATTCCTAATGCTATTTCAAGGTAGTAGAACCTTTATTTCTCTGCTTCCTGGCTGCCTTGAGGTGGGAAGTTTCTTCTGCTATGGGCTCCTGACATATTCTATGTTTCCATAGTTTCAAAGGCAATGAAGTTAAGCAATCTGGATGTACAATTTTACATACATTGTACCCCGTTTAGAGGTTTTGAGAGTCTAAATCTGTTTTATTGAGAATCCTTACTCATTTTCTAACCCAAAGAGCTTTAAAATGTGTGTATCACTTTAATTGCTGACTCCGCCCCTTTTGGCCGTGTTTCACTATGGCGGAGGAACCCGCTACTGCTCTGCCACTGTCCACAAAGAGCACGAGTTCAGGAAATGCTGCTACGAGAAAAACCTTTTTAAACTGCTTCCTTTCTGTTCAGTATAGCAATCTGGAAGGAAGATCTCAAGAAGATAGCATATTTTTATTACTATAAACTGGATGTGGTCTTGGTATGTAATTGGCCCTGAATCTCAGCTGCTACTACTGATTTTCTTTTCTTTTTTTTTTCCGTGAGTTCATCTTTTATTGGACATGTTAACAAAACGTTTAATCGAAAAGACGAAAGCCCATGTCATCATCAGACTCCTCGGATTCTTCCACTTTCTTCTCCTCATCAGGGGCAGCAGCAGCAGAGGGGGCTGGACCACCTGTGGGTGCAGCTCCAGTTGCCAGAGCAGGCCCACCAGCCCCTACGTTGTAGGTGAGACTCCCAATGTTGACATTGGCCGAGGCCTTTGCAAACAACTCAGGCCAGAAAGGCTCAACGTTGACACCAGCTGCTTTAATGAGGGCATTGATTTATCCTCCGTGACTGTCGTCGTTGTGAAGAATGAGGGCGGGGTAGATGCAGGCGAGCTCAGAGACCGAGGCAATGTTGCGGACTGCCTGCACGGTGCTAGTCGCCGGATGAAGTGAGGGCCTCACCCTAACGCAGCCTTAGCTTCCTCGGACCAAGCACCTTGGCGGCAGCTGAGGAAAAGTACTACTGATTTTCAACACATTTCACTAATGTTAAAATATTGAAATGAGCCACGCAGTGTTGGTGTGCAACTTTAGTGCCCTTGCTCAGGAGGCAGAGGCAGGTGGATCTCTCTGAGTTTGAGGCCAGTCTTATCTATTTTGAGCCAGGCCTGGCTCTAAAGCTACACAGAGAAACCCTGTTTTGAAAAAAAAAAAAAAAGGAAAGACAGAAAGGAGAGAGAGAGAAAGGAAGGAAGAAAGAAAATATTGAAAGGAGTCCAGTGCAGTTGTGAATATCTAAGTCTCAAGAGTTCTACTGAACTAATGTAATTTGCTTTCTTCTTTTTTCTGTATCTTGGTTTGAGTGTGGGTGTGGGTGTGGGTGGTGTGGTGTGCATGTATATGTAAATATATCTGCCTATACATATGCATAGTGTAGTGAGTGATATATTTAATAAAAACCAGTCTGTAACATCAGAGAACAGATCTACCCACAGTCAAGATCAGAGAGTGGTAACTCATGCCTTTAATCCCAGCACTGGAAAGACTGGGAATGGTGACTTATGCCTTTAATCCCATAACTCCAGAGACAGAGATCTTTCTGTGTTTTTGTGAGTTCAAGGCTGACTACCAAATAGTAGTAGCTCACACCTTTAATCTTAACTCTAGAATATGATGCAGAGTTGACTCAGAAGTGAAACAACTGGGTGAAAAGGTATTTAAAGCAGGCTAGGAAGACAGAGATTTATTCTGTAGAAGCAATGAGGAGCGAGGCTGAGGAAACTGGAAGATAGCTTTACCTTGAGAAGTTGGCTGGGTGAGATTTGACTGTGGTCTGTCTGTTTCCTCTCTCCTATATTCCAGCTTTTCCTCTATATCTGGCTCTGAGTTTTCATTTAATAACAACTAGAATTCCTGTTACATATGTGAAGACCAGAAGTCAGTGTGTAGTGGGATTATGCTGGTAATGTAAATAATTGTCCTATCTATGGGTTTAATAAAAAGCTGATTGGCCAAAGGCAAACAGGAAATGTGGGCGGGGCTACAAGGCTAAGAAAACTCAGGAACATCTCAGAACAGAAACAGACCCCAGGCAGAGCTGCCAGAGAGAACCGCTGCTGACACAGAGGAAAGAAGCTGAAATGCTGCTCTGAGAAAAGGTACCAAGCAGCACGGCTAAATAAGATGAGTTGAATTCAGATGAAGGAGCTAGCAAATTATATGCCTGGGCCCTAGGTCAATCAGCGTACACAAAATTAATATAAGTTATATGTGATTATTTGAGGCTAAGCGGGGCTGAGAATGAGACTAAGCCTCTGTTTCAGGCCCAGAAAGTCTGGGCCAGAACCATTTACAACATCAGTTGTAAATATCCCTTATATTTTAGGAGTTACTGTTTCAGCTAGATTGGCTGCCTAGCAACCCCATGGAATCTTCCTGTTTCAGTCCAACACTAGAGTTGCAAGCATAAGCCCCTGTGCCAGCTTTTACGTGAGTACTACTAATCAAAACTCAGGTCCTCATGCTTATGCAGAAAGCACATTACACACTAATCTACCTCCTCCACACCTTTGTGATACTCTTCAGTCAATGGAAAATAGTTTTAAAAAAGAGCTTTGAGCCAGTGAGATTACTCAGTGAATAAAAGTGCTTCCAAACCTGAAGTCATGCTCCAGGTTTGCATGTTGGAAGAAGAGAACTGACGTCTCCAAATTGTCCTCTGACCCCCCTACACACACAATTAAATATTGTAAATAAACATTGATCTAGTCATAATAAAGTCACCAGGTATGCTAGGTGGTGGTGGCACATGCTTTTAATCCCAGCACTCAGGAAGCAGAGGCAGATGGATCTCTGTGTTCGAGGCCAGCCTAGACTACAAGTAAGTTCCAGGATAGCTAGGGATACACAGAGAAACGCTTTTTTTAGAAAACCAAACAAACCAACAAATTCACTACTTGAGCAGAGTGAGAAGCTGCATGGCTCAGGCTTGGGTGCAGGAGCTCCCCACACACTGGCCTAGAGCACATTCCAGCCTGTCTACCTCGCTGTGCTCCTGTGTTAACTCTTATGGTGCAAACTGGAGACTCTTGGATCCAATACAAGCTGACATGACAGCAGGACCATTCATGTCACCCAGTCAGGGTACAGAAACAACATCAATTATTTTAACAGAGAGAATTTTAAGACAATGTCAATGAGGTATATCTTAGATACTTTTGCTGTCAAAGCACCCTGACCCAAGGAAGTTACTGAAGACAGTTTATTGGGGGCTTCCAGTTTCAGAAGATGAATCCATGACCATAATGGTGGGGGAGAGGCATCGCAGCAGGTAGGTAGGAATGATGCTGGAGCTCACATCTGATCCATAAGCATGAGATAGAGAGAGCTGGCTGGCAATGGTGTGAGCTTTTGAAATGCCAAAGCCCACCCCCAGTGACACACCTCCTCCAACAAGGCCACACCTCCTAATCCTTCCCAAATAGCTCTACCAACTGGAGATCAAATATTCAATTATATGAGTCTATGGGTGCTACTTTTGCATGTGGGGAGAGACACACACACTCACTACCAGTTGCCACACCAGAGTTTATTTCAGAGAGTTACTGAGAGGCAGGTATCCAGAGAAGAGCGGGAGAGAGGAGAAGAGAGAAAAGAGAGAAAAGGGGGAGAAAAAAGAGAGGGCTGTCATTATGGTGTCTTTTTAAGAGAAGAGGTGAGCACGGATTTATGGAGCCATGCCTAGGGGCATGCCCTCTGTATGCAGCGCCATGTTGACTTTACCACGTGGCCACTACATGCCAGGAATTCTTATTTTACCCAGTGCCATATTGGGTCCACCACCTGGCATGCCAGGAATACTTACAATGGGGCCATTTTCATTCAAATCACACAAGGTATAATTAATATACTATAATCTGTTTATGTTTAACCAAACAAATTGGTTTACTTGGTTGGTTGCTTTTCGAGATAAGGTTTCCCTGTGTTTTGGAACTCACTTCAGGGCTAGCCTTGACCTCAGAGATCCACCTGTCTTTACCTCCCAAGTGCTGGGATTAAAGGCATGCACCACCACCACCACCCCTCTAAAATGTATAACTTAGGAGATGTGGCTTCAGGGGCAGAATGCTTGCCCTGCATGCCCAAGGCCCTGGGTTTGATCTCCAGTACTAGAAAAAAATTACAAATATATATTTTAGATTTCAATATCTATATGTGACTGTATGTTATTTTTCTAGCTGTAATGAATCATGATCAGAAGCAACTAGCTGAAAGAAAAGCTTATTTGGGTAGTGGGGCTTATGGTTCCAGAGGGATAAGGATCCCTCATTGCAGGAGGTGTGGTGGCAGCAGCAGAGAAGAATAAGAGCTGAGAGTGTGCTGGGAATGCATGAGATTTAAACGTCAGAGCCCACACCCAGTAGTGCTTTCTACAACAAAGCCACACCTCCAAAACCTACCCAAACAGAAGGACCAGTGCAAACATCTGAGCCCATGAGGGACATTGTCATTTAAACCCCCAAGGTGCCTATGACAACAAAGCCCCAACCAGTTAAAACAGCAAACTCATTCATCACCCGAGATGTTTTCTTCCACAGTCCTCTTTTAGGGGGTGGGAATGAGTAGAGTCTCATTCTATAGCCCAGCCAGACCTTGAACTTCTGGTGAACCTCTGTCTCAGGCTGTTTTCAGAGTGGTGGGATCATGGGTATGAACAAAGTACAAATCTAGGGTTTTGTTTTGATGTTTTAAACATCTTGCTATGTAGCTCAGGCTGGCCTGAAGATCATTATCTTCCCACCTTGGATTTCTCAATGCTCTACCAGGCTCAACTATTGTTCCCTTTATAACCCCTTCTGCATACCTTGCTCAACCTGATGAGTGCTCTATCACTATGGCTTAGTGGCCTGCACTGGGCTTTTGTATAAATGGAATAATGTGTGTACGTCTTTCACACAGCATAAGTATTCTGAAATCCATCGTGCTGTGGCATGTATTTCAATCATTCCATTTTATTGCTAAGTGGCTTTTCACTCTTTGAATGAACATGTCTGTCCATTCACCTGTTCTTGGATGTCTGTACTGGTTTGAACTTAGGCTGTGACACATACAGTTGCTGTGAACATTTGTGTTGTATGCATGCTTTCCCAGGGGCTTGAGCTTCTATGTCCCTTAGTTAATATTTATGAGTAGAATAGCTTGGTGGCATTGGGTGGTATAGTACATATAAGTTCATTTTTAAAAAAGAATTTGTTTTAGCCACGTGTGGCGGCACACACCTTTAATCTCAGCTCTCAGAAGATAAGAGACAGTTGATCTCTGTTTGAACCTAGCCTCAGTGAATTGCAGGACAGCTAGGTCTACACAGAGAAACCCAGTCTCAAAAAAAATTTATTTTTAATTTTTCTGTATGTCTGTCTTCCACATGTATGCAGGTGCCTGAAGAGATCAGAAGGAGCTGTTAGATCCCATAGAGCTGGAGTAGCAGAGAGTAAAGAGCCTTTGGACATAGGTCTAAGAAACGAGCTCAGTTCTCTGGGATGAGCAGCAGGCACACTAACTAATGGGCAGACATACTGTTCTTCCTTTTCTCCTTGTACTCTCCAGTGTGGTGCTGATGACGGACCCAGGGCCTTGCAAATGCTAGGAAAGCCACCCACTGCTGTCTTCCATTTTCTGTTTCTGACAGAGATGCACAAATGTTCCAGGCCATGTTCTTCCTCACTGACACTTGAAGGAGTAAGTCTTCTAATTCATCCTTAGAGGTGTTTCACTACAGTTGGCCTTCCTTCCTTCCTTTCTTTTTTTTTTCTCTCCCCCTCCTTTCTTTTATCCCTTCTTCCTTCCTTCCTTCCTTCCTTCCTTCCTTCCTTCCTTCCTTCCATCTATCTTGTGTGTGAATGCATGTGCATGCATACAGGTACCTGCAGAGGCAAGAAGAGGGCCTTGGATCCTTTGCAGTTAAAGTCACAAACAGAAGCTGTACTGAACTCCAGTTCTTTGGGATAACACTATGAACTCTTACCCACAGTGCACGGAGTCACCTCTCCCTCCAACCCACTCTCATTGTGGTTTTTAAATTGCAGCTCCTGACTACTCATGATATGAACCTGGAAACCACGAAGTGGGGTTAAGGAAGTGGCAGTATCCTCAGCAGCAGTCAGAGGGTCCCTGGAAATGGTCTGTGGATGTAGGCATAGCTAAGCTAGGCAATAGGGATCAGAGGGATAAAGGTATGTGGCAACCAAAGGGATTGCAAAACTTGCTGCTTCTGATGGTCTTTACATGTACTTAGAGGGGGGAAAAACGAAGATAGCTACGGCTCGATGTAGAACATGAGCAGGAAATCAGAAGGCCCTGCTGGTCCCCCATCCTAAGCCTAATTACAAAGAGCTGCAAAGAATTCTGGACTCTTGGACTGAGCAATCTGCCAACCACTTCCATCAAAATTTGTCAGTGCACGAACAGTCCTCACCTGGTGATGCTTCCACTTGGGCCTCAAGCCATAGCTCAACACAGTTTCCCAACACATTCTTGGAGAAGTACAGGCCTGCTGAGTAGTCACATATATTCCCTGAGTGTCTGGCAAGATCCTACCTATACACACAGGCAAGCAGTGGGCATAATCATGGGAGTGGGATCTCTAAGGCTGGCAGAATGGAGGAACGAGTAGGTTTATGGAAATAAGAGTTCAGATTCAGGGCTAGAGAGATGGCTCAGTGGTTCAGAGCACTGACTGTTCTTCCCAAGGACCTGAGTTCAATTCCCACCATCCACATGGCAGCTAGCAACTGTCTGTAATTCCAAGATCTGACACCCTTACACAGGCAAAACACCAATTCACACAAAATAAAAATAAATATTAAAAAAATAAACAAATTTTAAAAAATCAGAGTGATGGTGCCATCTGCTGGGTTAGGGTAGCCCACAGTATGTGTACCTTAAAGAGTTGGCCCAAATGGACTATGTGGATGAATTCCCAATCTCATATAAATCAGCCTTCTGGAGCAAAAACAGGCAAGAAACAGACTTGCTTTTAGTGCTGTTCAGGAACTTTGGTGTTCATAGCCTTTGTAAGATTTGCCTTAGAAATGTTCTCAGGCCATCTCCTGGCAAGATCCATGTAGGAGTCCCATTAACTTTTCTATGTCCTGAGCCCTTAGACACTGTCTTTTGCATCATGGGAGGGAAATGCTCACAGTGAAACTTTCTTATGGCTGTTGGGACAAATCACCAAAAACTAATTGGTTTATAGTCACAGAAAGGTATTCTCATAGTTCTAGAGGTGTGGTACATGCACTGAAGGTGCTGGGAACATCATGTTCCCTCCCTTGACACTTCTAGGGAAGGGCCCTCCTTTGCCCTTTCTAGGCTCTGGTTAGCCAGATTGTTTGGGGCTTGTGACTATGTGGTGATATGTTGTATATTTAATAAAAATCAGCCTGGAATATCAGAGATCTACCCACAGTCAGTCCTTTAATCCCAACAGACCTGAGTTTGAGGCCAGCTTCGTTTACAGAGGGAGTTCAAGACCCCCAGGCAGGCAGTGGTGGTGCCTTGCCTTAAATCCCATAACTCCAGAGAAAGAGATCTTTCTGTGTTTCTGTGAGTTCAAGGCTGACTACCAAACAGTAGTAGCCCACGTCTTTAATCTTAACCTGGATGGGATACAACTAGGCAAAGAAGGTATTTAAGGCAGGTATAAGAAGACAGATGAGGCTTTAGAATCGAGGAGGAGCAAGGCTGAGGAAGCTGGGTGAGATTTGACTGTGGTGTTTCCTCTCTTTGATATTCCAGCCTTTCTCCAATATCTGGCTCTAAGTCTCATTTATTACAACCTGAATTCAGAATTTGTGCAACATTGCTGTATCACTCCCCACTTGTCTATCTTGACTTGATTACATCTACTAAGACCCTATTTCCAAATAAGGTCATATCATAGATAGGAGTTAGAACTTGAACATGTTCTTAAAAGCCTAAAAGACAAAGTTTAACCAACTTAGCAGATATTAACACATCTCCAGGGGTTCCCAGTTTCAGTTAGATCAGCTAATGGGAGGTATTGGTAGAAGAGTGTTGAATGGGAGAGTGAGGTCAAAACACACTGCAGATACTAGTAGCTAGCTGTCCTTGGGTTCATATCAATGGCTCTCTAGTGAAGCAGGCTATTGTCCAGTATTGTACTGTGCCTAAACCTTGCCTGCTTGTTTGCAGACTACCTTTACTTAATCCTGACCAGTCTGTATGTCCTGCTGTTTTCTGCAAGAATCAATTAAGGTTGGTTTTTAGGTTCTTTGCAGGCTGGGAATACACAATATTGTATTGTATTGGTCAGAGCAGAGTTTTGTACAATTGCTACTCAATTGTCTCGATTGTAAATCTTGAGGATGAGCCTTAAATGTAAGGTGGGCTAGCCTTGATACAGACTGAGGCAGATTTACACTGTGAAATATATGTGAAGGCTGCATGGTCATCTAATAGCATCTGGCCAGAACTAGGCTAATTGTAGTAAAGGGGCAGTTTTCCCTCTCCCTGCATTTATACCCTTGTAATGTGATTTTATGTCTTCCCACTGAGTGTCCGTCTTTTAGTTTCTGCATTATGAACTGCTTAAGTCAAGGAGATAGCAGCAAAATGTGAAGCAAGATTTATGACTGTGGGCTAATTAGATGGCTCAATGGATACCCTAGGCTTGACCCTTCCAACCCACAACAAATTGGACACAGTGGCTTGCATCCATAATCCCAAGTGAAATCAGAGGTGGTGACAGTGAGTTTCCACAAAGACCTGTTTTTACACTACCATGTGGATCCCAAGGAGAATGTAGCTACTGAGCAATAAAAATGCCTAAACAGATCAACACTAGACTCTTCTCTTCATTTGGGAATGTTAAGATCCCTCCAAATTATTACTTATTTTTTCCATCTATCTATGTGTATGTGGAGGTCAGAGAACAACTTGTAGGAATCAGTATGTGGGTATGCAAAAAAGAGAGGTAATGTCCAGAAGGTAAGCTTTGGGCACCCTGGCGGCTAGAAGGCAGGAAGACGAGTAACAGTAGCGAATGGTGGATTGTGGTGACAGTGCCCTAGCAGCTGCCTTTCTGCATAAAAGTAAGAGCAAACACGGCCCAGGCTTCTAACAGGCTTTTTGTTTTGTTTTTGTTTTTCTGAGACAGATTTCTCTGTGTATTCCTGGAATTTACTCTGTAGACCAGTCTGGCCTCAAACTCAGAGATCTGCCTGCCTCTGCCTCCTGAGTGCAGTTTTTTGTGTTTTTTTCCCTTACTTTCTGGGTGCCTGCCACCCAGTTCCCAAATAAATACGTGGAAATTCATTTTTTCTTATGAATGCACAGGAGCTTAGCTTGGTTTGTTTTCTTAACTTCAATTATCCCATCTACCTTTTGCCTTTGGGCTTTTATCGTTTTCTATACTATATGCCTTTCTTTACTCTGTAGCTGCAAGGCTCGCCCTTGATGTCCTTTTCTTTTTCTGTTCCTCTATTTCTCTTCCCAGATTTCTCCTCCTATTTATCCTCTGCTTGTCAGCCCCACCTATTTCTCTCTCCTGCCTCACTATTGGCCATTTGGTTCTTTATTAAACCAATCAGGTGGTTTAGACAGGCATAGTAAACACAGCTTCACAGAGTTAAACAAATGCCACATCTTTGCATCATTAAACAAATGTTCCACAGCATAAACAAATGTAACATGTCTTTAACTAATATTCCACAACATCTGAGTGCTGGAGTTAAAGGTGTGTGCCACCACCACCCAGCTTCAAACAGGTTTTATGACTGGCTCAGTCCATACCTGCATGTAAGGCTTAGGTTTTGACTCTGTCCTCCTGCCCTCAGCATTCCCTTCTTTCTGGAGCAGGCAGACCTTGAAAGATGCCAGGCCACCCATCTCAAGTGCTTACTGCCCTCAATTTGTCACACACAACTTCCACAGAGTGACTGTTTCTTTAGCTGGACTGAGCAGTCTACATCTTAATCAGCTTGTGTTTTGGTGACAGAAGACAGGATGAAATAGACTACACTGATTAGCATTCTGAAAACCAAACTACCTGTTTCACAGGCAGAGAGTATTAACCAGGTCTGCAGATACTGCATGCTAAGTAAGTATTATTCCAAACTCTTACATGGGAGGCATCTCAATGCCTAACACCCATTGTTCATATACAGGTAACACCAGTACTTCTATCAATCCTGCATGACGTCACCATCAAAACCTGCCAGGAACACCTAATGGCACACAAGACCACACCCTTCTAGTGCCTTTGCTCCTGTGTAGTTTCTACCACAATTTAACACTGCCATTTAGTTGAGAGCCACTTAGCACAACTCAATTCTTCTAGATTCTGCCTTAATGAGCTATTTATTTCTAATTCAAGTGCTACATCCATCCCAACTCTTCCCTCAAGCCTTCCTTCCCCAAGACTTTTAGCCTCCACATTGTCCAGACTGTCCTTGAACTAGAAATCTCCTGACAGTCTCCTGAGTGCTGTGACTAAATGAGTACTCCCAGGCTGTGCTCCTACAAAGAGCGTTTTCTCTTTTATATGTCAAGACAGACAACCACATACTATTTTGCCTTTGTAGACTTCTTTCTAGTTAGGTGTGCTATTTTTGTTTCATTCTTTCTATGTATGATTCTCTGGCAAGAGTGTCCAATATCCACCATGTAAGCCAAAGCTGGCCTGAGTTAAGAATGATTTTGCTATTTAAAAAAACTGTTAAATAACATGAAAACCAAAGACAGTAGCTGGACATGGTGGTGCTAGGCTCAAAACTCAAGAGACGGAGGCTGGCAGATTTCTGAGTTCAAGGCCAGCCTGATCTACACATAGAGAACTTGTCTTGAAAAGTAAAAGACAACAAACAAGAATCAAACTGTGACACATACATATACACATAATCAGCAGAGTCTTGCAGAAAATCCCCAGCAGGTCCTTTTAAGGACAAATGAGCCATCTGCATAAAGAAAGTCCTGGCAGCTCAAACAAGACTTTGTTGCTTGGTTTGTATGTGGCCAGTTTTGCCACCTAGGCCAGTCTGGCAATCCTCCTGTGTCTGAATTTACAGGCAAGTACCAGCACGTCTATCTGTTTTCCTTTTAAACATGTTTTAGCAGTTTATTACAGTGTACTGGTGTTTCCTTAGGCCTGGAACTCACCATGTAGCTGAGGCTGGCCTCAATTGTGCAGTTCTCCCAGACCCCAGGTGGGGTTATAGGCGTGCACCACCACAGCCTGCTGTGCTATTTCTTTATCTTAATGAGGGAGCAATCAAACCCCAAGAAGGCTGTCAACTTCTAAAATCACCAACACTGTCTGCCACTAGCCATGAGAAATGAGTAAAATAGTTAGAGACTGAATGACAAAAAGCTGTTTAATATATGAAAGACAAAGTCAAGCTCACAAAGAAATTTCCTTGAGTTTAATAAGACGCTAAAAATGTTACTTTTCAAGTATTTAGCTTTTTCTTTTTTTTTACAAAGTTCTATACAGAAAAATAAATATACAGAAGCAAACCCCATCAACTGTGTACATCAGTAATCCTCACTGGTGGGCTCACCATTTATAAGGAAGACATCATTCAACGCATCCTGTCACAGAGACTGTCCTATCAGTAAGGACTTCTACTCCAAAAGATCATCACTGGGCCTCCTCTATGAAGTCTGCTAAATAGCAAGAGGCCTTCAACCTACCAATTAGCAAGTAGCCATGAAATTAATGGCTGTCTTGTCTCTAAATAGAGTATGACCTACTGGCAATGTCTATATCTCATACTGACCAAAGCCCTTAAAATACAGGTAGTTAAGAATAGAAATAAGCCCCACCTCTCCTTGGCTAGTCACTGTGAAAGTGTGCGTAAGGCAATTGAGTTGAGGGTTAAGGGTTCACCTTGCTAATGTCAAAGCAACACTAGCAAGAGTCTTAGCTTCATCCACCAGATGATGGGCCCCTGCGCCCAGGTCTCCAGGAACAGGACCCGCCCCCTTCACCAGTCAGAGGGTTATAACCTGGAAGTGAAAAGGAAACAGAAGCATTTTGTTGGCTGGATCAGGGAACATTCTATATTAAAACTATAACTACAAGTCTAGCATGTAAATCACTGCAAAGATACAGATTTCATTTTCTTTATTTTATTTTATTTTATGTGAATTGGTGTCTTCTATGTATGTATGTATGTATGTATGACTGTGTAAGGGTGTCAGATCTTGGAACTACAGACAGTTGTTAGCTGCCACGTGGATGCTGGGAATCAAACTCAGGTCCTCGGGAAGAACAGTCAGTGCTCTTAACCACTGAGCCATCTCTCCAGCCCCAGATTACATTTTCATGACCATTGCCAAGGGACCTTAGCTATTAGATAAAAAAATAAGGTGGAGATAGTTGTGGGGGAAATGAGAATCATCAGTCAGAAATTACCCAAAATAGCCTGATATAATTATATGAAGCCTCCAATTTTAAGTATTACAGCTCTGATGGGAAAGGCTTCCCCAGTGGAACAGCTCTGCTCTGGGAGAAAATCCCTAATGCATGTTTTCCAACTACAAGGTGAAGGCTTCTCCAGTGGATGTGTTATAGTTCTGAGGGTAAGGTTTCCTCTGTAGAAATGTCGCATCTCTGAGGGGAAAGGCATCTTTGCCAGTCTGGAGTCAAGGAAATCACACCACACAATAAATATTACACAGGTGGCCGCCTCTGCTTGGGTGAGAAGCAGCAGGAAACTGAGGAAGAGGAAGTCTTAAACAGGGCTTTCTGGGGGAGTCTTCCATGGTAGGGACTGGAGAGTTTTGGGAGGTTTTCAAACACGGAAGTAGCCTTGGACCTTTTTTACCCTACACCAATCATAGTGCTTAAAAGGAAGCACATGTTCAAATAAAGGCTATTAAAGCTGCAGAAAATGACCTTTAAAAATTATTAACATGGTCAGATGTGGGGGCTCACACGTTTAGTTACACTTAGAAGGTTGAAGACAGATCACCTTGTGTAAGGCCGGCCAGCTTTGGCTACACTGTGATTTCCAAAACAGCCTAGGCTAAAGTTTGAGGCCTTGTCTCAAAAACAAAACAAAAGCAAAGCAGAAGATTTTAAAAGGGTGTGATGGTCCAGGCTTGTAATCTCAGTCCTTGGGGAAGTGGGCAAGAGGATCAAAGGGTCCAAGTCATCCTTGGCTATATAATCAACTGGAGGCCAGCCTAGGCCCAAGACCTTGTCTTAAAAATGAACAAAAACCAAACCAAACAACCAGAAAGGAACTTTCCTCTTCTGGCAGTCAGAACTGGGTCACCTACATCCTTCTTCCATCTCTCCCTCCCACATCAGATCCTCACAGACAAAATGGTAACTGGGTCTTTGCTGAATGACCCAGGCTACAACAGCAGTCTTATGTGGGTTGGTTCTGCTCCTTGCTCACCATGAAATATCGCCCTGGGTCTTAGTTTCCTCATTTGCAAAGCCAGGCTGTTTAGGTTGGCCCTAGCTCAGGAATGCTGGACAGCACAACAGGCCAAGTACAAACTCAAGTATGTGAGGTGAGCCAGGATGAGAGTAATTAGCTCTGGAGAGGGGAAGGTGAGACACATAATAGACCATGTTTCTTTGCTCCAAACTCAGTCTGAATCATAAATGACTGCTAATTACTCCATTGTGTGGCCCATTGTCCCAAGATATGTAAAATCCCTAGGGACAAAATTAAGACATGCTGCTTTAGTGTCATCTAGAGTGTCTCATCAGGTCAATACACAGAGCAAAGCTGAGTGAACATCTATCTTTATCTTGAGAAAGTTACTCCTGGGAAACAGGGCAGCAATGTTAGCAAGGGGCAGCCAGTATCTGTCAGACACTGTCTGAAGACAGACTGCTTGCATCCTGGCTACCCTTTTCTGTCAGAACAGGGGAAAAAACTGAATCCAAGCACAATCATCCCAATTGCTTAGTGAAGAGCCACAGGGCACTCTCCATCTGCTTCCCTTATCTCTATAGTCCTAAACTTGGGAACACAGAAACAGAGTAATTTTCCTCATTATGTAGCCTAGGCTGGCCTCTACCTGGACAATCCTTCTGCTTTAACTACCCAAGTGCCAGGATTACAAGTAACATGCAAGGCTCAGCAGGAGAATCTTAACTTTTAAATGGAAAACTATGGAGCAGGAAGATGGCTTGCTTGATGGGGGAAAGGAACCGAGCAAGCACAGGACCTGACGCACATTCTTAGCAATCATGCACAAATCCAGGAACAGTGAGTGAGCACCACGCACACTTGTCAGCTCAGTGCTTTAGCTTAGAGACAGGACTGCTAAAGCTTCTCAGCTGCCAAACTAGCTCCTGATGAGGGAGAGGCCTGGTCTCAGGGAGTAAGGTAGAAATGGATAGTAAAAGACATCTGATGTCCTCTGGCTCCTGTGTACAAGCGTGGGCAAGCACACTGGCAGACTGAAGTTCACACACACCACATATACACAGAAAGTACAGATAAAAAGATAATATATCTTCTAAGTGTTAAAATTTCTAAATGTTTCACATTGCGAGGTTCTTACCACCTCCCCGCAAAGGCTTTTTGTCAGATTTTCCTTTGGGGGTGACAGATGAAGTAGAAGGCCCAGGACCATCTTCTTCCTATTTGAACAGACACAAGTTTAAGAATCAGTCAATTCTACATAGGACTAAGGGTACAGCTCAATTTGCCATGCTCTGGGTTCAGTTTACAAAACCACAAAACCAATCCAAACTCCAACATTCTGCAAGGCTAATTGCTATCAACCGTAGTTACCTGAGGCCTTCCTATATTTCTTCTGTAACTTCTGCCTTCTTGCATGCTGTCCCACATTTCAATCCTCTGTCTCCTTTTCTCTTCTTCAAGCTAAGAAAGAATCATACACACAAGAAAAGCTGCTGTGCAAGTCTAGGCATAATGGTACACACCTGTAACCCTGGCACTTGGGAAGAAAAAAAAGACTTCAAGTTTGAAGCCAGTCTGGCCTACACAGTGAGACCGTATCTCATAAAATCTTTACTTAAATGTTTTTAAATGTATGGAAGAGGCTGGAGAGATGGCTCAGCAGTTAAGAACAGTTAAGAGGGCGTAAGTTCAATCTCCAGCACTCACATAGCAGCTCACAACTGTCTGGCATCCAGATACATATATGCAAGTAAAACACCAATGTACATAAAATAAAGTTTTTAAAAAGTAGGAAAAAAAAAGCAATGATTCCATTATTTCAACCCACCCTTATCAGTCCATTTTGGCAATGCAGAAGAGATGACCTGGGTGTGTGTGTGTGTGGCTGGCACACCTGGCTGTGCCACTTAGTCATTCTGCCTCAAATACTGGGTCATAGGACAACAGATTGCCAAGCTCATTAGGAAGTTAAGTACTATGTAAACATAAGGGAAATAAACTCCAGCAGAAAATCACACTCAGCAATGAGTGTCTGAGAAGCCTGTGGTAGGTATGGACCCAACACAGTGGAATTTGCTTCAGCTTCCTGTACCATGGACAGTAGCCATCTTCTCAAGCTACCAAGCATTACAGTGGACATGCATGTCAGGGACATGCAATCTCTCATTTCCAAAGGAATTCAAACACAATTCAGTCTATAATTGCTTGTAAGTACAGGAAGTTTAGAAAGAGCCAACTACCTCTTAACAAAAAGGCTGCTTTCTACTTTTAGTTATATCAAGAATGTCTGACTAAGCTGGACATGGTGGTGTATGCCTGTAACCCTAAAATCGACAGCTCTAGGGAGACAGAGACAGACTTCTAGGCTAGCCAGGGCTCCATGAGACCCTATGCCTAAAAAAACCAACAAAAGAATGTTTGATCCATCACAACAAAAACAAAAACAAAACTGGGTTGGGGGGGTCCAGCAAAAGTGCTTGCTGAACACGTAACCACGCTGGAGGACATATCTGAGCCCCAGAACTCAGAGTGGAGGGAAAGACTGGCTCCCAGAAGTTGTCCTCTGATCTCCAAGGGCACACCATGGCATGCACGTCTGCATTCACACACAAATAATAATAAACACCCAAAATGACTGTAGAGCAGATAAATTCTAGCAGTACCTATGAGAGAACTATGCTAGCCATAAGCTAGGCAGATATTATGAATATTCAAAAACCATGCACATACTATTTCTATTCAAAGGGACCACATAATGTGCTCATAAAATACTGGATAAAATATATATGTAAAATACCTAAAAAATTTAATGTTACATGGGATATTGAAGCAGTAGGTAAGAAGCAGGGACAGTGCAGACTTAATTTCCACAGAATAAACTTCTATAGCAAAGGTTTCTGGTTATTAACTTTCATGTCAGGCTAGTGACTAGGGAGAAGATACACAACTAACTTACATAAACACTGGGGCTGCTACTGGAACAGATGCCTTCTTTCCAGGTGGGCTGGGAAGGCCAGACCCCATGGGATGACCAGGCAAAAGTAACAGAGGCTGCCTGCCAATTGTGGCAGAAAGGCTCATGTCCCTGGAAGCCCTAGTGACACAACTGAGACCAATAATTCTCTAATGCCTCAAAGCTGGCAGAGGGTTCTTTTCGTAGGAGACAAGACAGCTTGGTGAGACAGGCTCTGAAAACTTCCGAACTGAAAATGGAAAGCAGTCATTTCAATGACAGATCAGCTCAATGCTGGTATGAAAATATAATCTGAATGAGAAATGTCACCCATAGGCTTCTGTATCTGAACACTTGGTCTCTGTCTAGCTGGTGGCAATGCTTGAGAATTTCAAGGAACCTTTAGGAGAAGCAGCCTTGCTGGAGGAAGTATATTCTTGGAGGTGGATTTTGAGGTTTTTATAGCCTGGCTCCACTTCTGTCCTCTCTGCTTCTTGTGTGAGCATGAAATGTCATCGGCCTGTTTCCTGTTCACCTAGGGCTCCTGCTGTCATGACAGACTGTACCCAACCCCAGGGACTGCCCAGCAGCTTGTCATTCCATCATAGCAACAGAGAAGTAACTGATACAGGAGTCTTACTCCCATGAGGACCAGTGCAAGCACCTGGCTGCTCAAAGCAATCCTTGGTTCTTCCTTACTCTCATTTCCTACCTCTCCTTCCATGAAACTCATGACTTAAAAAAAAAAAAAAACCCTTTAAAATTCCCATCTTCTGGTCCACACCTCCACCAACTCAATCGTCACCTAAGGCTCATGCTGTTTTCTTGCTCTCCTGAAACCCACTGTGGTGTGCTTGATCATCCCTAAACTAGGTCATATGCAATTTACAGCCTGAAACAAAGCTAACTATGGAGCTTGTAATCCCAGCAGTTGGGAGGCAGACAGGCTGATATCTACCCTGGCTCCACTGGCATGTGACCTAGGCACACAGTTTTGCTGAGTAATACTGTTATAAGAAAATACTTGAAGGCAAGACAGAACAAAAGATACACCTTTCTTCAAGAGTATTTCCCCCTTCACAGCTCAAAAACTATACAAAGCAAGTATCCTGACCCACAGTAAACTAAATGAGTTCTTTCGATCCACCCAAAAGACATGCACCCACTCACTCACAAACCTTCATGTGCTGTCTTTCACTGTAGTAATGTATTCACACCCCTATTCCTAACTAGCATATTTTCCTCTGTATTTCCAATGTTGACATAGTAGACTCATTTGAATTTACTAAGACACAACCCTGCTCTATGAGCTTGCAAATAACAGTAAATATATTTTATTGACTGTTATCACTAAGTCTTGAACAATTTAAAATTAACTTTTTCAAAGTAAAAAAAAGCAGTTCAGGGGTAGAGGTGTGGATCAGTACCAGAGACCTTGTGTCAAGGCCCTGAAAAAAAACAAATAAGGGGCTGGAGAGATGGCTCAGCAGTTAAGAGCACCGTCTGCACTTCCAGAGGACCCGGGTTCGATTCCCAGCACCCACATGGCAGCTAACAACTGTCTGTAGTTCCAGTTCCAGGCAAACACCAAGACAAATAAATAAATAAATAATAAATAAATAAAGTTTAAAAAAAAACAAAAGAAAAACCCAACACATTTATTAAATCAACCCAGTTCATACCTGTCTTAGTTTTTCCTTATGTTTTTCAACTTGGGCATTTAGATCTTCCTGCATTCTCAAACGAGCAGCTGCTAAAGCTTCTTGTCTCTTAACAACAATATCAGGTTCTAAAATAACAGGAAAAAAAATTAGGTATGACTCCATATGAAATAGCCTATAGAGGTCCAAATGTCAGGAAACCACACCAAGTATATCTCTGTATACTCATAGTAGATCACTAAGTGCTCTGACGGCCAGAATGAGACTCTACAATGTGGCCATCTCACTTGTACCTGATCTCTAGGTTGACCAGCATTCCACAAAGCAAAGCCAAAGGCTTTTGCATCTTTATCTATCACTTGGTTAGCCCAGGTCTATGAAAAGAGGTATAAGATCCTGTTCCAACAAAGAAAAGTCCTTTCAATTAGCATTAAGAATAACAATGTCCCAGTTTAGCTTACTTTTGGTTGAGATAGGGTCTCATGTGACCTGGATTGGCATCAACTCTCTTAAACTCCCCATCCTCCTGCCCCAACCTCCCAGTGTATGACAACCAAAGTTTGTCACCATACCCACTTTTATTTGGTACTGGAAACTAAACCCCAGGCCTTGTGTACAACAGTCAAGCACTCTACCACCAAGTCACAGCTCCAGCCCCAGCTTACTTAAAAAATACACACACACACACACACACACACACACACACACACACACACACACACACACAAAATGTAGCCCTGGCTTTCCTAACTCTTTATGTAGACTGGGCTGACTTCAAATTCATACAGCTCTTCCTGCCTCTGCCTCCTGAGTGCTGGGACTAAAGGTGTATGCCCCATACCCAACCTAGTTTACATTTTTACCTAGTTGCAAATCATGGCTTTCCACCTCAATCTCAGTATTACAGTAATTCAGATGAATGGTGATCTGCATTTTAGTTACACTGCAGCATAAAACACTTAAAATTTCTTTTGGACACACCCACAGAAGTAGCTTCTACCTAGAATGGCTACTCTCTGAGGGATTTTTAACAGCCAAATGATAAGTGAAAATCAGATTTGTTGAGGTCAGTGAAAAGTCAAAATGAAGTGCATGCAAAATCCTAATGCCAAGTTTCTGGTTACTCACATTAATTCTAGAGGCTACTCAATGGATGTAGCTAGAGCACAAAGAAATGGTTAAGTATTCATTTTGAATTCTCTCTAAAATTAATGTGCACGGAGTATACTACACACCATAGGGGGAACTTATCATCTCAATAAAAATCTTTAAAAAGCTAAACTCAAAGGCATAAACTGCTGCCTCCCACGTAAGTAAGCCACAGGCTCCTTCATTTCTATCACATGACACTAACCCAGAACAGCCTCAGTTTGGTCTAGCTGCCTCTGTCTCAACGCCCTCAGTCGGACTGCGAGTTTCTGCACGACGATGTAGAGAAGAATGCAGCTGAATAGGATGTACCAGCCATAGCTGGCCAGCAGGGACCCCACTGGAAAAAAAAAAGAAAAGAAAAAAAGAAACCAGTTTCAAGAATGGAAAATGCCATTTTTTCAATAATACTCAACAAAGATAAATCATAGCTCCTGCCTTCAGAACCTTCACATATAGCTGAGGAAACGGACTCCTTAATTGGTTACTGTCTGGGAGAATGTAAGGATTTCAAAGTCGCCGGGTACAGAGGGCTGGGGAGTAGTCTGGAGAGGTGCAGGTTTGTGGGTGCAGCTAGGTTCTGAAGGAGTAAGGGGACGTGTCTATTCGATTCAGGAAAGCAAAGGCCATCCAGACTCCGGGAGCTACATTTTTGTAAAGGGGACAGCAGTGTGTTAAGGTTATGCGGAGCGAAACGCCAGCCGGAGGACTGCAGTTACTGCAAAAGGAGAGTTAAAAAGCATCTCCATCGAACCAAGTCCCAGAGCACCGTCCCAGCCGGGGCGGCTTGGAGGAAGCTGCGCTCGGGCCCAGCCCTCTGTCCCCACCTGCCCACTGCGTTAACGCCAGGCCTCCTGGAGGCAGACCCACCGAGCATGGCGGCGCCTGCCGCACTCCCCGCCGCCCCTCACCTGTGACGTGCAGGAATCTCAGGCCCTCGGTCTCCAGCGCTGGCCGCGCGGACAGAGGTTCTTCTGCGTGCTCCATGGCTGCCGCTGCCAACGACTCGCCCGCCACTCTTCTCTGCTCGGAGCTTCCGGTTCGGCCCTATGTACACGTGGCGCTCACGGCCTTGGCGGTCCTGACCTATCGTGGCTCGAGCTGTCTTGACGCCCGACCAATCACAGAGGGGGTGTGACGGGGGCGGGAATAGAGAAAGCCCAGGCGGAAGCGCGTTTCACTTTTGGGGAGGAGCTGGCCCACTGGGAGGCTCTAGAAGCTGGATATTCAGCTCAGCGCTGATCTTGCATTGATTTCCCACAAACCTTGTACTTGATACAGACTGGACCCCGAGGACCAAGAGATTTGGAGCCCCCTTCCCCGGAGATGAGATTTGCATACTGTCCTTGTCACACGACCACTGAAGGTTGCAGCATAGGTCCCCTTCACAAACGTGAGGAAAGCGACTTTCAGCTCCACTGACCCAAATTAATTTATTTCTAAGGAACAATAGTCCCAAGGGAAGGGATTAATGTAGTAATGACTCCAGCATGTTTAGACTCTCTGTGTGTCACATTAGCACAGTTTTTGTAATGCTTCCCAACAACATACTAGGAAAACAATAAAGGAGATGGCTGTGATTTAAAAGGGAACTGATGGAATTACACTTCCAAAGTCTGATTAAAGGGATTAAGAAGGCAACAACTTTATTTACGGTGTTTAAAGGCAGGTCCTTTGGAAAAATCATATGAAGTCAGTGTGGAGTTCCCCAGGGAAAAGGAAACCAGATTTATATGCACTCCACCATGATGTGACACAGTCAAAGGACCCTGATGAAATTTATACTGTGCTTTGTGGACTTTTAATCTCCAAAGTGTAAATAAAGCTAATTGTATCATAAAATTACCCTATCAAGTATCTTGCTACAGTTATAAACTAATGCAGTGACTGCTCTAGAAGGACTGGTGTTCATGGGACATGGGAGAGAAAGGCCTGAAATCGCTTCACATGATCAATCAGCCACCTTGAAAATGGACTTTACAAACCAGAAAATTGTTGACTAGATATTATCAGATAAGGACATGAAGTTTGGCATTAATTTGCTGAATTAGTTTTATCTTTTCAATGTTTTCCTCTTAGTGGTAAAAAGTGACCACTCTGTTTAAAAATCTTAAGAGTACTGATTATTGGGCCTCCTATGCTCTACTTCTGAGCTACAACCCCAGTTTGAACCATCACTCTTAAGGTGATGTCTCACTTGCTTAGGTTTCATCATACAAATTTAAATGAAACATCTGGTTAAGAGGGAGAAGGTTGCTTAATTTGCCTGTTTATTCAGTCCCTGAACATCTGTAGTCATGATGATAAAATCAGTAGTAACATTTAGTTTCATTAAAAGGGGAGGTGGGAAAAAACCACCAACAACAAAATGCCAGACATTGGTGATGCATACCTTTAATCTCAGCACTCAGGAGGCAGAGGCAGAGGCAGGTGAATCTGAATTCAAAGCCAGCCTGGTCTATGGAGTGAGTTCCAGGACAGCCAGAGCTGTTAACACAGAGAAGCTGTGTTGGGAGTGCTGACTGTCCTTCCAGAGGTCCTGGGTTCAGTTCCCAGTGGCCACATGGTGGCTCATGGCCATCATGGTGACATCTGGTACTCTCTTCTGTATACTGTATGCATAATAAATAAATAAATAAGTCTTAAAAAATAATCAAACAAAAAAGGTGGGGTGGATATGGTCAAAGTACTTGATACACATATGAAAATGTCATAGTAAAATCTATTGTTTTACTCAGTGTCATTTAAAAAAGGAATCTTTTCCATTTGGGATTTTATAATATAAAATAGAAACTAGCAGCAATTTATAAATATAATGCATTAAAATTATACAAAGTGAAGAACCAGAGAAGAAGTGCCTCTATTTTGTATTATAAGAATAAAATAAAGTTCAGTTTTGCATTCCTGGCAGGGGGCCTGCCCAGTCCTGGGAAAGGAATAGACATGCCTGACCAGTCCTAGAAAAACAATGGATCAAGGTCAGTTTTGTATTCCTGGCAGAGGGGCTGCCCAGTTCTGAGTGAAAAACAGACCAAGCAGGGGGCCTGCCCAGTCCTGGGAGAAAAATAAAAAGCTATGTAACCCAGGATAAGCAGCTCCTCCTTGCATAGAGCGAGCTCCCTGCCTGGCTTGTATCGTGCTGACAATAAACCATTCCAGACATCTGTGTCTCTGGTGGTCTCTCTGGGAGAGGAGTTTCTGGCAGTACACAAAGTAGGACAGGGAATATATCTCAGTTTGATTAAGTGCTTCCTTGTCCAGCATATACAAAGTCCTAGGTTTAAAGCCCTTCACTGCCTAAATTGAGTATGGAGGCAAAGGTTTCTAATGCCAGTGCCTGTGAGGCAGAATCAAAGATCATCTTTGGTGTCATAAGAAGGCCATGCTGGGCAATATTAGACTGCCTCAAAATCAAAATCATGGGAAACAGAGACAGGTGGGTCTCTGTAAGTTCCAGTCTAGTCAGGGCTACAGTTAGTCCTTCTCAAAAACAACAAAGCCAAATAAACAAAAACCATATATACAAAGTAGCTTTGTCTACTCTTGGGGACCACAGTGTACATACTTATGTGCACACAGTATAATATCTAATTAAAGGTAAAGCATTTTAAATTGGGTGCATAGATTTTAGGCTTTTATTTTAGTTTCTACAAAACTGCTCCTGTGTCTCAGATGTGTTTTTGTTCTTTTCATCAACTGGCAGCTGTCTTGAATTCCACTTAATCCAACACTTGAACAGCTCAGGTGTTATTGTAAAAACAGGACAAAGGTGAATAGTAACCCCATCTCCCACTACTGGTTATGTAGACTAAATGCCTAGATCTAAATTGTCACTGTTTTTTTTTTTTTGTTTGTTTGTTTGTTTTTAACTTGTCCCTTCTTATAATCACATCTTTGTATGGGTACTTCTGATAGCCATGTCCTTCAGGTTAGGTGAATTTCCCATCCACTTTATTTAGCCAGGTAGATTGCTTTGGCTAATGGCAAGCAAGCAGAAGTGTTCTCAGTTCTGAGTAGTTTAGCTAGGTGTCTGAGGAGAATCAGGCAAAGAAAGCCAGCTACTGGGCACTGGAGAGATGACTCAAGTGGTTAACAGCATTGGCTGCTCTTCCAGAGGTCCAGAGTTCAATTTCCGACAACCACATGGTGGCTCACAACATCTGAAATGAGATCTGGTGCCCTCTTCTGGCCTGCAGGCATATCTGCAGGCAGAATAAATCTTTTAACTCAGTTTTTTTTTTTTTTTACTTTATTTATTTATTTGCCTTGGTGTTTGACTGGAACTGGAACTACAGACAGTTGTTAGCTGCCATGTGGGTGCTGGGATTCAAACCCGGGTCCTCTGGAAGAGCAGCCAGTGCTCTTAACCGCTGAGCCATCTCTCCAGCCCCAAATACTGAAGATTATTATTTTTTAAACTTTATTTATTTATTTATTTATTTATTTATTTATTTATTTATTTATTTATTTATTTGCCTTGGTGTTTTGCCTGGAACTGGAACTACAGACAG